>ML784757.1:290719-350362 GCA_009831015.1 Picea engelmannii | reverse complement strand
ATATATATATATATATATATATATATATATATATATATATATGTATGTATGTATGTATAGAAACTATATATTATATATAACTTAAAAACTCCCATTGAAATATAAGGTTAAGTCCCCCACAGAATTAAGTATAGTTGTTTTATAAGTTATAACCAAGGGATGAGGCTAGTCCTTGACCCCTCTTTTCCCCCCATATGAAATTTATACCAATGTAAATATAAAATATGCCACATACATGTTAAGTTGTATTGTGTGGTGTGATGGTTGTGGCAGGTACGTTAAGACTTTGGTGGCTATTAAGGTCAAGAGGTCGAACCTTGTTAACTCCAAAAATTTTACACCATCAACCATCTAGTCCAATGGGAAGCTACCATGTGGTATATTTTCATTGGCTACCTAATTCCATGTGTCAAAACACCATTAGACCACTAAAATTCCATTTGTCAACCCATGATTGCACGACCTATTTTTCCTAGTCAGTTGTATGATTATTCCACATGGCATCTTGGGGTGTGGCCACATCACTTGTATGTTCATGCCACATGTCACTGTATGGACATGACACGTGTCATTTTTACCCCTTTGACTTTTGACTTTGAACTTGGTTGACTTGAACTTTGACTGCTTATAACTTTTGCATACAAACTCTGTTTGACTTGTCGTTTGTGCCATTGGAAGGATGATGATGAGATCTACAAAATGATGTTGTTTTCGAGAAGATTTGAGACGATCAAATTTTGAGCATTTATGGATCCCCTGGGATGTTTTTGAGAGTTATGAATCCTCCTGGACCTTTGTGAGAATTCCTTATATCCTCATAGAACACTGAGGGTGAGTTCCTTTAAACCCAACTATAGGTTGTGCCACAATTTGTCTTTATACAACAAACCACCCATATTCTATGCCATGATACCACTAGGGGACTCTTGCAGGTTGGATAACAAGTCAAGGAATCGATCTATAAGATTACTCACCTTCACTCAAATAGAACATAAATTCCCTATTCCTTCTCATATCAAGGCCTCCATGAGTTTAGCAAGCACCTTTCCATATGGATTTCCTATGCACAAGAGAGTCCAGTATTTTCTATATAGTCCCTTGATGACCTCCCCTTACTAGTGCTGGTTTATTTCTAGAAAGAACCAAGTCATAACCCTCTTTTATATAGTATAGATGTGGGTATTCCCTGTTCCAGGATGACCATTGAGGTCTTGGGAAAGCTTCCTATTTTCCTTAGGAAAAATTCCTAATTTCTCTATATTTCTAATAGTTGTATGCATGAGATATGTTTGATCACACACACGACCATCTATTGTGTGAGATTGGTTACTCCTCCCTGAGAATGAACATTCCTTGTATTTATGCACATTGGGTGTGTCACATGTGTGTGTGTGTGTGTTATTTTTTTTTTTCCCTCATCCTCCTTATTCCTTCTCCTCCATTGGAAAATTCTATTGTTCCTCCAGATCCCCACTCCCTTCTATCATAAGAAATATCCCAAGGTAAACTTCCTAGAATCAAAGGGGTAACTCTATGTACTTTTGAATAATAGTTGCAGCTGACCTTTCACTCCTCCGAGTAGCATTTCTCAAGATAGTTATAACTGTTAAAATTTTGATGTGCTCGTTTCACCATAGAAAATCCAATATTGTCTCCCAACCATAGAAATTAGTCCACCCCCAAGAAATTTAACATTTGATAGAGAGAATGATTCTATAAAACCACAATATCATCAAGAAAGTGCACCTTCTCCAAGGATAGTGCACCAAAGATCTATCCCAAGACTATAGACCAAGAACTGATCACCAATGCAGTAGTTGCAACTCTCCTCTAGACTTTTGCAAGTCTTAGCTTGTATTGGAGAGTGAGTGAGTGTGTACAAATGAGCTCAAGAACCTCCTATTTATAGCGGTTATTGTCAACTATCTAGATCAACTTGTCCTTCTAGAAGCTAATACTTTATTATTAATTATATTACTGAGTCGAATTATCTTGTAGGGTTTTTACCCATTCGTTTAGGATTTCTATGGATTCAAGAATATTCTATTCTAGTCAAAGGTTACATATGAAGGTTAATACCTCCCGTAGCTACCATAATATCAACACTCTCTCCTAGCTAGGGAGGTATTAACTATAATGGTCTCAAACACATCCATCCATTTCACATGGTATGGGAAAGGATCTCATAGTCTTGTAGACCATTCTAAAAGTAGCTTCATAATATCCACACAGGCTATCTCATGATCACGCAGATCAAGTCACAAGTATCATCATCACTATCAATATCATCTGGTATCATCTCGGCTTCAAAATATATCATCGCTTGTATCATCTCTCGAGGCCATACTCCATCTGAATAATCAGGAATGATGATAAATAAGTCATGTATCATATTTATCACACTCAACAGAGTGTCTTGCATATGTCACTCACTCAACAGAGTGATATAGAGACCATTCTTCATATCCTAGTCACTTCCTGTGAAATAGGAAGAATGACTATCCCAACAGATGTTGAAAAACACACCATGGGCTACAAGGACCATTCTCCCCACTTTGGTCACTATTGTGAACTTAGGAAGAATGACTATTCTGGACCATTTCCCCCCCTATGGCCACTAATGTGAACTCAGGGAAAATGGTTGTCCTGTACCAATATCCCCACTCTAGTCACTATTGTGAACTCAAGGAGATGGACCATTCTACAGGTATGGGAAAATCCCTAGGAGAATAGCTTTCCTGGACCATTCTACCTGTTCAGGAAATGCCCCAAGATAATAGTTTTCCATGGTACATCAACAATATATTCTTCCTAGACTATTAACAACTTGGAGAATTCCTGTCCATTAGCACACTAACTATCCATGATGCCATTGTTGGCACAGGGGCAGACCCAGGGTTCAACTCTACAACAACGCACCAACAAAACCCTAACTACCAACCCTTTTGGCAACACCTGCGAAGAAGATGAAGTCTCACCCGAGGTAGAGGGAGGGGTGGTTGCAGGACTCAGGTGTCTGCAACCTTAGCTGGGACACAGATATGTTATTATGACACTTAATAGAGAACTTAGCACCGTTAGTTCATCATTATTTACCTAATATCTACTTCGTAGATAAAACAAAGCATCACAACATTCACCCCGACCTAATGTATATAAGCACTTAACACATGGGATTAGATCAGATCTAGCAGACTCAAGCATTAAGCAAGTTCATAGATGTCAGATCTAGTATCCAGATTCATCATAAGCACAAAGCATAAACATATCTATCTATCTATAGCTAAGCACTTAGCAAATAACACATAAACACATCAGAACATCGCATAGAGTATAATAACACAGTATTTATGTGGTTCACCCCCACCCTGGGGCTGCATCCACCAACTCTTCTTCTTTATTAGCTTCAATTAGTCATCTACATGCATAGGGCCACAAAACCCTTACTCCGCATAGGACAAGAGATCTGCGTAGCTCGCTAGATCCTCCTTCCTTGCGTTATAGCACAAAGCCTTCACAGTCTCTTACAATTACTTGCACTTAGCTCTACAAGTCTCATTTCCATTATAAGCGTGCAACCACCATTTCTAAATCAAAACACTACACAGGTAGTGTTATACTCAAACCATTCATAAAACTGCATAGACTGTGAGCATACATGTCAGCATATAAATTTCAAGATGCAAAATGTAAAACACTTATCAGAAATAACACCAGATGTGATTGCAACTGCTGAGAGGGGTGCTCGTTTCCACCCAACTGTAGGCTCAACGACTCCCAATGGATTTACCACTAGCCACCCTCGAGTTGAGACCACAATGCTGCGAGACTGTGTCTCTGTTTGCCAGTGACCAAGAATGAAGGTTACACTCCTTCTCCGCTATCACTCACTCTGTGTTTTTCCAGAGTTCTCTTTCTTCCTTCCCTCGCGTCTGCCCTTGATCGCCCACACTTCCTTCCTTTTCTATTTTCGGCGAGGTTGTGTGTGGCACGATTTTCCTCGCAGTGGTCAGGTCTGAGGACTCTACGAATGGGCGGTTCACCCTCATCCCTCATTACTCATGAGGAGCCCTTTACCTACCAATCCTGACGAGTCATTTAATTCGGGGCCAGCGAGATGCTCTTCGTTCTCTGGGCTAGTGAAGTTCAAATAAGGTATTGGTTTCGGTGGAAGTTAATGCCACCTTTCAAGGTGCCTTCCACCACCTTTCTTCAACCATCGTGGTCTCTTTTTCAGCATATCCCCTCTCAGCAATCCTGCAATATATATTCATAATATTATTCACATTCATCGACCTTTTTCACAAGGTCCATTCACATCACACATTCACATTTTTGGGTTTGCCTTACAAACTGGGGAAAGGGTGTTACATGCTAGTTCTAATCAAATTGAGATCTTCAACTTGATTTTGTTGTCTAAAGAAGTTACAATCTAGACCTTGCATTTAAAGATAGAAAGTTTGACCTTATGTTGATTGGTGTAATTTCAAACTCTATTATAATAATTAAGGAGAAGAGTATCTATGTTATAAATGGTATTAATGTGTTTTATTTTGATTTTCATATTACTTCCATCAATGAAATGTTAGACCAATATACCTTACTTTCGATATTAAAAATGAAGGTATGTTAGAGATGAATAATTATACTCTTGATATGTGCATGTGTAATGGAGAGTACTTACATGTAACTGTTCAAAGTGTAATTGAGATGATTTTTTTTTAATGTAACATTATGTAGGTACTTGACATCTCCAGCACCTCACTAAAAAATTTTGTATTGGGTCGAGAGGCTCTTTTTACAACCAAGTATGAGGAAGATGTGCATTTCCTTCATTCCTCAACATGGCAAAAAGAAAAAAATTTCAAAGTTAGTAAGCAAAATATTTCAATATCAACTACAGGAATTGAAAGTAAACAAACTCTTATTGTTAAAACATTTTGATGGTGTGTTGCTAGTATGAGGGAGATGTGCAATTCCTTAATTCCTCAACACACATGGGATATAGAAAAAAATATGAATAACAAAAAATTATTTCATTGTCCACCTTAATTAAAATATTAGAATTGAAAGTAAACAAGCTTAGATCCATCTTAACTTTAAATCTATCACACCCTTAGAGGGATCAAATTCATGAGGTATAAACCTTTTTTAGATGTAAAAATCTAGGAAAACATTGCACTCAGATTTGATCCCTCTCAACCCATGATAGATCCTAAGTTTAAATGAATCTACATTAGTACTCAATCTATATAGGATTTGAATATTTTTTAAAACTGGAAAGAGCTTAGCCTTTCAAATTGAAAAATAGACTCAAACTACACCAATAAGAGTGACAATATCAACGGTATTCATTATGGTTCATACAGAGTTAAAAGAAAAGAAGTGAGAATGGTTGAAGTATCCCATTTTTCGGTGGGAGAGATGATGTATACTGTTTGAATAGTTTTTTGGCTTGAAAGGAGGGCAGCCCTGCAAATTGAAATATAGCCTCGCGGTAGACCAACACAGAGTGACAATTCAAACCGTATCCGTATACAGAGTTAAAAAAGAAAAGAAGATAGAATGGTTGGAGTGTTAAGGCGGCTAGACCATCCCATTTTTCGCTGGGAGAAATGATGTGAAAATGACGTGAAGTATGACATCTGATTTATTTCTTCCTCTAAGCAAGTCTCTGTCAACTATTGTTGCGTTATGGCCTGATGCAAATTGTGATGTCCAGTTGCATCTCATAATTTGGTTGCAAATTATTGCAATCCTTTTAAATCAACTTTTAGATGAATGGAGACAGCCACAATGTTGTAAATTCAATGGTTTAAGCACGAAGCAACAGTTTTATATGTTGTATTAATGTGAAGCAAGATAAGGGGTGCGTATGCAGACCTGAATTCTTGTCGTGCAATCCACTAGAGGTGCAGCAAACGCAGACGAAGCAAAGGATTTTTTGCATAGTGACCTAAGCAAGCAGGCCATAGAAAATGAAGCTTTGCGATAGTATTTGGCGACGTTTAGTACCAGATTTTATCGAGTGTGTTTATCGGGCAAATAGAATTCAGGATCTTGTCTATATGAAAAATTCCAATATAGGTTTTTTTCTTTAGGGTTTGTGTCACTTTTCTTTTTGGTTTTGGTGTGTTCAGATATTTTCAGACAAGATAATATTCAGTGAGGATTTGATTTGGGCGAACGTTGATATCAGCCAAAATGTGGAGGGTTTTTCAACTGCCTTTTCCATTCCAATGCTGCAATTAGGGTTTTTCAACTGTCGTATTGCTCCTGTTAAGCTGATCTCGAAGCTTCTTGGTTTGAAGAGTTTGCGTTGATTCTATTGCTTCATCTCACTGTCGTTGTGATATTCTTGCGTCGGCATCATGGCCACATTGCACACCATTGATATTATGGTATCAGAAACAACTGTTGTTAATGAATTGGACACACCAATTTCACGTGCCGATGGTAGATAACATCATTTGCTACAGTGTAGAAAGCCACAAGAGTTCCAGTGGATATCAAGTTCGAGACTGTCTAGACATTGGTAAACAGAGTTCCACTGCAACAGTTAGAACGGCTGGAATAGTCTCCTGAAATGGTCGGTTATGATTGGGCAGGACGTCAGAACCAATTAATTGTGCTAAAATATTCCTGATTTCACATGATTTGCTATCCCACTTGCAGATTCTGATGATAATGGCCAAGTATGACTTTCTGCAGCAGGCAGAAAAGAGTGAAGTCGCATTCATAGGCGTGCTTGTACAGGTTTGAACTGGTGCAAACCAGTACGGAATTTAACGAGCTTTCCAATAACACACAGGTACCCAGCTTACCGAAGGATTCTCTAGCACACTAAGGTTGATCAGATGGGACTAAGGTTGATCAGATGGGAATAATATGATCTATGTTAATCCTTTGTAAATTGTGTGAATTCACCACGGAGAGTTTTGTGTACCTTAAATTTTCTCACTTCATTGAGCTTGATCTATATTCAAGGCAATACCAATGAAGTTAGTTGCTTTGTTTGGTGGAAAATCGACTCTTAATTGTTATTTTCCTATTTTTTTTTCTGTTAATAATAAGATTATCACTTCATTGAGCTTGATCTATATTGAAGGCAATACCAATGAAGTTAGTTGCCTTGTTTGGTGGAAAATTGACTCTTAATTGTTATTTTCCTATTTTTTTTTTCGTTAATAATAAGATTGTGAGATACTAATCTATAGTTTGACTTTTCTAAGCTAAAAGCTATAGGTAAATGATGTTATGTTTAAATTATGTTATCTCTAAGTATGACTAGTTTATGGTGAATTATATAAGAAATTGTTGAATGTTATAACACACCCAATCCCTAAATAGCCCTTTTAGGGATGGGACATCAATTATTTTTGCTTTTCCTGGTCCATTTTCAGTCCCTTACTTAAGCAAAACCCTCTTAAAGGAGCTTCCTAGAAACGCACATCTCTCACTGTGCGCTTGAACCAGCTAGCGGGGTCTTCCTCGTGACCTTGGGTTGAAAACTGGGAGCTAGCAAAGGTTTTGGCACTTCAGAAGTTCTTGGACTTCGGGAGTTCCCAAGAGTGTTGTCTAAATCTCTGATCATCGAACAACAAAGGAGATCAATAGTCCACATCCTCCGTCGAGATCTACGGTTAAAAAGAGTTTCGTCATTGCGTTGAACATTCCTATACCCTAATATTCAAAGTCCCGTAATCTTGCCACTTACCCCTAGCCCTTCGACGTTCGGCGATTCTCATCGAGCATTCCTTTTTACCACACTAAGCCAAGCTCCCGAACTCTCGATATCTCTCCACGTGGCCTTGGCCCGTCAACGATCGACGTTCGGCGATTTGCATTGGATGTTCCTAAATTGTACTAGGCCCCTCATCTTTCAAACTCCCGAAACTATCCAAACTCCCAGAGTTTTGGACACTTTGTCAGCCATGTAGGCTAGGTAGCCACGAAACAGAAATTGACACGTGGCGAGGGTCAAGGGGTGACACGTGTCCTCAATAGGGGGTGACATGTGTCATGCTCTAACATGAACAATGGGTACGTGAATCATCCAAAACTCGGTGACACATGTCATGCGTAAAGCGGGTCCACATCACCTGAGATGATGTCAGTGAGCCACGTCATCACAGACTGACAACTGCTCGGTCCTTCAATCTAACGGTCCACAATATTCCACATAGATCCATAGATCTACGGTTCTCATCACTTCATCGCTCTGGGCTTCGGTGGTTGCGGAATCCTCTTGATGGAAATCCCTTGAAGAGATAAGTCTCCGGACTACGAGATCTTGCGCCACGTGTCCTTTTCGACCAACGGTCGAGATCCACTTTAGCACATGCAACTTCAATGAGTTCATACTTCGTAAACTCTTAGTCGGTTTCCTCTAGAGTATAGAATCTCCGGACTACAAGATCGCTTGCCACGTCCCCCTCATCTAACGTTCCTAGTTCAACAGTCAACACTTGTTGGGGAACGGGTAGGTGTCACGTGTCGCTCCATGACATCTTTCGAGTTAGTCAGGTAGTCAAAGGTGGGTCCCTTAAATTGATGGCTCAGAAGGATCATGAAGGATCCGAGGATCGATGACCCACGTTACTTCAATAGTTCAACATTCGAGAGTTCAACGAGTGTGTCTCTCAGCTTTCTCTCTGGGCCATGCCAAATCTGTCACCACATGTGCCTACTGTCTATGGCCAGGATTTACTCTAGTTGGGAAAGATCTGGGGAAAAATCACGCATTCCTATATCGCTGAATACCTGGACTCCTGGATAATCGTTGATCTATGGACACATGTCCCTTCCCTTTCAATGGTCTAGATTTACTCCCTGGCTCCAGCATTCAGGAGTTGACACGCTAGACTACTCCTATTCTCCCGAAGGAGGACTTCACCGAAGCACTTAATACACCCTTCCTATATTCAATCTAATGGCTGAGAGCGATCCATACTAGATCCCCAAATCAACGGTCCTCGTCGATTCATGACTTTGGCCTTCGACTACTTTAGAGGATTGTTGAGTCATAAGTCTCGAAGTCTCGAAGCCGAAAGAGATAGTTCCTTTCGGACTAGCGCATGGTTCCTAGGCCCTCGTTACATAGGTCCTTTGGGAAAAATTAGGGTATAACCGTGAATCCCTTTTCAAAGCAAAGGGATTAAGGACATGGGTGTGAGCCTTCGTTCAGATGGGTGAATAGTCTAAGGGAAAAAACACTCTTCTCCCCTAGAATTCAAATATAACATTCCCGCTAAGATAAACTTCACAGGTTTTGCAGGTTTTAGACATTTCAGTCGATCCTACCCCGACTCTCCTGCAAACTCACATCCCATGGCTCTCTAACAGTTAAACTGAGATAAGTCCAAGATCACATAGATATAACAGTTTACAAGAATCAAAGAGAATTTCTAATAATTGTTCAAATTCTGAGAGACTAAATCATAAACACAGACATTTCATCATCACATCCAATATAATGCACAAAGTGTGGAAATACTTATCAGATCTGGAAAATGTGAAGAAACTATTGAAAGGGGTGTTTGTTTTCTCCTAGCCATAGGAACAACCACTCCTACTTGATTTACCACTGGCCACCCCCGAGCTAGACCATATTGCTCTAAGAGAGATTATTTCTCTTTGCTCCACACTAGTCATGGATGAACGTTACTCTCCTTCTCCCACAAAAATTGGGTGACTGGTTTTCTTTGCTCCAAGCAAGGAGATTTGCACAAGTACTTCCTTAGTCACTCGTCAGCCTTGTTTACCAGCTTGTAGCGAAACCCTGCCCCTAGATTCTTACAACCAAAACAAGCTTTCTTCTCATCTTTTTTTTCTCTACTTCAGAAGTGAAGTATATCTATTGCTCTTCTCTGGAGAGTGTTTTTCTATACTCTGCTATCTCGTAGATTTGTCTCTGTCCCCAAATTACCTCATTTCTTTCCTTCCTCAACAAGGTTGTGTGGGTACGAATCCCAATTTGTGGTCAGGCCTAGAAGCCTTATAGATGGGTACCATGCCCCATCTCCTCATTACTCTTAAATATGGCCTTCGAGCTACCAGCCTGACTAGTAATTCATTTCTGGGTTAGAGGACTATTGAGCAATTACACCCAGTAGGTACTGGTGAGGTGAGGCTCATCTCAACCATACTCAGTTTCCCTTCACCATATCTCTCACAAAATCCATGGTCTATCTTGGAAAAGTCCCCCCTTTCAGCAATTGTGCAAAACATATTCAAATTCTATTAATAATAGAAATCCATACATTGACCCTTTTATAAAAGGGTTCATTAAATCAAACGTTCACACACACTTAGTCTGCCATAGTCTCTTGGCCATTTATAATTATATTTACAAATTGGGGGAAACATGGGTATTGCAATCCCCTCCCACTTAAAGGAACATTGTCCTCGATGTTCTTTCTGTCGATGTGCTTTGTATGTACAGAAGTAAACAAAAATGGATATGATTGTCTCATGGCATCCTACAACTCCCATGTAGCCTCATCTGGGCCAAAGAGTTTCCACTGCACCTTGACCTGTGCGATGGTTATGTTTCAGAGTGGGGTTTCTTTCTGGTCTATTATGCATTGAGGTTCTGGAAGGAACTCTCCCTTGGGTTCCAATTGAATCATGGACCAATCAATAATATGATTAGAATCATGTACATACTTCTTTAATAACGAAACATGGAAAACATTATGTGCTTTCACTGTGGGAGGAAGTGCTAACCGATAGGCTACTAGTCCCACTCTATCCAAAAATTCAAAGGGTCCACAATGCCGAAGTTGCAACTTGGCACAATTTTCCATCCTCGAGGAGCTCCTCCTGGGTCTAACTCGAAGATATACATGATCTCCTGCTTTGAATTCTCTAGTTTCAGGTCTGCATATCTTTATTGTCTATCATGGGATATCTTTAGATTTTTCTTGATCTAAAATACTTGTTGTTCCATTTCCTTTAGCATATCTATCATGATTGTAATTTTGTCTACTGGATTGTTCTAGCTGATTGGAATGTTGCATTGCCTTCCATTGTTGATAGCCATTGTTGTAAGAAAATTCTACCAGTGGTAGGTAGTCCTCCCATTTCATGGGTTGATGCATTACATGAATCCTCAACATGTCTTCTAATACTTGCTTTACCCTCTTTGTCTTCCCATCAATTTGAGGGTGATAGGATGTACTAAAGAGTAATTTTGTTTCAAAACTAGCAAACAAATATTTCCAAAATTTTGAAGTAAACTTTGTATCTCTAATGGATATGATCTCCTTAGGCATGCCATGCAGTTTGAATATCTCTTTCATGAAGATGTTGGAAATATCGATTGCCTTGCAAGTTGACTTGACAAGTCAGAAGTGAGCAACATTGCGTAGTTTGTCCACAAATACTATGATGGCATCGTTCTATTTGGTTGATCTTGGTAATCTTGTAATGAAATCCATGGAAATGGTTTCCCATTTCTATTTGGGAATTGGTAGGGAATGCAACAACCCTGATGGGTGTGGGTGCTCTACCTTGACTTGTTGGCATTCTAGACACTTAGACAAGTAACCAATTATGTCCTTTTTCAGTCTAGGCCAATAGAATAGATTTCTAGTGGCTGTGATCATTTTATGATAACTAGGATGACTGTAACACACCCACGACGGGGATAAAAAATATAAAAAAATTGTCCTCCTTACAGGAACAAATCCTCTCTCTCTATGGGTTCTAATTTGGACAGTCGGGGAACTAGATCGACCTATGGGTCAAGGATCTCCGATTCTAGAGCCAAACAACTCTCTAAGACCTTGATGGTCTCATTCTATAATTAAACATAGAACCTTTTGACTACCTGGTGCAGGGCTAAGGGTACCTGCGACCTCTGTCTGTGTGCTTCTTAAATGTATAATTTCAGGTGCTAGATCCTTTTATGTTAATCCCCTCCTCCATATGACCCTAGGCTATGACCTCTTGGAGAATATGTTATTGTGGGCACATCCAAGGGTGGTTTTAAACCAACCCGCTTTTTTCCTCCTAGTTTACTACAAAGTGCCACATATGCCTTTGGAAATACTATGGTTTCAATTGCAGCTCACTCAAGAAGAATTAAGACTCGAGCATGTTTTGTCCCCACAATTCTTCTCAAATGTCGATCTCTTTCTTTCAGTGATGATCCGTGATCGACGAATGCTATCCATCCTCCTTTCCTATCTTTCATGCACCTTCCCAGACCTTTCGATCCGTCGACACATAGCTCCCTTCCCAATCGATGGTTACAATTGGTTTCGACTCTCTGGCCTTTGGGAGTTTCAACTCTGAACTTCCTCCAATGAAGTTTATTTGGTGTTAATAATATACTAATGCATGTCCCCCTTAGATCAATGGCTACGATCCCTCTGCATCTTCGGACTTTGGAATTCTCAGGTCTCAACTTTCACTCCCTTCAAAGTATGCAGATTTCTTCTGCATGTCCTCTTCAATTGGATGGGCGAATTTTACTGCGTCTCTTTGCTCGAAATCCACGATTCACGCCACCTATTCTTTGGATCTGACGGTTCATATCTACTTTGGCCCTTCGACGTTTCGACAATTTCAAACTCTTATCCATCGTGTTCTCCGAAAGTGTTTTCACCTGGAGTTCACGATCGATCACCACGTTCCCTCTGGATCTGATGGTCCAGATTCTCTTTGGGTCTTCAAGTCCTTGGCTAGTCAGCCCTCCCATGCACACAAGCATTAAAACTCATGCACTTTAACTTAAATCAGATGACTAGCATTTCTTTGTGCCTAGATCCAATAGTTAGGATTTTTTCCCTCCTAGCGCTTCTCCTCTGCTTCCCTGGACGTTGATCTAACAATCCAGGCTTCTCCCTGCAACCGATCTGATGGCTTCTTTCACTACTCCTCCTGAGATTTTGAATTCTTCCAACTTGGAAGAGTTTGGTAAATGTTTAGAGGCCTCAACCTTCGTTCCTCCTGTGAGTCTGACTATCTTGGGTCTCGTTGACACTTCTGAAAAGTGATATCCCTTTTGAGCCTGATCCTTAGGGGATTTCAAATTCCTACGCACTCCTTGTGTTAATCCGCTCATGTCAGATTGATGATCCATGACCTTCCTAGATCCAATGGTCTAGATTACATCGCAACTTCAGGTTTCATAACTTTAATCACACCAACATGTGATTCTCCCGATGTGCAAACTCCGTTCTCGCCAATTCTATGGTCAAGGAGGGTCTGAATATATCCTTGGATCTATGGTCCAAATCACATCGCTACTTCGGGTTTGGGAGGATCTGTCCCCTTCACGATTTTTACCAACATTTGTTGAACTTGTTAAGACTAAAGGAGTTGATGTGTTAACGCATGTGCCCCTTCTTCAAATCTAATGGGCGTGACAAACCTTGGATACTCCTGAATGGATCTCGTCTGTTCATATTCCAAATGAAAGGATCTTCCCTTTTGATACTTGAACCTCTCTATTCTTCATGAGATTTATTGGTTCCGAAAGGATTAAGAGTTTTGCGCTCTTTCTCTTGAACGTAATGCTTGGAAGAATTCTTTTGCACACCCCTTATGTTCATTACTCACATCTAGACCTTAAGATGGTCTCGGTCTCTGCCCACCTTGCAGAGACTTGGTGAATACATGCACTACCTCTCCCGATCTTGATAGACTTTGTCCTCACAGTGATTGTGGGGTTCAAACTCCGCAATCAGGGAATTACTCACTCGACTCTAGGATGGTGATGAAATTCCCTAGGGAATGTTCTTTCGAGGAATTAAACTAAACCATAAGGAAATCAAGGAGATGTAAATTTTCTCAAGGAAGGAATGCATACTCTTAACTTAATCATTCAATACAGAAACCATTTATAGGCATATAATACAAGCATGCATCCATTATTTCCAATTCAAAGAACAAGGCATAAAAAAAATTATCAGAACCATAAGGTGTGATTTGACTGTTGAGAAGGGTGCTCATTTCAACCCAACCATAGGTTCAGTCACTCCTAATGGATTTATCATTGGCCACACCCAATCTTAGGCTGTGATGCTTTGAGATTCAATCTCTTACTTCCAGCTCAACAAAATTTAGGGTAGAAGGTTACTCTCCTTCTCCTAATACATGAATAGATAAGTATGAAGGTTACTCTCCTTTTCCTGGCTCGGTCTCTATTCTCTGTGATCATAAATCACTTTTTTCTTTCAATCCTTCCTCGTATTTAAGAGCTTTGACTCTCGTCTCTGCACTCTCCATGGGTCCTCTCTTCCCACACCACGCTTCCTTTATTTCCTTCCTCAGAAATATTGTGTGAGTCTCGAATTCCCACTCCATGGTCAAGTCAGGAAGCCTTACATATGGGCAATATTCCCCATCCCCTCATTAATGCTTGAGGAGGTATTCCCACATACAAGTCTGACTGTAATTCATTCCTGGGTCAGAGGGTTGTTCTAATCTAAGCAATTAATTCCAGCATGGTACTGGTTCGGTGGAGGTTAATGCAACCTTTCTCAGTCCCCTCCACCACCTTTCATAACATTTGTGGTCTTCTCTTAGCACATCCCCTCTTTCAACAGTCATGCAACATGTAACCATTTTCTATTAAAATAACATAATTTACATTCATCGACCTTTTATACAAAGGTCCATCAAATCAAACATTCACACTTTTAGGGTTTCCATAGTTCCTTGGCCAATAAAGTTATATTTACAGACTGGGGGAAACACGGTGTCACAATTCCCTCCCCCTTAAAGGAAAATCATCCTTAATGTTCTATCTATCAACATGGCATGTATGTACAAGAGTAAACAAAATCAGATATGCATGTCTCATGGCATCGTCCATTTCCCATGTAGCCTCATCTGGACCAAAGTGTTTCCACTGCACCTTGAACTTTGAAAAGGTTTAGTTCCTGAGTGAGGTTTCCTTTCTGTCTAATATGCATTAGGGTTCTGGTCGAAATTCTCCCTCTGTTGGCAGCCAATTCAATTTTTTCAATTGCCCTTAAAGCTGCCTACACCTATGTCTCTTGAACTTCAAATTTCTGTCGCATTTTGCAAACAAAAGACATTTTCATTTCATGCGACATTTGCAAATTGGTTTCGATTTATTTTTCACGACTGAAAGCGTGAAAACTCCTCCATCATTATTTGGACTGTCATGATTTGCTCATTGATATTCTGATTCGTGCTTACCTTTGGTTTATTTTTCAAACTATGTCCATTTGTCTATTATCACTCTGATTGCGCAACTTGATTTTTATTTAATTGCTAAGGCATTGAGCATGTTGATTGATGAATTATACTTGATTATGTAGGGGTCATGGTGAATTAAATGTTTTTATATGATATGATCCTTATTATCTTAAGCTCTTGGCTTATCGATTTTATGAAATCTCTTGTTGCAATGTTTTAAAAACCTTTGATCAAAACTCTGATTATGCTAAAAGCGCATGGGTCACATATCAGTTTGATTTCATATTCAATGGCAATGTTTGATTATACAAATGGCGCACTGGTGAAACATTTGGATTTTGGATTTAATGGTTTGAATTATCACATGGCGCGTATCAACTTTGGGTTTGATTCTATATTGAATATCCATGGTTTCAAACGATACAATGGTGCCTTGGTATCACGATCCACCGTTTAAATCCTTGTGTTAACTGATTAATGTGGTTTGATTGATGTCATAATTGATTAAACAGTGTTGTACTGTGCCATTAATGTTGTGCATGGCGGTGAACTAACCCACCACCTTCGCATGCGCATATTGATTTGCCTCCCCTTTGAACGCTTGCAGATGTTAGTCCTATCGATTTTTACTACTGTGTATTGTGGTGTTCAATCCAAACCCTACCATGCACCTGCACCATGGCCCCGGTCGTAAGGGAAAAACCCAATGGTAGCCAAGCATTATTGATGTTCGATGGCGCTTACAACGACCTTGAGGAATTCGGATGGCTCCCGTTCATATGAAAGTTTGATGGCTATAACCCTGGTGTGGCTCGACAATTCGCGTTGACCTTTGATGGCTGTCGAGCCAAGGTTGGGGACGTGCAATTGGAAATTGATGAGAAATTTCTCAGTTTGGCTACCGGTCTGCCTGCTGTCGGACAGAAATGGTCAAAAAATTGTAAAGTGGAAGATGTCCCGTGGACATTACTCTTCCAGTCACGAAGGGTGAGTTCTTGTGACAAGGGTTTGCCCACAAATATGCTTAAGCAACGCTGGCACGACTTGCTCATGGTAACCAAGGAGTTCATTACCTGCGAGGGCAGGTATGGTTTCATTTTCTTGTACCACCTTTGGCTACTGATGGTTTTCATGGGCTATGAGCTTAGTATGCCTCACTACTTGCATAGGAGTTTGTTTAAAATGTCTAAAAGGTACAAACGGAACCAGTCCGATACCAGTCTTTTTCATTTCGGATTGATTAAAATGCTTGTAGTTTGTAAGTTGGGGTTACACCGTGACTGTTGGGAGGATTTTCTTAAACGCAATGATTTTGCTGAATCGAGCCCACCACAGGTTGACAAACCTGTGGTGAGCGAGTGCAAATAAGTACCCCCTGTGCCTTACTGTGCTCGGTTGCCTAAACCCCTACCCAATTCTCTTATTGACCTACCCAATTCTGTTACCCAGGATATCGAAGCTGCTAAACTCGTGGCTAAAAGGCCTAAAGCCAAACCCTCTACCAATTCTAAAGGCAAGAAAAACGCCCGGTTAATCTCTCGTATGGCAAGAAATAAACCAAAATCACCTGTCAACCCCAACCCTATTATGGTGAGTGAAGAATCCGACTCAGAGATTGAACGTTACCTGGAAAGTGAGTATCCCTACTCTGAAGGTCTATGTAATAAACCCGCATATGATTTTGTGAAGAGCCTACCACCTTGCTTGCGAAGTGATCCTAATTTTCTAGGAATCAAAATGCCTTGTGAAACCCCAGGTGACTCATTTAAACCCCCTTTTTCTCTAGTCAAACTAGTTGCTCCACCATGTGATCAGAGTGGCTCATGGTTGGAAAGGTATTACCTCGACGTGCCAATGTTGTAGTCCAGAATTCATGCTCTGGAGGATCAAGTTGCAAAGCTCACCAGTCAAAAGGAAAAGATGCCACCCACTGATAAGAAACAACGAACAACAGGTTCGATTTTGTTCAAGAACATGGAGTCGGCTACAGTAGTCGTCAATTCAAAATTGGCGTAGCCCAAACCTCACTGGTATGACTTTCACCTATTTATATGACATAATCATAAACTCTGTTCATATTGTGGATCTTCTCTGTCGCATAAGCATGCACTTTTGTATATAATTTTGTTTTAATAAATCAATTTTTATTATTGTTTTAAGTTTCGATTGGATTTGGTTTTGATTCGATTGATCGTAGGATAGATTTGATTGTTTCGATTTGGATTAAACTGAATACTCTGTCGGTTATTGAAGTTGTCAATATTTTCTAAATACGGGTCGTTTCTGGTATATCAATTTCAAACACAGTTAATATTTCATTTTGAATTGGTCATATACGATATATTTGGTAAATTATGGTTAACTGTTGTATTCGAATACCATTCTGTGGATGCATGACTGAATTGCGAGTAGATTTGAATCATGACTGTTATATCCAACCTATCGATTTGTATAGTTTGACCGTATGATCAGTTTGATTCATATATTGCTTAATTTTGATTTGGGAATGAAATTGATTATGCCCAGGATTACGATGTGTTTCTATTTTTAGCTCAGTCACATTTCGATTTGATTGTTGCCCAGTTTATGGTTATCGTTGTCGTTGATGGTTACAATCATTATGTGATCCTATCTGATTTGCTATGCAAACGCTCAACGATTGTAATCTATGGTGAAGTTCGATGATGTTATGGACGTTTGGTCATAATCGTAACGGCCTTTCTATATCGGCATTTGATTAAAACGATATGAATCCTATGCACCCTGTTACAGCCGTAACCAATCGATTATGATGGTGTTCGATTATAACTATATCGATTTTGGATTACATCACGATTTACTTGTGATTGCATTTGGATATGAAACAATGTGGTTATTATTTGACCCGATTCTATGGCAACTAAAAATAGAGCATTCTTATCATGTTTTGATTGCTTCCTTTTTTATTTGATTTGATTGAATAATAAATTTGCTTGAATCATTAGTAATTCGATTTTATGTTCATTAAAATTAAATTGGATTGTTTCAAAAGATTTTGTTTGATTTCTATATGGTCATGTTTGCTATTTTTGACTAGCTACAGAATCAGATGATTCTGTAGCTAAGTCTGTAGGATCAATTTTTTAGTGTTTTGTTGTTGAAATATATTTCTAATTGGATATTTGTGTTCTATTGTAGGTAAATTTGAATTGCAATTGAGTTGTTGAGCAGTTAGGGGATATTTCAAAGATTTCACTTGCATTTTATTTTCTTAGTTTAGGTGATTTTGGGATATTTCCCAGATTATGTAAAACGGTTTGATATTATCCACAAGGAAGTTTTACCTTGTGAAGAGACTTATAAATACTTATGTTTTTGTAATAATCATCATCCTCATTCGTGGGAGAACAAGGATATGCATTTCTAATACAGAATGAAGAAGAATTTGGTGTTTTGTCACAGCTTTAGCTTCTCAATATATCAATATTTTGTTTTATGTTATTTATATCAATTTGTTTATGGTTTATGACTACTTTAGCTATCTAAATCATGTGCAAATGATATAGTTTTATAGTGTATATTTGTGAATAAGTAATATTACAGCTGGTAATTAGATAGTTGATTTGAGTTATTATAATAGTAATTAGTAGATTGTATATAAAAGTTAGAATAGTTATATTTAGTTTTAGTTTAATTTAGTAGTTTGTTTTAATTAGATTAGTGTATCAGTTAGTTTTAATTAGTTTATTTTCTTTTATTTAGTTTTAGTTAGTTTTAGTTTGTTAATTAGTTTTAGTTAGATTACTTAGCTCAGATCAATTCTCTCTTTGGTTTTCTTAAAAGACCTTAGAGCGGCCAATGGAGCCGTTAAACTCGTCAGGGTGGTCCATTAAAAATGGCTTGGGTTATTTAGACAACCCCGGACCAGTTCCACTCTCCCAGTTGATGGACGGTCAATTTCACCCGTCAAAAAATGGCGCTAGAAGGAGGGCCTGAACTTAATTAATGGCAAGAGGTGGTCGCAAGACTCCTCCTCCAGCTAATCGCACACCTATCGTGACTAGAATCCGTTCACAAGATAATATCCCCCCTCAAACAACAACTACTTCAACCGAAGATCCGTAGATCACAATTGAGCTAGCAACCCCTTATCCTACAAGTGGTGATCCTCAAGAGATCGTTCGTCAATCTCTTATCAGAACACATAGTGCCTTAGCTAGTCTTAGCGACCAAACCGCCCGTGGGGTCAACCTTTAGACTTCTCTGACATCAGAGAACAGTTAGGTGACATAGACCTCACTGTGAATCCAACAGATCCAAACACAAACCCTGCTGTAGGAGGATCTGGGATACCTCCTTCACCACCTCCTTCATCTCCTTCATCTTCTAGGGGAGATTCCTCTTCTGATGAAGGCAATCCACCTTCTCAGCCTTCCACACCCAATTCCCCAATGGAAAATCAGAACAACCCTACTAGACCCTGGTTGGACCAGGATGTTGTAGCTTTACCTAGAGCCCAACACCCTTTACCTAAGCACCCAGAGAAATGGCTTCCAAAGTTTGATCCCGATTCAAAACAGATAGCCAAAGATCATATCAAAAAATTTATGTTAGCCATCAGACTCCGTAATGTTGAACATGAAGAGGTTGTCTGTAGGTTGTTCCCTTACACCTTTGAGGGTAATGCGTCCACTTGGTACTTTTCCCAATAGCCCCATACCATAGTGTCTTGGGAAAAGTTTGAGTCATTCTTTTTGGAAAAATTCGGAGATGGTAAACCTCCGGAAGTCTTAGTCATGGATCTTTCAAGTTTAAAAATGAACTCAAAAGAAAAAGTTAAATATTTTAATCAAAGATTTTTGACACTTAAAAATTGAATCCCTGCAGACTCTATGTCTGCTGAGAGTCTTGTAATAGCTTACTATACTAAAGCTCTACATCAAAGTATAGCTATTTGGGTGAAACGATCCAAAAAGGCCACGTTGTTAGAAGCCTTTGAAGAGGCTACTCAGATTGAAAAAGACATACTTAGTCTTAAAGACTCTTCTAGCAACGACACTGAGACTGTTTCTTCTTCCAAAAAGAAGATTGAAATTCTCCCCAGACCTACACAAAACAAAACACAACCCGAAAACTCTGATTCGGAAAATTTAACCAAAATTGTACAAAAACTGTCCAATCAAGTTATAGATTTAAAAAGGTCAACTGAAGAAGCCTCTTCGAGTAAAGGACCCTACAAACCTCCTTTTCAAAAGCCTTTTCCTACCAACCGGCCTAATTCAAACCCTGAAGGCTTGAACCTAGAAAGTTTGCAATATGCTCTTCAGACAATTCTAGGATCTCAAGATGACTTGATGCCTCCTGAAACCCCTCAAGAGGAAGTCGAGAAGGAAACAACTCAAGAAGAAGAGTCTTCTCCAAATATCTTTGGGCACTTCTCGGATAGTATCTTCCAAGCTAATTTCGAGACTGTTCACCCTTACAACACTAGGAGCAAGACAACAAACAAACCTCCTGCCGAGAACACTACAACTTTACCTCCAAATCCATCTAAATCAGTAGAAATTAAACAAAGTAATGCTGGACCTAAAATAGATTATGATGTTGTTGAAGATCTTAAAAAATTATGGGCTAACATTTCTATTTATGAGTTGTTGAAATTTCCATTTCTGTTATAGAAGATGTTGCAAAATATTTTAGACAATGGCAAGAATGGTAATTCAAATGGTAATAAGTTTGTGCAAAGCAAAGTTCTGCAGAAGACTTCTGCAAAAGGTAATTATGATCCTCAAGATAAAGGAAGCCTTCCTGTAACTCCTGTAAATAATGTAAATAATGTGAATAATCTAGATAAAGTAGCACTAGAAACCGCGAGTAAGAAACCACAAGCTACGACTCTAAATACTCGCAAGAATGTACCTCCTTTTCTTTTAACTTTCGAAATCTTCAACAGAAATGTGCATAATTGTATGGTTGACTCAGGAGCATCGTCAAATGTGATGCCTTGGTCAATTTTCTAGGAGATGAATGACGAAGTTGAACCATCTTCTTTGAAAATCATACAACTTGATCGAACGGATGTTAAATTTATAGGCGAACTGAAAAATGTATTGACTAGATTATCGTCTAACCCAAAGGTTCATCAGGTTATTGATATAATTGTGGTGGATATTCTAGAAGTGTATGGTATGTTTTTGAGCAGGGACTGGTCAGAGCAGCTACATGGTTACTTCGCGACAGACTGGTCTCACTTATGGCTTCCAGAAAACAGTAAGCCCAACAAAATCAGGGTGAATCGTGAGCGTTACCTCAAGTTCACGGTAACAAACTTGAATGACCCAAATGAACCATATACACCTCCAGCTGATTCACCTGAAGTCCAAGGAATGGACACCTTCTTCGGAAATTTCACGGCTGAAGTTTCACCTATTAACAATATGCGACAGCAGTCCGAGATCCTAACATGTACACAACCAACAACTTCTATGCAACAGTCTCATGAGCCTGATGGAAATCAAATTTGGTCTCTATACTTTAATGGTTCCAAGTCTAAAGAAGGAGCTGGTGTAGGCTGCATCATTATTGATCCGGCAGGTAACAAAACATTATTGGCTTGTAGGATAGAATTTGAATGTACTAACAACATTGCAGAATATGAGGCTTTATTACAAGGTCTCAGAAAAGCCTTGGACATGCACATTCAAAATCTGGTTGTATTTGGCGACTCTGAGATAGTGGTTAGGCAGGTGAGAAATTCTATACATTGTCTTTCCCTGCATCTCAAATGTTACCAGTCTCAGGTATGGATTTTAATGAACAAATTTTCTTCTTTTAATATAAATTCCATTCCTAGATTAAATAATGTTGAAGCAGATCTACTCGCTAATGTTGCCTCTAAACTTCTTCCTGCAGAAGGCTTATCCCCAAACGCATTCTCTGTGGAGATATTGTTTCGACCATAAGTTCCTAACAATATCACAAACTGGAGAGTATTTGACGATGATCAGCAAATTATTAATTTTCTGTACATGGAAGAAACCTTCCAAGGCACTGTGATAGATGAACAAACGCACGACGACAATTTGCACGACTTTACAGTAATACCTAATCCGAAATCTCCTGAGGATCTATCAGACATGGTAAATCTCATACCCAAATTTGTTGTTAGACTAGAAAAGTTTTATGATTTTGAAGATAAATTTAAAAAGACGGTCAATTGCAAAATCAACAGCTCCTCATTGTCTTATGAAAAAGTCAATTTAGGGACTAGTGAAAATCCTCAGTGTATCAACTTAGGCTTGGGATGTTCTAGACAAGAAAAAGATGCTTTTGTTAAATTATTCAAAGAGTTCAAGGATGTCTTTGCATGGACTTACAATGATCTTAAAATGTTCGATCGTAATATTATACAGCATGTCATCCCGATGAAGCCACAAACCTTACCCTTCCAACAGAAACTGAGGAAAATGCATCCTAAACTAGAACCGACCGTACAAAAAGAATTGAATAAACTCCTAAGTGCTAAAATAATTTTTCTTGTTAGACACACTCAATGGGTATCCAGCCTCATCCCAGTGCGGAAGAAAAACAGGGAAATACGACTTTGTGTCGATTTCCGAAACCTCAACAATGCGTCTGACAAAGACAATTATCCTGTCCCTCCCATGGAACAGATTCTTCAACAAGTATCTGGTTCCAAGAGGCTATCCTTACTAGATGGTTTCTCTGGATACAATCAATTCTTGATGTCTCCGCCAGACCAATTAAAAACTACCTTCCGTACCCCGTGGGGAACTTATGCTTATCGCAAAATGCCCTTTGGATTGATCAATGCCGGTGCTACCTTTCAGAGAGAAATGGACATTGCTTTTAGAGGCTTAATCAATCATTTCGTAGTAGTCTACTTAGATGATGTGACAATTTATTCTAAAAACAAAGACGATCATCTGGCTCACTTACGAGCCGTTCTGCTACGATGTCGTAAATATGGCATCTCCTTGAACCCCAAGAAGTCCATCTTTGCAGTAGAACAGGGTAAATTACTAGGATTCATTGTGTCTAGTGATGGAATGATTATTGACCCCAAGAGGACCCAATTCATCGCTAAACTTCCCCCACCTACCTCCAAAAAATCCATGCAGTCTTTCCTAGGCCAGATTAATTTCATGAGAAGATTTGTCCCCAGTTTCTCCGAAATGGTTAGGCCTCTCCAGAACCTGATTAAGAAAGACACCCAATATCACTGGGGACCCACGGAAAACCAAGCTTTCAATTCTATAAAGAAGGCCATAATAGACACTCCGTCTCTCATGAGCCCTGATTTCTTTCAAGACTTCACACTCTATACTTTTTCCTCTAATTGTTCCTATGTCACAGTCCTAACTCAGAAGAATTCCGAGAACAACGAAGTACCTATCGCCTTTATGAGCTCTTCTTTCAAAGGTGCTGAACTTAACTACCTAGCGGTCGATCGGCAAGCATACACTGTCTTCAAGGAAGTTAAGCATTTGCGGTCTTATCTTTTGAAGTCAAGGACGAAGGTCATTGTCCCTTACCCTACCGTTAGGAATTTGTTAGTGCAAAAGGAGTTAGGAGAGAAAAGAGCCAACTGGGTCACCTCCTTGCAGGAGTATGACTTAGAAATCACCCCAGCACAGATCGTGAGAGGCCAAGGGTTGTGTAAGTTGGTTGTTGATTCAGAAACTGAACAGCGAGAAGATAGTGATATGTCAAACTTAGAACAACGCGATCATAATTTGATTTGTTGTGCACAAAACCTCATAAGTCCTTGTTACGACGATATTAGAAACCGTCTTCAACATGGATCAGCACCTCATCACCTTGACCCTGCCGAAAGAAGAGCGTTGAGACTAAAGTCCGCCTCCTTTCATCTAGTTAATGGTATACTGTTTCGTCAGAATTTTGACGGCATACTGATGCGTTGTCTTGAAAAGGACGAAGTAGAAAAAGTCTTGCTTGAATTTCATGCAGGAGAAGCTGGTGGTCACTTCAGTGGTGACACCACTGCTCATAAGGTTTTAAGAGCCGGTTACTACCGGCTGAAACTTTTTAGAGATGCCCATGCCTTGTGCCATAAATGTATCATTTGTCAGAAAGCATCAGGGCGATTGCAAAAACCAGCCTTCCCCTTGCAACCTGTTTCAGTCGATTCTCCTTTCCAGCAATGGGGCCTTGATATCATTGGTCCTATTAATGCTCCATCCTCACAACAACACAAATATATTGTGACAACCACTAATTACTTTACTCGATGGTCTGAAGCCGTCGCGCTAAGAACTGTTAACACAAGTCAGGTGATCGCTTTTCTAAACTCGAATATCATCACCTGTTTTGGTATCCATGATTGTCTAGTCTTTGATAACACTTCATACTTTTCTTCTCTTGAGATGAGTGAGTTCTCCTTAGAGAAGGGAATAAAGCTGAAGTATTCTGCTAGTTACTATCCCCAGGGCAATGGCTTAGCAGAATCAACAAACAAGAACTTGATCAAAATTATCAAGAGAACCGTGGCTGAAAATCACAAGAACTGGCACAATGCACTGCTTAATGCATTGTGGGCTGATAGGGTAACACCCAAAGCTACTATAGGTAATTCCCCCTTTTTTCTCGTCTATGGCAGATAAGCCATTCTGCCACCTCACATTCTTCTTCCTTCGCTTCAATTGGCACAAAAAGTCCAAGAAGAAGATTGTCTCCCTTTAGAAAGCCGTATTAACGCTTTGATGAAGTTAGAAGAGGTAAGAACCCAATCTAAGCATAAGTTAGATCAACATCAACAACTGATTAAAAGATGGTTCGATTCTAATTCTGCTTCTGATAGGAATTTTGAAGTAGGTGATCTCGTCTTAAAGTGGGACAAACCACACGAAGGGAAGGGTGAACACACCAAGTTTCAAAATTTGTGGCTTGGGCCATTTTTTTGCTGAAAAGTTGGGTCCTAGTTCCTTTCAATTGCAGAATATTGAAGGACAACTTGACACCTATCCGGTGAATGGCCAAGCCCTAAAAAGATACTTTGCTTGATTTCTACCCTTGTATATTATGTAAATATTTCCTTTTGTTTTTATTTTTGCCTTTGTTTTTATTTTGATTTGGATTGATCAGTTTTTTATGTTTTTTGAAACATATGCATGCCTGTGCACTGAGCATTTCAGATAAAGACCATGAGAAAATCTCTTCGCTGAAATAACTTCTGAAAGGTTGTACGAACATCACTGATATATTGCTGAAATTGATATTTATGTTGGAAAATTTTTGTTGTTTGAAAGAAGTTATTGATTTCAATCTCTGAATGAAGTTTGTCATTATTATCTTTATCTTTTTACGTTGTCCCTTTTCCGTAAAGGAATGACTCAAAAGGATGTCTCCCTGTCATAGCAAGTTGTTTTCGAAATAAAACATTTCTGGTGCTGAATAAAGGACGGTGTCAAAAAATTCTGATGAGGTCTAAAAAAAAATAAAAAAATATGATAAAATATCAAGATTTTTCAGCGTCACCCCGCTCAGCTATACACAAAAATAAAACAAAATAAAATTATTAATAAGAGCTATGGGAAGTGCTTGTAAACCCGCCAGGATGCTGAACAGGTCCGCTGGCAGCGGGTAAATGCAAGCATGGCGCCAAGACAACTTCGTCGGGGTACTGAACAGGCCCGCTGGCAGCGAAGCAATGTCGGGTACACAAAAATCTGTGAAAAAAGATAAGAAACCTCTTTTAAAAGTCCTTTATTCTAATCTAGAACTTCTTGACAGGATACAGACATCCAAGTGGGTTAATTGACAACCCTGTTGAGGCTATGGATGCATGTTGGCAGCAGTGGCTATGCCAACAGTATTGAAGATTTTATCATAAAAATCATGACTTGCTGATCTTAAGACTGTCATTAGTTTGCATCTTTTAAAACATCGCTAGAAAAGATAGTAAATGATGATGTTTGTACGATTTTCTGATGGTTGTTTTTGAGTTGAATTTTCTTTGTCGTCCTAATCCGAATTTGTTTCTTTTGACAGAGATAACTGCTTCTCCCAGTGTGTCACCATTGTTGGCAGCCAATTCAATATTTTCAATTTCCCTTAAAGTTGCCTACACCTATGTCTCTTGAACTTCAAATTTCTGTCGCATTTTGCAAACAGAAGACATTTTCATTTCATGCAACATTTGCAAATTGGTTTCGATTTATTTTTCACAACTGAAAGCGTGAAAACTCCTCCATCGTTATTTGGACTGTCATGATCTGCTCATTGATATTCTGATTGGTGTTTACCTTTGGTTTATTTTTCGAACTATGTCCATTTTTCTATTATCACTCTGATTGCGCAGCTTGATTTTTATTTAACTGCTAAGGCATTGAGCATGTTGATTGATGAATTATACTTGATTATGTAGGGGTCATGGTGAATTAAAGGTTTTTATATGATATGATCCTTATTATCTTAAGCTCTTGGCTTATCGATTTTATGAAATCTCTTGTTGCAATGTTTTAAAAGCCTTTGATCAAAACTCTGATTATGCTAAAAGCGCATGGGTCACATATCAGTTTGATTTCATATTCAATGGCAATGTTTGATTATACACATGGCGCGCTGGTGAAACATTTGGATTTTGGATTTAATGGTTTGAATTATCACATGGCGCATATCAACTTTGGGTTTGATTCTATATTGAATATCCATGGTTTCAAACGATACAATGGTGCCTTGGTATCACGATCCACCGTTTAAATCCTTGTGTTAACTGATTAATGTGGCTTGAGTTATGTCATAATTGATTAAACAATGTTGTACTGTGCCATTAATGTTGTGCATGGCGGTGAACTAAACCACCATCTTCGCACGCGCATATTGATTTGCCTCCCCTTTGAACGCTTCTAGCTGTTAGTCCTATCGATTTTTACTACTGTGTATTGTGGTGTTCAATCCAAACCCTACCATGCACCCGCACCATGGCCCCGGTCATAAGGGCAGAACCCAATGGTAGCCAGGCATTGTTGATGTTCGATGGTGCTTACAACGACCTTGAGGAATTCGGATGGCTCCCGTTCATACGAAAGTTTGATGGCTATAACCCTGGTGTGGCTCGACAATTCGCGTTAACCTTTGATGGTTGTCGAGCCAAGGTTGGGGACATGCAATTGGAAATCGATGAGAAATTTCTCAGTTTGGCTACCGGTCTGCCTGCTGTCGGAAAGAAATGGTCAAAAAATTGTAAAGTGGAAGATGTCCCGTGGACATTACTTTTCCAATCACGAAGGGTGAGTTCTTGTGACAAGGGTTTGCCCGCAAATATGCTTAAGCAACGCTGGCATGACATGCTCATGGTAACTAAGCAGTTCGTTACCTGCGAGGGAAGGTATGGTTTTGTTTTATTGTACCACCTTCGGCTACTGATGGTTTTCATGGGCTATGAGCTTAATATGCCTCACTACTTGCATAGGAGTTTGTTTAAAATGTCTAAAAGGTACAAACGGAACCAGTCCGATACCAGTCTTTTTCATTTTGGGTTGATTAAAATGATTGTAGTTTGTAAGTTGGGGTTACACCGTGACTGTTGGGAGGATTTTCTTAAATGCAATGATTTTGTTGACTCGAGCCCACCATAGGTTGACAAACCTGTGGTGAGTGACTGCAAATCAGTACCCCCTGTGCCTTACTGTGCTTTGTTGCCTAAACCCCTACCTGATTCTCCTATTGACCTACCCAATTTTGTTACCCAGGATACCGAAGCTGCTAAACGCGTGGCTAAAAGGCCTAAAGCCAAACCCTCTGCCAATTCTAAAGGCAAGAAAAATGCCCGGTTAATCTCTCGTATGGAAAGAAATAAACCAAAAGCACCTGTCAACCCCAACCCTATTATGGTGAGTGAAGAATCTGACTCAGAGATTGAACGTTACCTGGCAAGTAAGTATCCCTACTCTGAAGTTCTATGTAATAAACCGGCATATGATTTTGTGAAGAACCTACCACCTTGCTTGCGAAGTGATCCTAATTTTCCAGGCATCAAAATGCCTTGTGAAACCCCAGGTGACTCATCTAAACCCCCTCTTTCTCTAGTCGAACCAGCTGCTCCACCGTGTGATCAGTGTGGCTCATGGTTGGAAAGGTATTACCTCAACATGCCAATGCTGCAGTCCAGAGTTCATGCTCTGGAAGATCAAATTGCAAATCTCACCAGTCAAAAGGCAAAGATTCCACCCACTGATAAGAAACAACGAACAACAGGTTCGATTTTGTTCAAGAACATGGAGTCGGCTACAACAGTCGTCAATTCAAAATTGGCGTAGCCCAAACAACCTCACTGGTATGAATTTCACCTATTTATATGACATACTCATAAACTCTGTTCATATCGTGGATCTGCTCTGTCGCATAAGCATGCACTTTTGTATATAATTTTGTTTTAATAAATCAATTTTTATTATTGTTTTAAGTTTCGATTGGATTTGGTTTTGATTCGATTGATCGTAGGATAGATTTGATTGTTTCGATTTGTATTAAACTGAATACTCTGTCGGTTATTGAAGTTGTCAATATTTTCTAAATACAGGTCATTTCTGGTATATCAATTTCAAACACAGTTAATATTTCATTTTGAATTGGTCATATACGATATATTTGGTAAATTATGGTTAACTGTTGTATTCGAATACCATTCTGTGGATGCATGACTGAATTGTGAGTATATTTGAATCATGATTGTTATATCCAACCTATCGATTTGCATAGTTTGACCATATGATCAGTTTGATTCATATATTGCTTAATTTTGATTTGGGAATGAAATTGATTATGCCCAGGATTACGATGTGTTTCTATTTTTAGCTCAGTCACATTTCGATTTGATTGTTGCCTAGTTTATGGTTATCGTTGTTGTTGATGGTTATGATCATTGTGTGATCCTGTCTGATTTTCTATGCAAACGCTCAACGATTGTAATCTATGGTGAAGTTCGATGATGTTATGGACGTTTGGTCATAATCGTAACGACCTTTCTATATCGACATTTGATTAAAACGATATGAATCATATGCACCCTGTTACAGCCGTAACCAATCGATTATGATGGTGTTTGATTATAACTATATTGATTTTGGATTACATCACGATTTACTTGTGATTGCATTTGGATATGAAACAATGTGGTTATTATTTGACCCGATTCTATGGCAACTAAAAACAAAGCATTCTTATCCTGTTTCGATTGCTTCCTTTTCAATTTGATTTGATTTGAATAATAAATTTGATTGAATCATTAGTAATTCGATTTTATGTTCATTAAAATTAAATTGGATTGTTTCAAAAGATTTTGTTTGATTTCTATCTAGTCCTGTTTGCTATTTTTGACTAGCTACAGAATCAGATGATTATGTAGCTAAGTTTGTAGGATCAATTTTTTAGTGTTTTGTTGCTGAAATATCTTTCTAATTAGATATTTGTGTTCTATTGCAGGTAAATTCGAATTGCAATTGAGTTGTTGAGCAGTTAGGGGATATTTCAAAGATTTCACTTGCATTTTATTTTCTTAGTTTAGGTGATTTTGGGATATTTCCCAGATTATGTAAAACTGTTTGATATTATCCACAAGGAAGTTGTACCTTGTGAAGAGACTTATAAATACTTATGTTTTTGTAATAATCATCATCCTCATTCGTGGGAGAACAAGGATATGGATTTCTAATACAGACTGAAGTAGAATTTGGTGTTTTGTCACAGGTTTAGCTTCTCAATATATCAATATTTTGTTTTATGTTATGTATATCAATTTGTTTATGGTTTATGACTACTTTAGCTATCTAAATCATGTGCAAATGATATAGTTTTAATCACTGTGATCCATATCTTGTCTCTTCCAAATAGATAAAAGACATAACAATTTTCAATTCAGTTTGTGAATGACAGGTTTATCTTCTTCATAGATTGAATTGTTAAACATAATTCTTTGCATAATAGGTTTCCCTTATTATAGAGCTTTATAATCATAAGATTGTTATGATTTTCTTTTATGTCTTGTTTGTCCTGTAAAACACTTCAAGGAGCAGCACAACCGATCGTTTACGAGAATCTTACAGATTAACCGGTGAGAGTTTCCCTCCTCCAACCAGCTTAGAAGTTATTATACACAGGGCAGACTTGGAGCGTTTCCAGGTCAATTAGTTTGTTGTTTACTATTTTCATTAAGTAAGATATAAGTTTAATTAGATTTATATTAGATTGTTTAATTTCAGTAAATATATTAGATCATTTAATTTCAGTAATGTTTATTTCTTTTTCATAAAATATAAAAAATCAAAAAGAGATTCTTGGTTGTCTTAGGGCAACAAACACATGAGTTTTGCAGGTTTTAATTAAATCTATTGGTTGTTTATAGTGTATATTTGTGAATAAGTAATATTACAGCTAGTAATTAGATAGTTGATTTGAGTTATTATAATAGTAATTAGTAGATTGTATATAAAAGTTAGAATAGTTATATTTAGTTTTAGTTTAATTTAGTAGTTTGTTTTAATTAGATTAGTGTATCAGTTAGTTTTAATTAGTTTATTTTCTTTTATTTAGTTTTAGTTAGTTTTAGTTTGTTTATTAGTTTTAGTTAGATTACTTAGCTCAGATCAATTCTCTCTTTGGTTTTCTTAAAAGACCTTAGAGCGGCCAACGGAGCCGTTAAACTCGTCAGGGTGGTCCATTCCAAACGACTTGGGTTATTTAGACAACCTCGGACCGGTTCCACTCTCCCAGTTGACAGACGGTCAATTTCGCCCGTCAACACCCTCCAGCTCCACCTGGATCACAGGCCAGTCAACTATATGAATAGAATCATGTACATATTTCTTCAATAATGAAACATGAAAATCATTATGTGCCTTTACACTGGGAGAAAGTGCTAGCCTATAGGCTACAGGTCCCTCTCTATATAAGACTTCAAAGGGTCCACAATACCGAGGTGACAATTTGGCACAAGCTCCCATTCTCAGGGAAATCTTCTTAGGTCTAACTCTGAGATAGACATGGTCTCCGGTCTTGAACTCTTGGGGAGTTCTTTTCTTGTCGGCATAAATTTTTTGTCTATCTTGAGAAATATTCAAATTTTTCTTTATCTAAATTACTTGTTGTTCTATTTCTTTCAGCATGTCGAGTTTGATTGTAATTCTATCCACTGGATTATCCCAGCTGATTGGAATTTTTCACTTCCTACCATAGAGGGCTTCAAAAGGGCTCATCTTCAAGGATTCCTGATAACCATTATTGTAGGAAAACTCTACCAATGCTAGGTAATCTTCCCACTTCTTAGGCTAATTCATTACATGCATCCTTAGCATGTCTTCTACTATTTTGTTCACTCTTTTTTTCTGTCCATCAGTTTGAGGGTTATATGCTGTGTTGAACAACAATTTAGTCTCAAAACCGGCCATTAGGGATTTCCAAAATTTTGAAGTAAATTTGGTATCTCAGTCAAATAGAATTTCTTTGGGCATGCCATGCAGTCTAAATATCTCCTTGATGAGGATGTTGGCAATATCTATGGCTTTGTAGGTTGACTTGATAGGGACAAAATGGGAAGACTTACCCAGTTTGTCCCATGATGGCATCATTTTGTTTGGTCGGCTTTGGTAATCCAGTGATTAAATCCATGGAGATGGTTTCCCATTTCCATTCTGGGATTGGTAGGAGTTGTAACAATCCTACTGGATGTAGGTGTTCTGCCTTAACTTGTTGGAATTCTAAGCACTTAGCTATATAGTTAGCTATGTATTTCTTCAATCCAGGCCAATAGAATTGTTTCCTAGTGTCCTTTATCATCTTCTGATATCATGGGTGACCAGTATATGATCTCTTATGTAGTTCATCCATTATGAACCTCTTCAAATCGTCACAGTTTGGAATATACAATCTGTTTATGTATGTTAGCAGCCCTTCCTCGAGCATTTGGTATGCTTCATACTTTATCCCTATAGGCTCTTTCCTTAGGTATGTGTTATCACACTAAGTCGCCTTGGGTCTCTTAGTTTGTTTTTGTTAAAAAAAAAAAAAAAAAAAAAACCCTTAGATTCTTATTTTCTCTTTGAAATAAATTTCTCATCCATTAAATGTTATTTATGATAGGACCCCTTAGGATGAATAAACCTTTGAGTCATATCTCATGTGTTGATCCACAATTCAATTTTTGGTCCTTAAACCCTTATGAGCTCATGTTCTATTCTTTATGTCCCCTCTCGTGATTCATCCCTAGGTTGATACCTCCCATGACCAGGCTGATGTGACACACCTCTCTCATCACTCATGACCTCACATGCATACATCATCATCTCCACTCACCTATCCAATCATTTTTTGATTTGGAGAACGTTGCCCACTCAGTAGGCATTTCCGTAGCGCCTGTCACGATTATCATGCACCCACTCCAACTCATGATTTCCACGATTGATACCTTAAACCTTGTTTTCAGTGCCAGAATTTGGTTGAAATGATTTCAAAATATATTGCATTTATGATCCTTGGTAACGGTTTCTAAATTTGAAAAGTTCAGCAGTGATGCACTGCATATGTTTGTCAGTTCAGATCAGACGATCGCATGTCCACTAAATCCTATGCTATGAGAGATTTCAGGGATGAAGTTTCCTCAATCTCATCCTAAGTTCGTGCTAAGGAGCTCAACAGTTGTCGACTTCACAGGTATCCTATGCAATCTCCTTCGCATATTAATTTTCATAGGAGATTTGTGCTCGGGTTTTGGTTTGCTAGGCTTGTAGGGTAGTATGGGAGACATATTTTCATTCTTGTAAACATATTTTCTCATATCCATAGTCTGATTATTGTGGTTAGTTATAGTCTTTGAAAGTCACAGGCCTGAAATAGCCTATCCTTTGTGTATGTGTTGCACTACGCAGAGGCACTGCTCAAACCTCTCTAATTATCCTTTGCTTCTTTTCATCCTGTACAAAGAGTCATTTCATAATTACTTCCTCATAGTCTACACTCTGAAAACATGTATAAGCCTGAAAGTCCATTTCTCATAGCCAAGTTCATTTTCTAAGAACTATTAAGTTGGAGGGCCATCCTTGTGCTTTTGAGACTTAAATTGAAGTTTTATGGTCAATAACATCCCTTACAACCTCTTAAGAACCCTCTTTATGAGTCATGGAGACCCCTCAGTCGAAGAAATCACATAAAGGTGGAAAGATAGTTTGAACAGAACCTCTGGACATGCTTGCCACAGAACCCATGGAAAGGGAAATGTTTCAAAGAGCAGGATGCCTCTCTTCCTGCCAGAATATGGAGAGAGGCCACTCAGAAGTAGCAAAACAATTTGCACTAAATTTTGATGGCAAGAAAGCTAGAGTTGAAGATTTGGAATTTGAGGTGACTGAAGCCTCCATCTCAACTGCAACAAGGATTCCCATTTTAGTAGAAAATTGGTTCAAGGCCATGGTATTGAGTTCACCTTTCATTAAAGATATTTTCAAGCCTGAATACCAATCCAATGATTTATATAAGAGTGTGCCAAGGAACCAGTTTGACAGAATGTTGAAAATCATATAGAGATATTTTAGTTGTGAAGGGAGATTTAACACCCTGTATCATTACCACATAAGGTTGTTGTTGCATTTTACTGGTAAGGTTCAGATGAATATTCCATATTACCTGCTGATAAGTATAGGTAAAATGGAAGATAGGGTGCAAGCCAAATCCAAGGATGTGGACTCTAGTCTTTTCCACTTTGGACTTATCAGGATGCTTGTCTCTGAAGAGTTGGGAAAGAAAGAGATCTCCTGGGAGAATTTTTTGGTCTCTTCTCACTTTAAGCTGGACCCAACACCTACCCCCCAATCACAAATTCCAGGCTCTTCATCACCTACCAGTACTAAAACAGGGATTAACAAGAAGAGAAAGGGCAAAGCCCCTATTTCAGAGATCAATAAGCAGGTCATAGAAGCTGAGGAGGATTTCTATCCTTCCCCACACAAAGATTTCTCACCACCACCTCCACCAGGGTTAGAAGAAGTTCCATCTTCTACCAAGCTGACATCAAAAAAAGGGAAGAAGCTTCTATTTCCCTCTCCTCCTCCAGCAACCGAAATCAAAGGTAAAACACCTTTCACTAGGTCATCAATTCCTAAGGGGGATTTCAAAGGATATCCTTTACAAGAAACCCCTGTATAGAAAATCAAGGGTAAAGGTACCAAAATACCTTTGGAGAGGGAAGATGAAATCCCTATGAAGGATTGTAAAAACCTATGAAAAATAAAGAAAAGGTTGTTGTGCAAGAGAAGAAGCATAAAGGAAAAGGTTTTGAGAAGAATGATGAAACATGCAAGGAAAATCCTATACAGATGAAAGAAAAGGATGAGAAGAAGCCTATTGAGACTACAAATGTCCCCAACCCCCTTGGCAGCCAGACCTACAAAATACTTATTAAGCAGCTTAGGGATGCAAGGAGAGAAATTGCTCATCCCAAAGAAAAAGACATGGTCCACTTGGCTTAGATGAATGAGCTCATGACTGGCTACAACCATATCCTGGACTCGGTAAGGTTCACAGCGAGAAAGGCTCTACGTCTTCATAAAAAATTGAAGAATATTTACAAACAGAACATGGGTTTCTAGGCTTAGAACATGAAGCTAAAGGTAGAACTGAAGCATTTCCAAGATGAAGTAACCCAAAAGAATTTGTAGGTGTTGTTTGAGTTTTCCATTGAATATGACAAACTAGTAGCTAAGGAGAGAACAACTATACCAAAGAATCCTACCAGTGCTAAGAAGAAGAAGTCTACTGAGTTAGTTGAAAACACTCTTTCCACCAGGAAGAGTGTGAGGCTAAGTGTTAAAATGACAAAGTATCTAATAGTGGTAAACCCCATTTTTGAGAGTTGTTCCTTCTTTGGAAGGTTAACTGATATGCACATATTAAGTTTTTCCACCTATATAGGCTTCTAGGTGTTTAGCTATATGAATTTTGGAATTTTTTTCCAAGTACTAGTTTCACTCAGTGGTAAAAGAATCTAAGTAAATTGATTTGTCATCATGGAAGGACACAAATGGCTCTACACATGTTCAGGAATCAAAGATGCTGCATTTTGGCATAGCTACCCAAACCCCTATGCAGACGTAGCGTAGGTGGTTCTGTGTAAAGGTGTTGTGTAATATTTTTTAGAATGCAAAATTGTTACACAGGCGCTACCCAAAGGCCCTGCATTATATTTTAAAGAATGCAGAATTGTTACACAGGTGCTACCCATAGGCACTGCATAATATCTTATAGAGAACAAGTTTACACACAGGTGCTACTCAATTTTGCAACAGAGGACAAATGTAGTCATAGACATTCAACACAGGGGTGATACCCATAGGTGCTACCTTCTCTCCTTGTTCCATTCTAGGGGGAGCTACACAGAATTGCTACATAAGGGAGTATCCAACAAACACTAGGGATCTAGGAAGACTAAGCCAACAGTTTTGGATAAGTTAATAATGGAATAAATGACAGAAGTAGTAGTTGGCATGCAGGGGACAACTACAAGCTCCAAAGTGACACATGGAAAAATAGGAGCTAAGTAGCAAAAGAGGATCAAAGCAGTTAGAAGCATGATTGGGTTTAGTCACCAACACTTGCCTATTTTATATCATAGGTTGTTATCTTAGTTGTTAGAATAAATAAATGTTATGATATTTTTGAGGAAAAGAGGCTAGCTCCTACCTCTAGTTGTTGCCTCCCTTTCTTGTTATAAATATATAGATGAATTTCTTTAATGGGTTCGGATGATAGAGCAAGGCTCCCAAGAAACTGTAATATTTTTGATAAAGTGACTGTGATCTAGTATGTACTAGACTTAAGGCTTTTTGACTAATAGAAATCAGCTCCTGTTTCAGACTATTTTCTTCTAATGCTAAATGTTCATATTTGAATGCTTCATATGGATGATGGTGGTAATGATATGATGGATGTTTGATCATTTTATTTCCATGGTGTTTATTTAGCTCCTTAGTTTCTAATTTCAAGAAGGTCTTGTTTTAAGAAACTTTCTTCCTTTGCACTTTTGTGGACCTTATGTTTGTAGTAGCTCTTACATTCTTCTCATTCAAGTCTTCCTTCTATCCATATTTACTCCCAAACTACTGGTTGAAATTAGCCAAGACATTATTTGTTGTTACATGTTAGCCCTGTTTCTGAGTGAGGATATTATACTTTCGAGTTTTTCCATTCAACCTTTCAAAAAATGCTCATACTTTCACATATCATCTTATGGGTACTGGGCTTAACTTCCTTGCAATCAGAAGGTGACTCCTAGTGCTAACAGTATGAAGTCACGGTCTTGAAGAATACATCTGTATCTTGTGCATTTCTAACTCTTTCCCTGACATTCATTTCATAGGTTTTTACTGTTGCTAGATGAATCGTTTGTATACTTCTGCTAAGGGCATCAACCACCCTATTTTCCTTTCCTTTTATGTGTTTGATTTTGAAATCAAATTCACTTAGGAGAGCCATCCACCTAGCTTGTCTCGCATTTAGTTTCGGTTGATCAAACAGGTGCCTCAACCCACAATGGTTTGTGATAAGCACAAATCTCCTTCCCAGGAGGTAGTGCCTACACATTTTTAAAGAATTTACTATGGTAGCCAACTCTAGTTCATGGTTCACATAATTTATCTCATGATCATTTAATTTCAAGGATGCATAGAAAATTACACGTCCCTGTTGCATAAGGACTCCTCTGATTCCTTCCTTGCAGACATATGTACACACGAGGAAATCATTATCTAGGTATGAAATCTTCAACACATGTGCATTGGTCAGGATGTATTTCAGTTCCTAAAATATTTCTTTGCATTTTGATGTCCAAATGAAGTTGATCCCCTTTTTTTGAAGAGCAGTGATTTGACAACCAATCTTGGAAAACCCTTTTATGAACCTTCTATAGTATCCTTCTAAGCCCATGAAGGATATGATATTTGATACATCCTTTAGGGTAGGCCATTCCATAATAGATCTAATATTATCGGGGTCCACTACCACCCCTTCCTTAGAATCGACATGGCCTAGGTAGTGGACTTGCTTTTGAAAGAAGTTGCACTTGCTAAACTTAGCATAGAGTTGATGCTCTCTTAGTACTTGAAGTACGAGTCTAAGATTTTCTTCGTGCTCCTCCTTGTTCTTGGAGTAGATTATGATATCATCAATGAAAACCAATACAAATTTGTCCAGAAATTTGTTGAGTACATTATTCATCAAGCACATAAAAGTGGTGGGGTCATTGGTTAACCCAGATGACACCACCACGAATTCATAGTGACCATACCTCGTCCCAAAGGTTCTTTTGTGGATATCTTCATCCTTAATCTCGACTTGATGGTAGCCAGACCTTAAGTCGATCTTCGAGAATATGGAAGCACCTCCCAATTGATCAAGCATGTCATCGATTATTGATAAGGGGTACTTGTTCTTTATGATTGTCTTATTGACTTGTATGCAATCTATGCACAGTCAGAGTGTGCCATCTTTATTTTTCACAAACAATACGGGCGCTCCCCATGGAGATACACTAGGTTGAATGTAGCCTTTGTCCATTATCTCCTTTAGTTGTATCTTGATCTCAACCAGCTCTGGTGTGCTCATTCTATATGGCGTTATAGATGCTGATACCACTCCTAGTGTAATTTCTATCCAGAAGTTGATATCCCTTCTCGGATGTAGACCTGGTACCTCTTCTGGGAACACTTACTTTTATTATTTTAATATGGGGTGGTCCTCTAGGTTTTTTTTTTCATTCTCAACAGATTCCAGTACCTGTATGGAATATAAGGAACACCCCTTTCTGCAACACTTTTTCATTTGAAGGGATGATATTTGTTTCAGTAAGACAGGCTTCTGAATCCCTTGGAGGGTTGTTTTTGTCCCTTCTTTGTTTACACATTCTAAATTTTTATGATAACAATCCAATTTAGTTTTATAAGAAGCCAACCAATACATTCTAATCAACAAGTCATAAGATCCTAGGGGAAGTATGTTAAGGGTCGCTTGGGTGGGCAATCCACCCATGATGAATTGGCAGGTTGGTATGACCTCTGCCACCTTTATTTTGGTCCCAGTGGATAATCCCACCAAACACGGTTTAACATGTTTAATTGGTTGCAATTTACACTTAACAACAGTCTGAGGGGCCACATAACTGAAATCAAAACCTGGGTCAATCAAAATAGAAACTAGATGGTTGGTGATCATACCTTCCAGATCCACTACTAAAGCTTGGTGGTTGGTTTGATTATTGTCCAAAGATGCATAGATTCATGGCATGCTCCTAGCCACATCATTGATGGTGATAGCTTCTATATTCTCTTATTGTTCTATTGTCTATTTGGGCAGTCCCTCAATCGATGATCTTCTCCACAACCCTAACATTTTTAGGGGTCCTTATTTAGGTTATCCGTCTTTTCTGGGACTGTCTTAAAAGGTTTATTTCCACTTTGAGAGGGGAAATTTTTCTAATATACACTTCTAGTAGGAAGGCTCCTTCTATAATATTTTCCATAGTTCTTAAATCTTGAGGATTTAAACCCCTTCTTCTGTAATCTCGAACTACTCCTCTTCTTCAAGTCCTCGCGAGGTCTTGTTTTACTCCCAAAATTTTCATAACAATACCTCGCCTTATGGATAGTTTCTTCTAAGGTCTTGGGTTCGTTGAACTCAATCTTGTTCCGGTAGGTCCGAGGTAACTAACTAATGAACTGCTGCATTTTTACTTTTTCATCTTTTATGTAGGGTACATACCTCAATAGTTCAAGGAATTTATTGACAAATTCATCTATGGTGAGTTGCCCCAGTCTGTGTTCATAGAATTCCTTAGTCTTCCCATACATGTATTTCTTGGACAGATACTGCTTCCTGAAGTATTTCTCAAACTGCTTCCATGAAAAGTCCTTCTCATAGACTCCTTTCACATCCCTAAGGTCTTCCCACCAGATGGAAGACTTTCCATTCAGGTTAAAGATGGCTATTTGAGCCTTCAACTTTTCAGAGTATTCATGGACTGTAAAGTATTTATTTAAACTAAGAAGCCAAACTTCAACCTCTTCTCCCTTCCTAATCTCTCCATCGAAAGAGGGTGGTTTGGATTTATTCAATTCTTCAGGATCATGATTTTTGGAATTTTTCAACGTCTTTCCTTTCCTTTGAGAATGTAATTTTTCTCTGATACTAGAAGATCCTTCATATTTTCTAGATCTACCGATGAGTGTCCCCTACCTCCAGGTTGGGCCATCTTCGAGTCACTTCTCTCAGTGTGGTCACTTATGGAGTCATGTTTTCAAATATCAGGTGGACTTTGACTTCTCTTTTTATGTCGTCGGTCCACATGAATGGTTGTGTGTTCATGTTGTATTTTCCTCTATATGTCGGACAAGCTCTGCAACAAGACTGCATTAATTTGTGTTTGTTTTTATTTCTTCTTTATCAATATCTCATTGTCATCCTTGCAACTGTGTAGTTTGGACCTGAGGCTCCTTACAGTTTTAGCCAAATCTAGAGGGGTTTCCACCACACTCCTTTTGTCAGATTCTTCATCTCTGTTGTGGGAGCCATCCCCCACTTCATGACACATCACCATCCTTTATTCTTGAATTTTTTTCTGTGATTTACTGACTAATCGAGTGTTGACAAACACTTAGTGTTGGCTAATAGTCTATTAGTTCATGAACAATACACAGTTCAATTTCTTAAATGCACACACACAGTAGAAAGCTTCATTATTTTCTTTAATAACATTATTAACCAAACTTTAATAAATAAGTAAGGTAGAGTGTCACTCTTTTAAAAGTAATCCAAATAGAGTTTTTAGGTGACTCATCCATGAGCTCAAGTAGGCCAAGTGTTGTAACCATACTCTGATACCAATTTGTAACACACCCATGAAGAGGCTAAAAAAAAAAAAAAAAACNAGGAACAAATCCTCTCTCTCTACGGGTTCTAATTTGGACAATCAGGGAACCATCTTGGCCTTCGAGTCAAGGATCTCAAATTATGGAGACAAAGGACTCTCTAAGACCTTGATGGCCTCATTCTGTAATTAAACACAGAACCTTTTGACTACCTAGTGCAGGGCTAAGGGTACCTGTGACCTCTTTCTGTGCGCTTCCAAAATGTAGAATTTCAGGTGCTAGCTCCTTTTCTATTAATCCCCTCCTCCATATGACCCTACATTATGACCTCTTGGAAAATATGTGATTGTGGGAGAATCCAAGGGTGATTTTAAACCAACCCACTTTTCTCCCCACAATTTACTACAAAGCACCATGTATTCCTTTAGCAATACTGTGGCTTCAATTGCGGTCCACTCTAGGAGAATTAAGACTCGAGCATGTTCTAGCCCCACAATTATTCCTGAACGTCAATCTCTTGCTTTCAACGATTATCCTTGATCAATGACTGCTACCTATCCTCCTTTCCTATCTTTCATGTGCCTTCCTAGACCTCCCAATCCATCGGCATGTAGTTCCCTTCCTAATCGATGGTTATGATTGGTTTCGACTCTCTAGCCTTCGTGAGTTTCAACTCTCAACTTCCTCCAATGATTTTTATCTAGAGTTAATAATCTATTGATGCATGTCCCCCCTTGGATCAATGGTTGTGATCCCTTCATGTCTCTGAACATTGAAATTCTCAAGTCTCAACTTTCACTCCCTTCGAGGTATGCGTATTTATGTCACGTGTGTGCTTCAATTAGACGGATGGTGTTTACTTCGGGTTTTTTCCCAGAATCCACAAATTCACGCCACCTATTATATGGATATGACGGTTCATATCTACTTTGGAACTTCTACACTTCGATGATTTCAAACTCTTATCCATCACGTTCTCCCAGAGTGTTTTCACCTAGAGTTCGTGATCAATCGCCACGTGCCCTCTAGATCTCACGGTCGAGATTCTCTTCGGGTCTTCGGGTCCTTGGCTAGTCAACCCTCCCATGCACACACACGTTAAATCTCATGCACTCTACCTTAGATTGGATGACTAATGTCCCTTTTTTCCCCAATTCGATCGTTAGGATCTGTTCCCTCCCAGCGCTTCTCCTGTGCATCCCTAGACACTGATCTAATGGTCTAGGCTTCTCCCTGCAACTGATATGATGAATGTTGTCACTCCTCCTCTTGACATTTTGACTTCTTTCGACTTGGAAGAGTTTGGTAAATGTTCAAAGGCCTCAACCTTCATTCCTCCTTCTTTTTCGGCTATCTCAGGTCTCGTCGACACTTCTAAAAAGTGTTATTCCTTATGATCTTGATCCTTAGGGGATTTTGAATTCCCATGCACTCCTTTCATTAATCCTCTTGCATCATATCAATGATCCATGACCTTCCTCGATCCAATGATCCATATTACATCGCAAATTTGGGTTTTGAAAGTTTAATCGCACCAACATGCAATTCTCTTTATGTGAGAACCCTGATCTTTCCAATCCTACGGTCAAGGAGGGTCTTGATAGATCCTTGTATCTATGGTCCAGATCACATTGCTACTTCAGGTTTCATAGGATCCATCCCCTTCACGATGATTACCAACATTCATCATATTTTCGAAGACTGAAGGAGTCGAGGCCTTAATGCCTATGCCCCTTCTTCAAATCTAACGATCGCGACAAACCTTGGATCCTCTCGAATGGGTCTCATCCATTCATCTTCCAAAAAAAAGGATATTTCATTTTGATAGTTGAACCTCTCTATTCTTCTTGAGATTTATTGGCTTTGAAAGGCTTAAGAGTTTTGTTCTCTTTCTCTTGAACGTAATGCTTGGAAGAATTCTTCTATGCACCCCTTACATTCATTACTCAACTCTAGAAATTAAGATGGTCTCAGTCTTTGCCCACTTTGCAGAGACCCGATGAATACATGCACTACCTCTCCTAAGATTAATATACTCTATCCTCAAAGAGATTATAGGGTTCAATCTTCACAATCAGGGAAGTACTCACTCGACTCTAGGACGATGATGAAATTCCCTGGGGAAAATGATTTAGAGGAATTAAACTAGAGCATAAGGAAATCAAGAAGATGTAAATGTTCTCAATGAATGAATGCATACTCTTAACTTAATCATTCAATACAGAAACCATTTATAGTCATATAAATACAAGCATGCATCCATTATTTCCAATTCAAAGAACAAGGCATAAAAACACTTATCAGAACCATAAGGGGTGATGCGACTGCTGAGAGGGGTGCTCATTTCCACCCAACCATAGGCTCAGTCACTCCCAATGGATTTATCACTGGCCACCCTTGAGCTTAGGCCATAATGATTTTAGATTCAATCTCTTACTTCCGACTCAATGGAAGTTAGGGACGAATGTTACTATCCTTCTCCCAATACAGGAATAGATAAGGACGAAGGTTACTCTCCTTCTCCTAGCCCAATCTCTATTCTCTGTGATCATAACTCATTTTTCGCTTTCAATCCTTCCTCAAACCTGAGAGCTTCATCTCTCATCTCTTCACTCTTCGCAGGTCCTCTCTGCCCACACCACACTTCCTTTCTTTCCTTTCTAAGAAAGATTGTGTGTGGCTTGAATTCCTAGTCTGTGGTCAGGTCTAAAAACCTTATAGATGGGAAGTCTACCCCATCCCCTCATTAACTCTTGAGGAGGTCTTCCCACCTAGCAGTCTAACTGTAATTCATTTGTAATGTCCCCGAACATCCATGCCGGGCCATGCTACACCATATCACTCTTACGTTCTCTCTGCGGAACATACTAAAACATACCCAGTATCCAACTGAGCTATGCCACATAAATTTTTCGAACTGCATGAAATTAAAATATACAAACACAGAACTCTTGAAAAATCATTATATATCAAATGTAAACATACAAATACATATGTAAATACATAGATTCACACTGAAATATTAATAAACATATACATGCAGTATATACAAAAAATACACATAAAAATAAACACAATTATAACCGCACATATGATAACCCATAAAAATAAGCACATAAATTACAATGCAACATGTAACTTTATCACACAATTGGCACTTATCTTGGTTAGAATGTCACCAACTACATGCATAAATTCCAGAAACCTCCCAGCCTTAGACCACACGTTTCATCACTCTCAACAGTGAGTCACCCCCGAGCTAGGACTAAACTCCACTCGGGTAAGGGATTCCTAACCAGGCTAAAGGATCATAGACAATAGGAAAAAATCTCTCTCAGGTGCCAACTCAAACTAAAAACCTACAATCCCTCATTCCCTGCATGCCTGTCCCACCCAGGAAGTGTCCCCTTCTCTGCTCAACAGTCCTTCGGCTGCCCCACTTCCTTTACGAGCTTCAACAACAGGATGGACAAGAAGTCTCAGAGAATTGTAGATGCAGTCTAACACCTTCAGGAAATCAATTCCCATCAATTCTCTCACCCAGATAATTGTTCACGAGCCTGGAAACCCACCTCTTCAATATCCCATGGGACTGACATCCTGCTTCTTCAGTCCAGCTCCCAAGCTAACCAGATACACCAACAAAAAATGGCTATGGATGTTGGAGTTACTTCACACACAGCTAGGATTTATTTTTCCTAAGGTTTTTGTTTGTTTATTAGTCATAATTATTCATTATCTAGTCTCCTATATTTTAGGAGATAATATTCCACCTGGAGAATATTCTCTTTCAGTTCACACTTCAGTTTAACTAGTTGCATTGAGTTTAGATGTTGCATTGGGATCATCACCATGCAAAATTGGGATCATCACCATGATAATTTTACCTTGCCTTGGTATCATCACCAGAGTGGTGCATTATCCTTGATTCCTTGAGTTAACTCCTCACTACTTTCTGTTCAGTCAGTTAACTGAAGACTAGTTAACTAGGTAACTCAACTAGGTGGCAGTTCACTCCCGTAACTGCTTGAGAGACTAGAATAGGTGGAATTTCACTCTTGTAACTGCTGGTGTGTGTCCATATCACTCTATGCCACCACTATGGTGACTTTGTTCACCTCAATTTGAACTCATTGAGTTATACATAGTATATCAATTGTAAATTATTCATTATTCACAACGGTTAATGAGAATTCTTTCTATTCTTTCTCTCCTTCTTCTTCTTTCTTCTATTAGCTTTGAAAATGTGTGTATAATTGTTTAGCTATATATATTCTATGTAGGTTCAAAAAATTTACATGGTATCAAATATGACAGACTGCTAAGCAAAATCTACACCAAAAAAAAAATTCCAGGTACAAAAGATTGAAGACAACGAAAAGATGGAATTCCAAAAAGAATTCATTCTTACACCTTACAACTATTTTGCATGGAAGGATAAAATAGCCATACATATCTGATAAAAAGGGTTGTATAGGTTAACCATGAATATAGATACAGAGCCGACATCTGCCATAGAAAAATCCAAGTACTTAAATCGCATGGATGAGGCAATCAGAACAATTTGTAGTCTTATTTCTCCTGATCTCCTTTTTCATATATCTTCCTATAAGACTCCCAATGAAGCTTGGAAAATATTGGAAGGGATCTTTGGAAAACATGATGAGATGAGGGGACACATGCTGGAGGTGGACATTCTCACATTGGATCCAAAAATCTTTGAAATATCCAATATTTCTTTACAAAATTCCAGGATTTACTGTCGTAACTCAAAGCTTGCGGGGTTGACAAATCGAAGGAGCATAAACAAATGGTTCTCAAAATTCTCTCCAAGATTGGTCTTGAATTATATGTATTCATATCTACATTCCATACTATCAGATTCGCCTTTGGAGCCACCTGGAAGATGCCTTCTCTTGAGGACTTTATCGAATCCTTGATACAAGAGAAAACCAAGCTCTTCAACATGGGTGCAATCAAAGGCCCAACGGCGCATGCACTCACTATGCATGATGGAAGCCACAAATATCAGAAATCTAAATATAAAGATAAGCGAAAATCTCATACACATACGAAGAAGGAAGGGTACACAAAACCCTTCACCGATGCCTTCGGATCCAAAGGAGAAAAGGGAAGAAAAGGAGAGAAATGCACATACTATCACAAAGGATTCCATTCAAAATACGCATGCATGCAAAAGAAAATAGATCTGATGTCTCAAATACTTCAGAAAAACAACCTTGGATATCGCATCCCCAAGGGTGCAAAGAAGAAGAATCCAAAAGATCTAAATTCCAAGAAAGGCAATTTTATCCATGCCTTTATTGCCATCAACTCCTCTCCCGATGCTTGGATCGTAGACTCAGGAGCATCACATCACATGGTTGCCTCAGAAGAAATATATTCTTCATTGGATGCATGCAAGGGTCCTCCTATTCTTATGGGGGACAACTCTTCTATCGAAGTCATCGACAAAGGAAGGATTGAACTCACCAATGGAAGCTTCGAGAACATGTTGCATGTTCCCAAGATTTCTATCAACCTTCTCTCTGTATATAAAATGATGAATTCTGGCACCGGAAAGAAAGTCATATTCACACCAAATTTTTTGGACATCTACGACATGCAAACCAACTCCAGGGTTTCTATCGGTGAGGTAAATCATCAGTCTATATTATATACATTTTCTGAATTCATTGAACCTGATTCTGATTTACTGCTTACTCATGCTGATGAAAGTAGTAGGATATGGCACAAAAGTTTTGGACATTTGAATTTTAGATACATGCAACATATTAGCAAGAACAAATTAGTTGATGGTCTACCAAACATCCATTTCTCCAAGGGAGTATGTGAGGGATGTGTTCTTGGAAAACACCCTCAAGAGAAATTCGACAAGGGAAAGTCTCAGCGAGCTTCTGCACCTTTAGATCTGATCCACAGTGACCTCATGGGTCATTTTCCACATCCATCGATCAACAAAGTGAGCTTTTTTCTCATTTTTGTTGATGATTTCTCACATTTTACATGGATCTACATTTTGAGGAAAAAATCTGAGGTCTTTCAACACCTCAAAGATTTTAAAGGTTTGGTTGAGACATAGTCCGGAAAGAAGATCAAAGTCCTCTAAACTGATAATGGGGGAGATTGTGTGAATCATGAGATCCACAATCTTTTCCATGAGGCAGGGATTCATTTGCAGCATATAGTTCCCTACACTCCACAACAAAATGGAGTTGTTGAGCAGAAAACCAATCTCTAAAGGAGATGGCATCTTGGATGTTTCATGCAAAGTCACTACCATAGAGACTATGGGCCGAAGAACTTAACTATGCAACATACATCCAAAACAAATCTCACCATAGATCTGTCAAGGATAATACCCCATACAAGGCTTAGAGTAGCCTTAAACTGGAAGTGACCCACTTTCATATTTTCGGTTCATGTGCATGGGCCAGGATTCCCTCTAAAAAGAGGAAGGCACTTGATCCATAGAGCACTGAGTGAATTTTTGTTGGATACCCTGACAGTGTGAATGGATATTGTCTTATTGATCTCTCCTTGGACCTGCTCACCATTGAGCGTAGTGTCCAATTCGAGGAAAGTGTCTCGCATGTACCTTAACACTCGCATGCAGAAAACTTTACTCTTCCACCTATCCAAGATGATGAAAATGCACATGTTGAATCTTCTTCAAATGAAAGTTTTGATTCAGAGGACTCAGATGATTCAGATTCATATTTAGAGTCAGTATAGTCAGATGCAAAGTTAGAGCATCCAAATGCAGTTGCAAAGCCAAAGCAGAGGCCCAAGTGGGCACAAAATACTCTTTAGGATTCAGGGGATATTGTTGGTTATCTAGACGATACTAGGAGGACTCGAGATGATTTCGAGGAGCCTCCTGTTGCACTCACTACCATTGAACCATTTCCTTCCAGGCATCTTTTCTTGGTTTAGTCTTCAGATCCACATTCTTATGGTGAGGCTGCTGGAAATCCCTTTTGGGAATTCACCATGCAGGAGGAGTACAACTCCCTCCTCGAGAACCAGACTTGGGATATGGTTCCCCTTCCTTCTAGGAGGAAACTTGTTAGATGCAGATGGGTCTATAGGACCAAGAGTGCAACAGATGGATAGATCAATAGATACAAATCCAGGCTTGTTGCCAAAGGCTTTCAACAGGTTCATGGTATTGACTATGATGAGACCTTCGTTGTAGTAGTGAAGATGGATTCCATTCAATTGGCCCTTGCCATTGCAGCAGATAAGGGATGGGAAGTCCATCAGATGGACATGAAGAATGCATTTCTTCATGGTGATCTACATGGAGAAACCCCAGGGATTTATGCAGGACTCATGTTTGGTCTGTCGACTGAAGAAGTCACTTTATGGCTTCAAGTAGGCTCTGAGGGCATGGTATGACAAGATGGACTCCTACATGTTGTCACAAAACTTTGTACATTTTAAATCAAACCCGAATGTATACATGCTCAGGACAGCTGATTCACTTCTACTTTTAGGTTTGTATGTCGATGATTTACTGATCACCGGTTGCTCGACTTCAACGATTTCTACCGTCAAGAGGATTCTTCATGACAGGTTTTTGATGATGGACATGCGTCCACTACACTTCTTCCTTGGACTTGAGATTAGTCAAGATGCATTAGGCATCAAACTGTCTCAAGCCAAGTATGCACGATATCTCCTTGAGAGATTTCACATGACAAACTACAAGTCTGCTCCGACTCCTTTCCTATCAGGAGTCAAACTTGAGGATGGCGGGGGGAATCCACTGGTTGACAACAAATTGTATAGACAACTAGTGGGGAGCTTGTTGTATCTCACACACTCTAGACTAGACCTCTCATATGCAGTTGGCGCAGTTTCCAGGTTCATGCAGGAATTGCATGAGCTACATTAGAAAGTTGCAAAGTGTATCCTTCGATACATATAGGGCACCATCACCTTTGGGATTCATTATGTAGAAGAATATACATTAGATCTCATTAGGTTTACTAATTCCAACTAGGTTGGCGATAGCATTGATCGCAAGTCCACATCTAGTTACTCACTCATTCTTTGTTCCGGGCCTATCTGCTGGTCGAGAAAGAAGCAAGCTACCATTTCTCTATCTTTAGCCGAGGCAGTTACAGAGGGGTAGTTAACATAACCATTAAGTATATGGGGCTACAACATTTTCTTACTGAGTTGGGCACTTAGTTTCATCGGTCGATCCTCATCTGGTGTGACAACTAGAGCACTTTGAAGTTCTATAGAGATCCAGTTCATAGGCAGCAGACGAGGCACATCGAGATCCACATGCACTACATCCGGGACTTAGTACAGGGTGGGATCATCGACTTACATTTATTTCCTTTAGCAAAACAGATGGCATACATTTTCACCAAGACCTTCACTGAGAAGAAATTCCATTCTCTGTGAGGTCGTCTTGGAGTGAAGGACACATTTTCCTAACAACTGTAGTTCTTCTTTTTACATATATTGTAACTTAAGGGGGGAGTTTTCCCATGAGGCTTTCCTTCTTTCCTCACTTTATTTTCAGTGTATCTTTTGTAATTGGGTACCTAACATGGCTTCGTTGCTGGGACCCAACCTTTATTTTCACCATAGTGATGTTGAGGGGGGGTGTTGGAGTTACTTGACACACACCTAGGATTTCTTTTTCCTAAGGTTTGTATTTGTTTATTAGTCATAATTAGTCATTATCCAGTCTCCTATATTTTAGGATAGAATATTCCACCTGGAGAATATTCTCTTTCAGTTCACACTTCAGTTTGACTAGTTGAGTTGAGTTTAGATGTTTTATTGGGATCATCACCATGCTAATTCGACCTTTCCTTAGTATCATCACCATAGTGGTGCATTATCCTTGATTCCTTGAGGTAACTCCTCACTACTTTCTATTCAATCAGTTAACTAAAGACTAGTTGACTAGTTAACTCAACTAGGTGGTAGATCACTCCCGTAACTGTTGGAGAGACTAGAATAGGTGGTAGTTCACTCCCATAACTGCTAGTGTGTGTCCATATCACTGTATACCACCACTATTGTGACTTGGTTCACCTCAAGTCGAACTCATTTAGTTATACAGAGTATATCATGTGTAAATTATTCATTATTCACAACAGTTAATGATAATTCTTTCTATACTTTATGTCCATATTCTTCTTTCTTCTATTCTCTCTACAATTATGTGTATCATTGTTTAGCTAGATATATTCCATGCAGGTTCAACACATTTACAATGGATACAGGTTTAGGTACAATCATGAAGATACGAAGGATAGCTCAATAGTTGTGTGCATGCTCATGGATGATTGACTTGATGACTGAATTATGGAAGGAATGATGGGGACAATGATGAAAAATATGGGAAGATGAACTAAGTCCCAACAATATGTATGCATGTCCCCAACTTGACACTTTTCATGTTGGGAGCTACTTTCGCCTGCTTGTCCCCAACGTTAGAACTTAAGATAAAATAATTATACATACTTTATGATTTAAGAAATATTAATATAATATTCCTTTTTGGCTTAAGCTCCCTAACTTATCCCTTTTCTTTAAATTTTAGGGCCCTTTCTTTCCCTAACCAATGGATTTTAGTCCCCCGTCTCTTTTATCATGGTCTGTCTATGTGCAACGATGTATTTTATATTAATTATGAGACATATACAAAAATAGGTACATTGGCCTATAACATCTATGCTCTTCGGCCTAATCAAAACATAAGCATCCTAGCTTATAATAACTAGCTCACCAGCCTATAAAACACAACATATACACAAAATGCTACCTGGCCTCAAAATTTCATGCACTTATGTTGTTGCGTGTGGTATCCTGAAATGTGCAAACTTCCTCATTTTACTGTGCAGTACATGTGCATACTATGCCATGAAATGTGCATACAAAATGATATCAAACAACTCACCAGCTTAAGTACATTTTCATTTACATTACAATTGGGTTTGGCCTAGGGATATTACAATCCCCTCCCCTTATTTATACACTGTCCTCAATGCATCATGTACCCATATACAACAAAATTTTTAAAATCCTAAAAAATATGTGGGTATTATGCCCACATTGGATCCTCATGCTCCCAAGTAGCGTCCTCAGAACCGTACCAGGTCCATTAGACCTTTACAAGGCCTATGGCTCGATTCTAGATCTGTTTGATTTTTTGGTCCATAATGTGTACCAGATGCACTTGAAAAGCACCTTCTTGCTCCACCTAAATCACATTCCAATCAATAACATGATTAGAATCAAGTATATATTTCTTGAGTAATGATACATGAATACATTATGAAGAGACATAGATGCAGGAAATGCAATCATATAAGCTACTAGACCAATCCACTCTAGGATTTCAAATGACCCACAATAGCGAGCTACCAACTTTGAACAATTTCCCAACTTTAGGGAACTTCTGTTGGCCCTCACTTTCAAGAATACATGATTACCCACTTTAAATTCCCTATGATTTCTTCCCTTATAAACATAACTTTTCTTCCTATCTTGGGCAAACTTTAAATTTTGTTTTATTTTTATCATTTGCTCCTCCATTTCCCTGAGAAAATATTGTCTAATCACTACTCTGTCTGCTAGGTTATCCCATCTTACTGGTGTGTTTCACTTTCTTCCATAAAGTGCCTCAAATGGTCTCATCTTTAGAGATGCTTGGTACCCAATGTTATAAGCAAACTCTACCAAGTGTAGGTAGCCTCCCCATTTTGATGGTTTATCCATCACATACATCCTCAACATACCTTCAATCACTTGATTCACCCTCTTTGTTTGACCATCTGATTCTGGATGATAAGTTGTGCTAAAATTCAAATTTGTTCCAAATCCATTAAATAATCCTTTCCAAAATTTTAAGGTAAATTTTAGATCTCTGTTGGACACAATTGTCTTGGGTATGCCATGTAATCGAGAAATTTCCCTCATATAAACATCAACAATGTTGGCTTCCTTGTGAGTGAGCTTAACTGGAATAAAATGAGCAACTTTAGTAAGCTTATTCACCACTACCATGATAAAATCATGTTGTTTGTTTGTTCTGGGCAGTTTAGTGATGAAATCCATTGTTACAACTTCCCATTTCCACTCAGGAATGGGTAATGGCTGTAGCAAACCAGTTGGGTGTCTATGCTCAACCTTTACCTTTTGACATTCCAAACATCTGGCAATAAAATCAACAACCTCTTTCTTCATGCCTGGCCAATAATATTGGCTCTTGACAACTGCAATATTTTTCCGATATCCTGGGTTCCCAGCATAAGGTACATTATGCATTTCTCCCAATATCAGAATTTTCAATTCACGGGAATTTGGTACATAAATTCTGCCCCTGAACCTAATAATTTCATCATTATCTAGCTTATATTCCTCAATTTTATGCTGCATAATTTCATCATTATCTAGCTTATATTCCTCAATTTTATGCTGCAATACCTTGATGTAATTTTTCCACTAATTCCTTGTAATGAAAATATAATTTGGCATCCTCTAAAATTATTTATTTCAAATATGATTGGTACACTCTAATGGTTGTAGCATGCAATTCATGTACTCTTCTGCTGAGTGCATCAACCACTTTGTTCTCTTTCCCCTTGATATGCTTCATATCAAAGTCACATTCACTTAGAAATTCTAACCATCTGCTTTGCCTAGCATTTAGAGTTGGTTGATCAAATAAATAATTCAGACCATTATGGTCTGTTCTTAGTTCAAACCTTTTCCCCATGAGGCAGTGTCTCCATTTCCTCAAGGCATGCACTATGGCTGCCAACTCCAAATCATGAGTGGCATAATGTCTTTCATGGTCCTTTAAATTCCTTGACTCATAACATATAACAAACCCATTTTGACTGAGGATTCCACCAAGTCCCTCTTTACATGCATATGTGAATACAATGAAGTCTTCATTTGGATTTGCAATCCTTAGTATTGGATCATTTGTTAATAATTGTTTCAAGTGTTGGAAACTCTTTTCACAATCCAATGTCCACTGAAACGTCACACCCTTCATTTGTAAGGAAGTGATTGGGTGTGAAATATTTGAGAATCCTTCAATAAATCTCCTACAGTAGCCTACAAGGCCCATGAATGATCTTATTTTTGTCACATTATTTGGTGCTGGCCATTCTCTAATGGATTCTATTTTCTTAGAATCCACTTCCATCCCATCCTTTGAAATGATATGACCCAAATAATGAATTTTCCTTTGATAAAATGACCACTTGCTCAATTTGGCATACAACTGATGCTCCCTTAATACTTGCAAAACCATCCTCAAATGAAGTTCATGTTCTTCTTCTAACTTGGAATATATAAGAATGTCATCCAAAAAGACAATGACAAACTTGTCTAAATATTCTCGGAAAACACTATTCATTAAGCACATGAAAACAGTTGGTGCATTTGACAACCCAAATGGCACCACTGTGACCTCATAATGACCATACCTTGTCTTGAAGGTAGTCTTGCTGATACAGTCCTCTTTAATCCTTACCTGATGGTATCCTGACCTAATATATATCTTTGAAAATATCTTTGCATCCTTCAATTGATAAAAAGGATCATCAATGCTTGGCAGAGGACACTTGTTCTTAACAGTCACTTTATTCAATTGTCTAAAATCAATGCAAATTCTTAATGTTCCATCCTTCTTCTTCATGAACAATACTGGGGCACCCCAAGGTGACACACTTGGGTGTATATACCCCTTCTTCAGAAGTTCTTCAAGCTGCATTTGCTACTCCTTCAACTCTAGTCTACTCATTCTGTAAGGAGTCTTTGACACTAGAGTTGCTCTAGGCATTAAATTTATAGATAAATCAATATCTCTCTTTGGGGGTAGTCTTGGTACCTCCCTGAACACATCTTCAAATTCTTCCAGTACTGCATAATCTTCCAAATTTGGCACCTTATCTTTAGGTGTGTCTTCCATATGTGCTGCAAATATTTGACACCCTTTTATGTAACATTTCTTCAGTTGCAATGTTGAAACTTATTTGATGGTTACTGCCCTGGGAATTCCCTGCACTTTCCTTAGGTTCCCATCCTCATCCAAGAAAGTAAATGCCTTGTTATGACAATCCAACATAGCACGATGATGGTCCAACCAATCCATCCTAATTAGACAGCCATAGGAACCTAAAGGAAAGATTTTCAAATCTTCCCTGGTGTTCAGTCCATTCATGTCCATAAGACACGACTTAAACATCTCATTAACTTTTCTTTTGGCTTCGATATCCAGCTGCACTAACCAATATTTTCCATGCTTGTTTCTTGGCAAATGAAAACTTTCCACCATATTAGGATCTATATAACTATGACTAGCTCCTAAATCAATTAAAATAACAATGGTTTGGTTGTTGATCATACCTTCCACTTCAATCATATGTGACTGATACTCTGCTTACTTATTGTCCAGGGCTGCATGGATCCTTAGCACATTTTTTCCCATCTCCTCCATTGTTTCAACTTGTTGTACATTATGAATAGTTCTCACTTTTTCACCTCTGTGAGGACAATATCTAAACATGTGATCTCCTTTACAACCCCAACATTGAATAGGTGGTTGACTTCGCCTTTTACCCCCAGTTTCAATCATTTTGGTCTCTCTAGGATTTTTTTGTCCCTGTGGATTATTTATGAAGAAGGGTGGCTTAGATCCCTTCTTCCTCTAATCCACCTTGAATTTCCTTTTGTATTCCAAAGATTTTTGGAATGTTGGCCTTGATTTTTGTTGATCATATAGGCATTTATCTCACCTTATAGTCTCTTCAAATGTCTTTGGATCATCATACTATATTTTGTCACTGATGAATTATGGAAATCCACTCGAATACCTATGAATCTTAACTGTCTCATCCTTGATGAAAGAGACATACTTCAACAGTTCTAAAAACCTTCTCTCATATTCATCTATTATCATACTCCCAAGCTTGCGTTCAAAGAACTCTTTCATTGTCTTGTCATAGTATCTCTTAGTCAAGTATTTCTTCTCAAAACACTTTTTGAATTCCCTCCAAGTAACACTTTTATCTTTAATGTGTTGCACCTGCAAAAGATGATCCCACCACATGGATGTCTTTCCCTTGAGTTGATAGATAAAAATTCGACCTTCTGCATGAGAAGAATAATTATGCAATTGAAAATACTTTCTCATGCCCAACAACCATGTTTCTGCATCTTCATCCTTCTTGTGCTCACCATCAAATGTAGGAGGTTTGATTTTGTTCATTTCTCCTCATAACTCATCCACCCCAGACCCTTTATGCTTCCCGTCAGGGGATGGACTTGAAGTGTTGTGTTATGTCTTATTGGAATGCCTCAGGGAGTGGTGGTGATGTCTGCTAACACTTATGGTTCTTGTTTTCTCATTAGGAGACCTATAACTTCCTGATTTGCTTGAGCCACTCTCCTTGTCCAATTTCTTTTCTATTATGTTCAAGCTCTGCAATAAATTCATGTTGAAGTCATCCTGCTGCTACCTTCCTTTCATAATCCTTTAATTATCAGTCTGATGTCTTTGGACATCCTTCTACAAATTTTTAATGGTCTCTGCCATATTCATGTTTTCATCCCTTCTCCATGTCCATTGGAGTTTGTTCCTTTAATGCCAAAATGGACATCCATCCCTCTAATATCATCCTCCTGATTGTAAGTCCCTTGTGCCTCTTCCATTACTATGGAATATGTGATGATGTTGATCTGATCTAGATATTTTTAACTCTGCAAAATGTGCAACTAACAAAACTTTGTCAGGATAACTGTTTCAACAATTTCATGAAAATATGAACCATTCTGGTTCAATAATATATCAAAACTCTTTCTTTTGATTTCATGAAAAATTGAATGCCCAAATCAATATTTTGGGTGGATATTTATATTCCACTATCCACGACCTTTCCAAATCCTTCTCCCATGCTCAATTCCGAGTCTTGAGCAGAAAGTTATGGCTATTTTAAAATTGCCCATTAATTTTCCTATTCATTTTTCAACTTGGCACAACTTTGCGTTGTAATTATGCAATTTCACACCTAATACATTATAGGTTTCATATGAGATCAATTGGGTTTCCTCATATACATATTATGGATACTCTGTCCAAGTTTCAACGCTTTCTAGGTTCTTGGCTACTGATGTTCTAGGCCAATTTGTGTTTTTGGTCTGGAATGCTACAGGTGCCTTATTTTCGATATGAAACATTTTTAACATGCCTAGAAAATTTATTAAACTATGGGACTGTCTTCTATGGCTCAATATATTTCCATTGACTTCTCCTATGCCTCAATTTGATTTTGGAGAAAAATGTTACGGCTCTTTGAAGTTAGTTGGGCCTTAAAATTTACCCTTCACTATTTGTGGTGTAACTTTCTCATAAAAGCTCTGTTTGATGAACGATTTACACCATTAGAAAACCTTGCATTTCTGTTGTTGTTCACCCTTCAAAAAAATTCATGCACACAAATTTCAACTAGTAAATCTATATTCACCATGTAGAGCAACACCACAAGGTAAATTGTGCTTCACGCACTTATAACCATTGTGTATCACTTCTTTGTCCCGCTAATAATTGTGTGCACTTTTGTGTCATGTGATAATATCCACCATGCACAATTTTGGTATTGCGTGTTGATATTTCGTGCGCATTATACTCTACGTGTTGCACCATGACAAAGTTTAGTACGTCTCCACTGCACAACAAAACTCTGCGTGCACCACTAACTAAACTGTCGCGCGACAACATATACCCACATTGTGCGTGCACCAACAAAGTTTCTCTGCGCCCTACCAACACTGCACACACCAGGCGCGTCATTATTATGTGTGTGCACATTGCACAAAATTGAATGTAGTGTGCACTCATGAATGTAGCATGCACTCCTGTACTCTCGCACATTAACACTTTTCAACGCGACACCAAAATTTAGCGCACGTACCAACATGCCAATATATTACTGCGCAATGCCAAATTTTATCTATCACAATCTTTTCACTGCGCATCATACATTTTTAGTGCGGCCACCTGTGCACATTCATTTTTATGCGTATCCATTACTCATGAATTCTGCTGCAGAAATTGGGGCTTTTGCTTAACGTTTTCCCCAATTTACCATAGACATTCTGCAACTATGAAATTCATTCAATTTCACCCTGATAACACCAGTTCAATTTATGCAACAACAAATCGTTGTGGGTTGACATTTCTAGAACGAATTTACCCAAAATCAATTCATGAATTGAGAATTTAAATTGTAAAAATCGCTCCAACTATCATGGCTTCACTATGAATTCAAATTTGACCAATTCTAGGTCTAAAGTTTCGAGAACAGATATTAAAACAATAATATATCACCACTTGGGTCGAATTTCTCCATTTTCTCATGAATTTAACAACAAAAATAGGGGCTTTTCCCCAATTCTGCCCAATTGTTGTTACTTTTTACCATGAACGCTCTACAAATTGAAATTTGGCGACTTCAAAATAAATCCTCTGTGACATTTCACTTCAACTCATCTTTCTCAGCCCATCTAGGCTCAGTGTTGAAAACTAAAGATCTGATACCATGTTGTAAAGTCCCTGACCATCCATGTCGGGCCATTCTACGCCATAGAAATCTTATATTCTCTCTGCAGAACATATTATAACATACCTAGTATTCAACTGAGCTATGCCACATAAATTTTTCGAACTGCATGCAATTAAAATATACACACATAGAACTCTTGCGGAAGCATTATATATAAAACGTAAGCATACAAATACATCTGTAAATACATGGATTCACACTTAAATAGAAATAAACATATACATGCATCATATACAAGAAATACCCATAAAAATAAACACAGTTATAACTGGACATATGATAACCTATAAAAATAAGCACATAAATAACAATGCAGGATGTAAATTTATCACACAATTGGCACTTGTCTTGGTAATAATGTCACCAAGTGCATGCAGACCTTCCATGAACATCCCAGCCTTAGACCACACTATTCATCACTCTCAACAGTGATTTACCCCCGACATGGGACTAAACTCCACTCAAGTAAAGGGATTCCTAGCTAGGCTAAAGGATCATAGACAACAGGAAAGACTCTGTCTCAGGTGCCAACTCAAACTAACAACCTACAGTCCCTCATTCCCCACATGCCTGCCCCACCTAGGAATTCTTCCCCTTCTCTGCTCAACAGTCCTTTGACTTCCCCACTTCCTTTCCGGACTTCAACAACAGGTTGGACAGGAAGTCTCAGAGAACTGTAGTTGCAGTTTAGCACCTTCATGAAATCAATTCCCAACAATTCTATCACCCAAAGAATTTCTCTTGGGTCTGAAAACTCGCCTCTTCAATATCCCATGGGCCTGACAACCCACTTCTTCAGTCCATCTCCCAAGCTAACCAGATACACCAACACAAAATGACTATGGATACAGGTTTAGGTATAATCATGAAGATATAGAGGATAACTCAATGGGTGTGTACGTGCTCATGGATGATTTACTGGATGACTGAATGATGGAAGGAATGATGGGGAGAATGATGAAAAAGATGTGAAAATGAACTAAGTCCCAACAATATGTATCCATGTCCCCAACTTGACACTTGTCATGTTGGGAGATACTTTGGCCTACTTGTCCCCAATGTTAGAACTTAGGATAAAATAATTATCCATACTTTATGATTTAAGAAATATTAATACAATATTCCTTTTTGGCTTAAGATCCCTAGCTTAGCCCTTTTCCTTAACTTTTGGGCCCCTCCCTTTCCCTAACCAGTGGATTTTAGTCCCACATATCTTTTTGTTAGAAAAACAGGACTGTGGAGAAATAAAATAAAAAACAAATGTGGAAACAAAAAATAGAAGATACACAATACAAGAGAGACACATATTTACGTGGTTCACCCAGTGTGGGCTACATCCACCAGAGAAATTGCCAGGTCCTTCCTTTATTATTATCCAACAAATGAAGGGATACAACCTACAACAAAACTCGTTGTAACTTCCTCTTCTTTCTCTCATAGTCTCCTCTCTTAGAATACAATATTCACCATCAACCATTTCTACAATACATTTCCCTCATAAAAGAGGGTTTCCGTCCAGGGAAAAAAACCTTAACATAATCTCTACCGTTAGATCCGCGACCTTATAATGAATGGTCCAGATTTACAATGAAATTACAATATACATTTACAAAGCAATTTTTCCTTCAGGGGATTCACCCCCGAACCCTCATCGGGGGACGCTACCCTCAAACCCCCAATGGGGCCCCTCTTGCCCCCAGACCCCCCAACTGGGGGGATAGCTCCCCTGGACCCCGCAGAGGGGGTACCTCACCTCTGCACTCCCCCGCGTGGAAGAGTGTACATACTTCTGGGGTGTAAATACTTCATGGGGTATAAACACAACTGAAATCAAGGACCTCTCAACCAGGAAGATAATCAGGCTCCACAACCAACAATCTCCCACTTGGAGACTGATCTCAACAACTCCACCGCTACTGTATATGTTGGACTCTGAACCTTCTTGGACCTGGAAAATTTCTCATATTCATATTCATTCTTGAAGACCAACTGAAACTGAGCAAGAACTCATTTTCTCACTGGTTACTCCCTTTGTTAACATGTCTGCAGGATTCTGGCTAGTGTGTATCTTTTCCAACTTAAAATGTCCATCTTCCAAGATGAATCATATGAAGTGGTACCTCAACTATATATGCTTAGTCTTCGAATGGAAGGCTGAGTTCTTTGCAATGTGAATGGCACTCTGACTATCACAGTACAACCTATTGTTCTTGTGCTTCATTCTCAATTCCTCCATAAACCTCTGTAACCAAATCATCTCTTTACTAGCCTCTATAGTAGCAATATACACTGCCTCTATTGTTGAAAGTGTAACAAGCTTTTGCAGTTTTGAAATACAACTTATTGTTGTTCCATCTATAGTAAAAACATACCCTATGGTGCTCCTTGTGTTGTCTTTATCACCTGCCATATCTAAATCAACATATCCCTGTAGAAAATTGTCTGAACCTCCAAAACATAATTCATGAGTAGTAGTACCTCTCAAATACCTGAGAATCCACTTCATTGCCTCCCAATGTTCTTTACCTAGATTGTTCACATACCTGCTCACAACTCCCACTGCATGTGCAATATCTAGTCTTGTGCAAACCATTTCATATATCAAGCTGCCAACCGCTGATAAATAAGGGACCCTGGACATGTATTCTATCTCCTCCTGTGTCTTGGGACACATTTCCTTAGTTAATTTGAAATGGCTGGACAAAGGTGTACTAACTGGTTTTTCATTCTACATTCTAAACCTCTCCAACACCTTCTCTATGTACTCACCCTGAGATAATGTCAATTTGCGATTTTTTCTGTGTCTTGTTATTCTCATGCCAAGGATTTTCTTTGCAACACCCAAATCCTTCATCGCAAATGAATTGCTAATTTATTCTTGAGAACATTTATATCTTGCATATTAGACCCTGCAACAAGCATGTCATCTACATACAATAGCAAGATAATAAAGCTTCCATTTTCTAGCT
>ML784757.1:273167-289456 GCA_009831015.1 Picea engelmannii | reverse complement strand
AGTCAGTATTACCAGTACATAAATACAATGTACCTACCTTCTCTCCTTTTGCTATCACCAATGATCCTTTGATGACCTTCCACGTCTTATCTGTAAATATGGATATACAACCTTCACTTTCCAACTGCCCTGTTGAAATTAAAATTTTCCTTAAATCTAGAACATGTCTTACCTCTTTCAACAACCATTGGTTTCCATTTCGTTGCTTTATTTTTACCTTTCCCATTCCAACAATTTTTCATGGTGCATCATCACCCAAATGAACCTGTCCAAAACCACCTTGAACATAATCTAGAAAATGTTTCTTATGGGGTGTGGCATGAAATGAAGCCCCTGAATCTACTACCCAAGAATCAAAAATATTATCTACAGAAAGAATCAAAGCATCTTGTAACACATCACCTATTACATTTGCTTCCTGATTTCTCTCCTGTTGTCCATCTCTTTGTTTCTTTGGAGCTCTGCAGTCTTTCTTCAGATGTCCTTTCTTCCCACAATTCCAGCACTCTATCTTTCCAAGTCTGGATTTGGATCTGCCCTTCCTAGAATTTCCATGGTTCCCTGATCCCTTTCCTCTATCCTTTTGTCTTCCCCTGTTCTCCATGTTCAACACATTACCTGATGTCTCACCTGTGATTTTCCGTCGCATTTCCTCACTAAGTATAACACCAACAACATCATCAAATTTTAAAGTATTTGAACCAGAGACGGATTTACTTACAACCATGACCAAGTTGTTCCAGCTTTATGGCAATGAGCACAAGATTAGAAGAGCCCTGACCTCATCATCAAAGTCCACTTTTACAAAACTTAGTTGATTAGTAACCATATTAAATTCATTTAAATGATCTGCAATAGACCCACCTTCTGACATCTTCATATTAAATAATCTCTTCATTAGAAACACCTTATTGGACGTCGAGGGTTTTTCATACAATTTGGCCAATGCATCCATCAAACCCTTCATTGTCTTTTCTTTGGAAATATTGAAAGCCACTGATGCTGCCAGGCTAAACCATATCGTTCCTAGAACCTTTCTGTCAAGAATCTCCCATTCTTCATCCTTCATGGTCGTTGACTTCTTTGCAACTCCACCCAATGGTAGGAATAGATCCTTCTGATATAAATAATCTTCCATCTACATCTTCCATAACTAGTAGTTTTGGCCGTTAAATTTTTCGACCCTAAACTTTCCATCTTCTGACATTGCTCCCACTCAAACCAGGAACCCTTTTTTCCTGTGAGTTACCTTTCACTCTGATACCAGTTGTTAGAAAAATAGGACCGTGGAGCAATAAAATAAAAAACAAATGCGGAAACAAAACATAGAATATACACAGTACAAGAGAGACACAGATTTACATGGTTCACCCAGTGTGGGCTATGTCCACCAGAGAAATTGCCAGGTCCTTCCTTTATTATTATCTAGAAAATGAAGGGATACAACCTACAACAAAACATGTTGTAACTTCCTCTTCTTTCTCTCATAGTCTCCTCTCTCAGAATACAATATTCACCCTCAACCATAGCCGCAATACATTTCCCTCATAAAAGAGGGTTTCCTTCTAGGGAAAAAAACCTTAACATAATCTTTACCATTAGATCTGCAACCTTATAATGAACGGTCTAGATTTACAATGAAATTACAATATACATTTACAAGGCAATTTTTCCTTTGGGGGCTTTTCCCCCAAACCCCCATCGGGGGATGTTTCCCTCGAACCACCACTGGGGGTTCGCTTTCCCCCAGACCCCCCAGCCAGGGGGATAGCCCCCCTGGACCCCGCAGAGGGGGTACCCCCCCTCTGCACTCCCCCACATGGAACAATGTACATACTTCTGGAATGTAAATACTTCATGTGGTATCAACACAGCTAAAAGCAAGGACCTCTCAATCAGGAAGATAATCAATCTCCACAACCAATATTTTTATCGTGGTCGGTGTATGCGCAACAATGTATTTTATATTAATTATGAGACATATACAAAAATAGGCACACTAGCCTTTAACATCTAGGCTCTCTAGCCTAATCAAAACATAAGCATCCTATCTTATAATATCTGGCTCACCATCCTATAAAGCGAAGCATATACAAAAAAGGATACGTGGCCTCAAAATCATGCGCACTTATGTTATTGCACGTGATATCCTGGAATGTGAAAACTTCCTCATTTTACTGCGCAGTACATGCGCATACTATTCCATGAAATGTGAATAAAAAATGATATCAAACAACTCACCATCTTAAGCACATTTTCATTTACATTACAATTGGGTTCGGCCTAGGGATATTACATCATTCTTTGGTCAAAGGGTTGTTCTGATTTGAGCAATTAATTCTAGCATGGTATTGGTTTAGTGGAGGTTAACACAACCATTATGGGTCCCCTCCACCACCTTTCATAGCATTCGTGGTTTTCTTTTAGCACATCCCCTCTTTCAATAGTCATGCAACACATTACCATTTTCTATTCAAATAATAGAATTTACATTCATCAACCTTTTATACAAAGGTCCATCAAATAAAACATTCACAGTTTTAGGTTTTCCATAGTTCCTTGGACAATATAGTTATATTTATAGACTGGAGGAAATAGGGTATTACAATGACCAACACATGGTCTTTTGTGTAGTTCATCCATTATGAAACTCTTCAAGTCATCACAATTTGGAATGTATAATCTGCCCTTGTAAGTTAACAGGTCATCATTAAGCATCTGATAACCTTCATACTTTATCCATGTGGGATATTGCTTTAGGTATGATGTCATGGTCTTGAAAAATGCATCTATCTCTTGTGTAGTTTTGACCCTCTATCTGATGTCTGATTCACTGGTGCTTACAACTATCAAGTGGACTACTTTCATACTTCTACTAAGGGCATCAACCACCCTAATATCCTTTCCTTTGATATGTTTGATTTTAAAATCAAACTCACTAAGGAGAGCCATCCACCTAGTTTCTGTCACATTGAGTTTTGGTTGGTCAAACAAACACCTCAATCCACTATGGTTTGTCATAAGTACAAATATCCTACCTAGGAGGTAATTCCTCCACATCTCTAAATCATGCACACTGACATCCAATTCCATATCATGGGTCACATAATTGACTTCATACTCATTGATTTTTTTGGACTCGTAGAAAATAACATGTCCTTATTTCATAAGGACTCCTTCGAGCCCTTCCTTGCAGGGATTTGTACACACAAGGAAATATTTGTTTGTATCTGTGATCTTCAATACAGGTGCATTGTTCAAAAGGTATTTCATCTCTTGAAATATGTCTTCACATTCTGATGTCCAAATGAATTTAACCCTCTTTTCTGAAGGGAGGTGATTAGGAAACCAATCTTGGAGAATCCTTTTATGAATCTCCTATAGTATCTTGTCAGACCCATAAATGATTTGATATTAGATACATCCTTTGGGGTAGGCCAATCCATGATGTATTTAATCTTGTGAGGATCAACTACCACTCCTTCCTCAGAAATAATGTGGCCTAGGTAGTGGACTTATTTCTGGAAAAAGTCACACTTACTGAGCTTATCATAGAGATGATGTGCTCTCAGTACCTGGAGTACTAGCTTGATATTTTCTTTACGGTCTTCTCTATTCTTGGAATATATTAGGATATAATCAATGAAAAACAATACAAACTTATCCAAGAACTTTCTGAATACATTATTCATTAAGAACATAAAAGTTATTGGTGCATTGGTAAGCCCAAATAGCACCACCACAAACTCATAGTGACCATATCTTCTCCTAATGGTTTTCTTGTGGATATCTTCATCTTTAATTCGAACTTGATGGTATATAGACCTCAAGTCAATCTTGGAGAAGATGGTAGCATGCTTGAATTGGTCAAACAGGTCATTAATCCTTGGCAAAGGATACTTATTCTTTATGGTCATCTTATTGAGTTGTCTATAATCAATTCACAGTCCGAGTGTGCCATATTTCTTTTTCACAAACAAGGATGGTGCTCCCCATGGAGACACACTAGGTCGTCTGTATCCTTTGTCCCAAATCTCCTTCAACTGGATTTTGAGCTCAACTAGTTATGGTGTACTCATTCTATCTGGTGTTCTAGACATTGGCACTGCTCCGGGCACAAGTTCTATTGAAAATTCAATATCCCTTCTTGGAGGTAGACCCAATACCTCTTCTGGGAACGCATATTTATTATCTTAATGTGGAACGATTCTCTAGTCTAGGTTTATCATCTTCAACAAAGTTTAGTACTTGGATTGCATACAAGGGACATCCCTTTCTGCAATACTTCTTCACTTGGAGGAATGATATTTGTCTTATTGAGATAGGATTTTGAATCCCTTGCAGGGTTACCCTCCTTCCTTCTTCACTTTTATACTACAAAGTTTTACTGTAATAGTCCAACTTGGCTTTATGGGCAACAAACTAGTCCATGCCAATCAACAAGTCACCTAGGGGAAGTATGTTTAGGTTATCTTGGGTGGGTAACCCACTCATGACAAATTGGCATGCTGGTATGACCTATGTTACTTTTCTTTTGGTTCCAGTGGCTAGTTGTACCAGCCATGATTTAACATGTTTAAATAATTGCAATTTACATTTCTCAACAATTTGAGGGGCAACATAACTCAAATTAGAACCAAGGCCAATTAAAATGGAAACAAGATGGTTGGAAACATGGATGAGTTTAAGAATGGAAATTTATTTTAAAATGTAGAAACCTTGGCGAATATTACTAATACTTCATATGCCAACTATAAAATGTTTAGCGACATTTTTGTAAAAATATTCAAATTTCTAAGGATTTTATATAGTTTGTATAAAATTTTAGAGATTTTTAAGGTAAAATAATTTTATCCTATAGAATTTGGGTGAATAATTTTTAGAATAGAGAATATTGTTTTTTGAAAAACCTTGGAAAATTATCCCATGAGTGAAATTTATCCCCTAAAATCATCCTTGGTTGGAAATCATACCTTCCATCTCCACCACTGAATCTTGGTGGTCATCTTGTCTATTATCCAAGGATGCATAAATTTGTGGCAGGCTCCTAGCCACATCATTGACTGTGGTAGCCTTTTGGATGTTGTATACTCTCCCAGGGTTTTGTTTCCTATGTGGAAAGTCCCCCAGCAGATGTTCCTCTCCACAACCCCAACATTTCAAGGTTTCTCTCTTCATGTTATCTTACTTGGAGCTGATTTGAATGGTTTGTTTCCACTCTAGGATGGAGAATTTTTTTGATACACACCTCTAGAAGGAAGGCTCGTCCTAGAGATCTTACTAGGGTTCTTAAATTTTGACAGTTTAAACCCATTCTGCTTGAATTCTGAATTGTTTTTCTTCTTCTAGTCTTCAAGGGGTTCTATTTACTCTTGAATTGCCCATAGTAATACCTTGCTTTTAGAATAGTATCTTCTAAGGACTTTGGCTCATCAAATTCAATTATTTCCCATTAGGACTAAGGTAAGCCACTAATAAATCATTGCATATTTACCTTTTCATCTTTTATGTAGGGAACATACCTCATCATCTCAAGAAATTTGTTGATATACTCATCTATGGTGAGTTGTCCCAACTTGGGTTCATAGAACTCCTTGGTCTTCCCATCAAAGTACTTTTCTGACTGGTAAAGTATTTCTCAAATTATTTCCATGACAAGCCCTTCTCATGGACTCCTTTCAAATTCCTAAGGTATTCCCACCAAATAGAATCTTTCCCATTTAGGTTGAAAATGGCTATCTGAGCCTTTAAGTTTTTAGAGTAGTCATGGACTTTGAAGTACTTCTTCAAGTCGAGTAACCAAAATTTTGTATCGTCCCACTTCTTAATCTCTCCATCGAAGGTGGGTGGTTTGGATTTCTTTAATTATTCAAGATCACGACTCTTGGAATCTTTCCTCTTCTTTCCTCTTGTCTGAGAATGGGAACTTTGTTTTCCACTAGAAGATTCCTTGGAGTTTTCAGTGTCCTCACCAGAGGAATATTCCATTGAATGTCTCTTGGATCCATGTTAGTCCTTCTTTGAGGCACTCCTCCTGGTGTGGTTGTTACACATCAAAATTACTCATTAGGATGATGGCCTAGTGTCATCATTACCAATGTTGCAAGTGTCGCATTTTGGCCACAAGTGTCACAAAATCGTATTGTCATCTTGCCCATGTCGTGTCTAGGATGACATTATCGAGAAAAATCAAAAGACACCTCAAAAGACTGGTTTTGAAGAGGAGAAATCATTTGACAGATAGTACAATTATTTTTCCATAGAAACAACCACTAAAAAATCAATTTTGGAAGGTAACTCTACCCTATACACTGTCATGGAGTGCCAACGCTTTGTGGCCTCTTTTGGGGGAACGTTCCAATGCTCCGTGCCCCATTTTGAGGGAGAGCTAGCATTTTTTGAGAAAATTTTTGGATTGTTGAGAGAAATCAGGGAAAAATACCTTCATATCTGGAGTTGGTTGGATTTAGATATGAGGTCAAGCCTCAATATTAGGGAAGATCCACAACTAAAGGAGAAGAATACTCAACTCATCCCAAGAATCTCTTAAGTGGTTAGGCTTGTCCAAGCCTATATAAGGAGGCCTTGTCATGGTGAAAGGGAGAGACATTGAAGGCATCAAACTTATGATCTCAAAAGGGAGATTTATCATTGAAGCATCATCATTTTGTGTGGATTACTTGAGCAAAGGGTTGGAAAAGGAGAGCTGGGAGAGGTTATTGCACCTTCATCAAAGGACTGTAAGCATTCTTTGTTGTTCTCATCAATATACATATGTTCTTGGCATGTTTCTTTCAAGATTGTGTTTGTTCTACATAAACTTGTCTCTATTCGATAGATTTGGTTTCAAGCTAATCTTAGTAGAATAGGAAGTTTGTTTTGTCTTTGTTTGTTTGTAGGACTTATTGAGGAGCTTAGGGATCAAAGCCTAGCTCGTACTGTGCGTGGATGAACATCATTCAAAAGGTACTCCTTTCTTCCTCTTATCTATACTTTAGTTTAACTATATCTAAAAGGATGTTAATGACCAATGTTCACACCCTTTCTGTATTGGTCTTAGGAGTCTAGAGCCCAAGAGGGAATCCACTTGTTCGCAGGGGGATTTGCCTGTAACAAAAATTGGCGACTCCACCGGGGAGATCGAAGCTTTCAGTTTTGGTTTCCTAGATCTTGTTTTAGCATTTTCTCATCTTTGAAATTTTTCATACTGTGTCTCTGATTCTTAAATATGTGTTGATTGGCTCTGTACCTCATCTCATACACTTTGAATTTCTGAGTTTGCTTGAATTTTTGGATTTCTGGGTATTTTTCTAAATTTTTAGTGGCCAACACCCCCCTACCTATTCTACTAGAGTGATGGCGCTCCCTACCAAGCTTACATAGAGCATTGCAACACTTTGGTGCCTTTGAAACCAGAGCACTCCCCCTTTTCTATTGAAATATTATAGGAGCTTAATCTCTGAATTCATTTTATTGTTGTTTGCACTTACTCAGATTCCTTACAACCTCAGTACATCTTTGTCTTGTCCTTCAAAACTTTTCTTTCTGAGAATTGATCACCTTTTGTTTGGAATTTTGATATTTTTTCCTTACCTTGAAGTCACTCTTTGTCTTTGACGATTTAGAGTCAACTTATGGTTTTCCTCTCATTTATTTGACTGAGTGAAATCTTTTGTAAGGAAATTAAAAGCTCTATTCACCTTTCCATTTGATATTTGAAGTCGTCTTGTCCAAGCCTTTTTCCTTCTTTTTAAGTTTTTGGTTTTCTTTTTGAAAGTTTCGTTATCTTTGTCTTTCTTGCTTAATCACGGCGAGAGTGTTTTTTTGTTTGTGTGAAGTTTTCTTCTGATTGTCTAAATCTCATTGAAATTAAAGTTTGAACGACATAATAATATTTACATCAGATTGATTATCATTCACACATAAAGCAAAAGGATACATTTTTATGATTGTTTTTTGATATTAGAACAAAATTCTATGTAATTTTTATCATTATACTGGATTTGATTGAGAAATAATTGATTGAGGATATTGCATCTTAGTGTTTGATAGTGAAAATAACATTTTTCTCCTTCCCTTAAATAGGCATTCATTGAAAGAAAAGACTGTTTATCATTTCTTATGCATTTTTTGGGAATTGAGTCATTATAACATCAAGTTTCACTTTCATACACCCCTGAGTAAAGAAAAGATGCAAAATTAATGCTAAGTAAAAATGATCTAGAACTTTTTTTTTAGAATCTTCCACCAACATTAGACTAGGATTAGCATTTTGGATTAGGCTGTGAGTACAACTCTACAAAGTATTCAAAACAAACATTAGCATCTTGCGATAGGGAGAGCAAATCCAATTGTCGTATAGGCTTTCTGGGATCCCCCTCTCACACAGGGGTTATGCACGAGGTCTTATTCGGGAGAGTTACAGAGATTATCCCTCTATGGTTCAACCATTTGCAGTAGTCATATCTTATATCAGGGGTTCTTCTTCAGGTTCAATTGTTTTCATTTGGTCTTGGTGCTTCATGAATTTAGAATCTATTCGGTGTCCTCTGGAGTTCTACTAGTCCACTTGTCCTCAGTTCTCTCGAAGGATTTCAGACTTGTTATCCTACCCATACGTTTGGAGTTGACTTTCAAGTGTACCCGCCTAGGGTATGACAGTGAGTCATTGTCCTTAGTAGCCATAATATTTAGGTTCTTACACAAGGTGACGGTTAAGGGAAGTTTCGTTGTACCTAGAATAGACATTGTTCAAACTCACTTGGGCTCCTTGGAGGGTAAATCCACAATTACTGATGGAAGCTTGCACCAAGACGTAAGTTTGTTAAGAAGGTCGCCATCGTAACTATTCCACCCACTTATATCCTAGCCCCTTATTGACTTGATCGTGCGAAGTTGTATTTCATCACCAGCTAGTATGGTCATCGATAGAAGGTTTTGTTTGCTTGGTTTGATTTCTAGATTTTTAGTGTATGTTGTTTTTTTCGTTAGTCGGCCACATATTTCTTTTTTCATTCGTTACTTAGCTCAAGAAACATCGACCTTCGTCATTCACGTAGGATTAAAGGGTTACCCCTGGAAGATCCTGAGGGTTATCTACCTTTGCTTCCCAACTCTTCAAAAGGCCCTCCTGAGGCTCATAACAAACTAGGCTCTGAGGTTGGAAGCACACACTCTCTAGAATGGTTATGAATTGTTTCCAATTCTTTGGAAGATTTTTGAATCAACCCAGCTTTGAGTATTGGCAAGAACCGCATCTATTGTGGGTGAACTCATCTAGAGAGGTTGTTGTTATTGAAGAGACATAGGTACCTACCAAACCTCACATGGGATCTGGAGTAGAGGACCCTTTTTCCAAAGTGAATCATTTAGGAACCTGAATCATACTATTGGAACCTCTGGTTTTGGTTCTGTCCCTTTGACAGTCTATGATCTATACGATAACCTAGGAGTGAGTCCCAATCAACCCATGGAATCACAAGTTCCCAATATGTCTGTTAGTTATACGATACCTTTAAATAACTTTACTGGTATGACTAGTAATGTCATGACTGTTGCAGACCAATTGTTGATTGATTCTCACTCGAACCCTAGTATCGAGATGGCCCATTCCACTATGGTCCTGCATGTTTCTACAATCCCCACCGAAAATGTGACACCATCCCAGGCTCTACTTGGAACACCACTTAGACCAAATCCATCATTTCCACTTGGGTACAGAGATTTGAATCCTTCCATTACCAACACTACCCAAATTACACCTAGAGGTTCTATCCCTACATCTTTGTTTAGAGGAACTGGTCTTGGTGGCTCTAATCCGGTTGGAGTCTCCGATCATTCTTTTTCTGGTTTCCAGATCCCTCTAGAAACTCAACCTCATGCTTGGGGGAAACCTCCATTTGGGATTCAAACTCAAATGGGGACACAATCTCAGCTTGGGGGGAAATATCAGACTGGAATCCCTAACCTGTCATATGGACAGAATGCGACACCAAATCCTTGGCACATTCCTTTTCTGGGAAATCCGCTATTCCCTAGGGTGCAACATCCTCAAGGAAAACAACAAAATTATCCTCCTTATGGACAAAATGTATATTCTCCTTATGGGAAAACCCAACAACCAACTTATAATCCTTAGAACCCATCAGGTTATCCTCCATATGCACACGTTTCTCAACCATCTTCGAATATTGGTTATATTGGTCAACAACAACGGAATGTAGGAGGACCTACTGGATATAATTATCCACCTAACCCAATTTATGGTCCTACTGGTGTCCCCATGCCACACCAGTATCATCCTCACATTAACCGACAACTACCATTTCTCATGACTCTGATCTCCCATACTTGTCTCGGTTAACCAATGATCCTATATTGCATTATCCTTTTTGGCCAGTCATCCTTGCTAAATTACCTTCCAATATTCCAAAATTTGATGTTATCGTTGGAGAAGATCCGAACAATCATGTGATGAGTTTCCATTTATGGTGTTCATCGAAATCCTTAATGGATGATTCTATCCATTTACGTCATTTTTAGCGAACATTTATGGGCTCAGCAACCAAGTGGTATATCGAACTTCCATGTGGTTCTTTACAATATTTTCACTCCCTTGCCATGTCCTTTCTCATGCACTTTCAACTACCCATTCGATACGAAATGAGTACTGAACTCTTGACCTCCCTTCGTCAGAAAAAATCCATGAATATATCTGATCATATTCATGAATGGAGACGACGACGAAGGTTGATCAAAGTAGTCATTCCTGACCAATTATTGGCGGAATGGTTTACTAAATCACTATTACCCCCGATTGCTTGTGATGTTTCCATGGTTAGTGTAGTGTCCTAGGAAGAGGCCTTTGCTCAGGCTCATTACTTAGATTTGGTTTATTCCCAATCTGGTACTTCATATGAGTTAATCCCAAATTCTAGCCGTGCAAATGCAGATCCATCTAAACAATTATGCACGTCACATGCAGATGGAGTTATCAGCTCCGTCAAAACCAAATCCGTTTCCCAGTCGAATGGAATGACAAGTTGATCTGCTCTGGAATCCACTTCCATTTCGACCACACCCTCCTCTACCTCTCCCCAAACTCAAATATCTAAGGTGAATACAGTTCAATCTTCCCCTTCACAACAATCTAGAGGTAAGAAGAAGAAAAAGAACAAACCAAAGAAGAATAATAACAATGAACAACTGAAAGATCAAAACCCACCACCTGCTACCAAAAAGAAACCACAACGAAAACCAAAAATCCCATGTCTCATTTGTGGTGACAATCACTACACTCAAGACTGTCCACATCATGATGAAGTGGCCAAACATTTTAAGGGGAATTCCCAACTTGTCATGCTTACTCAACCTTTTCCTCATCAACAATCTATGGTTGCTCAAACCCACTCTCCAGGGAGCAATTCCAACCACCCTTCTCATGATGAAGCCTCATCCAGTTCCCATATTTATGTATTTAACAAGATTGATTTAACCACTTGCTCTATGACATACGAAACACCAGTTAAACTTGACAAAGGAAAATTCACTAACGGTACCTTACCAGATCCATCACTATCCTCCATTAGTCCTCCATCTGTTAGTCCTTCGTATGGACCACTTCAGATTGATAAAACTATGTTTGACTCTATATTACACCCTCCTAAGAGCACTATTCATAAATCTACCTATAATCCTAGTTCACATGCCACCTAGAACTACAACATTGTTGAAGATTTGGCTCAAGCACAATCTGTTATGTATGTGTTAGAAATTCTACAACACTACCCCATTCAACGTAGAATGCTCTTGGATGATATCAGTGCTTTTGATCCTGAGTCATCCAACAATATCATGTTTAACCTAGAAAATTTTACATCTTGACTCTCCCACCAACTTGCTTTCCAAATTGATGTTGTTGTTCACAATCAACAAATTCACTGTACCATTTTGGATGAGGGAGCCTCTGCTTGTGTCATGTCTTTAGCATGTTGTAAAGTTTTAAAATCACCCTCACTTAACAAATCCCCAACGATGTTGCACACATTCGATGGGCGAGGTTTTCATCCCCATGGACTCTTGCAGTCCATGTCCGTCTAGTTGGGCAGCAAAACCATCACTGTTGATGTCGAGGTGGTCGATGCTCCCCTTGATTACAACTTGTTACTTGGAAGAAGTTGGTTTTATTTTATGATGGTCGTTTCCTCATCGATGTTTCGATGTGTACAATTTCCTCATCAGGGAAAAAATGTCACTATCAATCAGTTAGATTTCTGTACACCTGACACCGTACTCCCACTACCAACAATATTCCATTCTTGGGAGATCATATGATAATGTATGAAAGTTATGGTGTAGCATTATTAAAATATTCCACCCTCATGGGTACCTTCCCTGCACCACTTCCTCCTACAATGCATCATATTGCCCTAGTCAATATGATTTCAACTACGACTTATCAGTATTTGGAATCATCTGATCCCTAGATTGTACCTAGTCCTCTAGAATTCAATGTGATAGGTGACACCATGCCACTTAGTCCACATGAGGCTTCATGCATTGCTATTCAATCAGCCTCTCCCTCTTCGGATGACCAGCATCTCTTGGCACCCGACACCTACTCAATGCCATCTTGGTTAAATTTCTTGACATCTTGTTTTGACTACATTTCTCAAATATTTCCATCTGATGAATCTATCATGGAAATGATTAGCATTGAATATGTACCTTGGGATGATAACCATCATCGATCATCTTTTCTTCTGCCTCTTGAAGAAATACAGGAAGATATACACTCTATCTTCCCCCCCGATGTTGTCGACTTTCCACAATCACCCATACTTACAAAAGATACTATTTCTGAAGGGAATTTAGGAAACATTACCTCTACAGTCATTATTGGCATTTCAATCAAGGAACGTGTCATGGAAAATATTAATCTTGATGTTAATTTTTCACCCGAGGAAGTGGTTTCTTATACCGCTTTATTTAAAGAATTTTGTAATTTCTTTGCTTGGAGCTATGAGGAAATGTCAGAGATAGATCCTTTGATCACTGTGCATGAGATTAAAACCTACCCAGGTGTAAAACCTGTTTGACAAAAACTTCACCCGGTCCATCCTAAGAAGACTGTGGCTATTAAGGAAGAAGTTGAGAAATTATTGAAATATGGCTTCATCTATCCTGTCCCTTTAACAGAATGGGTTTTGGACATTGTTCCAGTTACTACAAAGCAAGGGACCATTTGTGTCTTCATTGATTATAGGGACCTCAATAAGGCTTTTATAAAAGACAAATACCCTATGCCCTTCATTGATCAAATCGTTGATAATTGTGCAGGTAGCATGATTTTCTCTTTCATGGATGGTTTCTCAGGGTACAACTAAATTGACATTTTACCTGTTGATCAACATAAGACAACCTTCATCTGCCCATGGGGAAATTTCGCCTATCGGAAACTACCATTGGCCTCAAAACCATTGGTGCCACATTCCAATGAGCCATGTCATGTTCTTTCCACAATATCAAACATACTACAAAACCTTACCTTGAAGATTTACCAACCCATTCATCACGTCGATCAGACCATTTTGGTCATCTACAGGCTATTTTTATTCGATGTCGGTTCTAACACATTCATTTGAACCCACATAAATGTATCTTTTCTATTGAATTAGGTCGACTCCTTGACTTTGTTGTTTCTAAGGACGAGATTCAGGTGAATCCCTTAAAAATTAAGGCTGCCCTTGCTTTATCTCCACCTAATAATCTGACACAACTCCAAAGTTTACAGGGGAAAGAAAACTTTCTTCATCAGTTCATTTGTAACTACGCTGAGATTACTAAAGGATTTATGCAATTATTGCAGAAAGACACCCCTTTCATCTGGGATGACACTGCTCAATGATCTTTTGTTTATCTTAAGCATGCATTGACCAATGAACCTCTGTTGCATCCTCTTAATTATACGCAGGACTATATCCTTTACTTAGCAACCTCTACTTCCACTATTGCTATGTTGTTAGTTCAAGAGGACCCTATTAGTGAGGAACACGTGATATATTATTTGAGAAAAGGTCTATCTAGTCCTAAGCTCCGATATTTACATGTTGAAAAGTCAGCTCTAGAAGCCGTCATAGCTATCCAGAGATTCTTTCATTACATTTTCCTACGCACCACCACAATTATCACAGACTCTAACCCCATGTATCACATTTTGAAACTTCAAGTTCTTAGGGAAAATATTCTAAATGGATCGTCATCCTTCAAGATTTCGATCTCAAATTTGTTAAGTCCAAAGCTAAAAAATCTTTGGTGTTTTTGGAGCTTATCTGTGAATTTCCCCATGCTGATGAAGATACTAAGCCCAGAGATTCTCTCCCCGATGAGACTTTGTTCCTCATCAACACGTATGACCCTTGGTATGGAGATATCCTTCTTTATCTCCAGACCCAACGTTTTCAACCCGATATCTCTCATGAAGAGTGTCGTCATATCCGTCATCATTCTCATCGTTACCTTATCGTCGTTGACACTTTGTATCATTGTGGTATTGATACTATCCTATGATAATGTTTGACTCATTAAGAGGATGAATTTTTTCTTAATGACTATCACGTTGGAGCCTGTGGCAGTCATATTTATAGAAAGGATACAACTCAGAAAATATTATGTGTCGACTACTTTTGGCCCTCTATTTTCAAAGATTGTATTGAGGCAGTCAAAAAATGCCCACCCTGCCAAGTTTTTCACAAAATGGCATGCACCCACCCCATTCCACTACATACCATTATTTCCATTGGCCCCTTTTCCAAATGGGGCATTGATTTCATGCAGTGTAAGCCTATCTCAGCCAGGGGGCACAGTTACATCATTTTTGTCGTTGATTAATTCACAAAATGGGTTGAGTCTATGCCTACCTTTATGAATGATGGTCGTACTGGAGATCTTTTCTTATTGACTCACATCATCACTCACTTTGGTTTTACACAAGCCATTGTCACTGATCATGGTTCACACTTTCAAAACCAGATGATGAGTGAGTTACATGCCAAACTAGGTTTTCACCATGAGAACTCATCCCTGTACTATCCTCAAGAAAATGGACAAGTTGAAGTCATCAACAAGGTCCTTAAAACCATGATTCAATGTATGGTAGGTGAAAAAAAAATATCTTGGCATATACAACTTTTCTCCGCTCTCTGGGATTACCATACTTCACTGAAAAATGCCACTAGATTCACTCCTTTCCATCTAGTATATGGAATAGAAGTTGTTTTACTGATCGAGAGCGAAATTCCCTCATTTAAACTCAAATTAGAACTCCCGCCTCATACTTCTGCCAAAGAAGAATGATTATTACACCTGACCAGGTTGGATGAAACACATCGTGATTCCACTCTCATTAACGAGATGTATCAAAAGTGAATCAAGAATCAATGTGACAAATTCATCCACCCTCGGGCTTTTGCAGAAGGATACCTAGTCCTCATTTATGACCAGGCTCATGATAAATTAGGGATAGGTAAGTTATAACCTATATAGCATGGTCCTTAGATCGTGAGACATGTTTTACATAGAGGCGCCTACAAGCTAGTAAAATACGACAAAATCTCCCTGGGCGAGCCTCGAAATGGGATTTACCTTAAGAAGTACTATGCATAGAACATCTACCATGTGTGCTTTGTACACTATTGTATTTTAGTTTGGTGTGTCTTTTATTTTGCGTGCTCAATTTTTTTCCTTAGCCTCTTATACTGTGTCTTGTGTTTTCATGCGTAGATGACATCTTCATTTCCTATCTTTGTCGAGTTTGTAGATGGCTCTAGTTGACACACCCAAAATGTTTCTTCTGCAGCTTGGGTCATTTACTACTCTAATGAGTTGGTGAGTTCAGGAGGTATTTGCTTAGGATCGACAACTAAAAACATGGCAGAATATCATGTTGTCATCGGACTTTTAACCGAAGCCTCCTCCCTAGGTGTTTCTTGTATGATCGTTAACCTAGAGTCTCAACTCGTGGTCTTTCAACTTAATCAAATCTACATTATTCGCAATCCTATCCTACTACATCTCCACTTACAAGTTTGTCGTCTTGAACAAATGTTTGATTTTATTGAATATAGACACATACCTAGAGAACTCAATACTATTTTAGATTCGTTATCCAATTACATCATGGATCAGTATCTCGCACATAGATAAGGTTTCATAAAGGAGATAAATCATAAATCACATGTAAATTAAAACACATCACATTTAAAACAACATTCAGTCACTGTGAAAACTCG
>ML784757.1:251749-272986 GCA_009831015.1 Picea engelmannii | reverse complement strand
GTTTGATTACATCAAAAAGTATATAGAAGGGAAAAATGTTGGTCCTTGTTCCCATAACATCGTCATCAAGACTATAAAAAAAAATATCAGTGAGGTCCTAATCCTCTCGCATCACATTGTGCTCTAAGTAGCACAACACCACACAGGCTACTCATCTCATTAAAGAGTTAATACTCTCAGGGACTCCCACTATGTGTCTCTGCAAGTGCAATGGTACGTCCTCCCTCTCAAGAGGAGGGATACCCATCGTAAGACCATGGAGGCTTGTATCGACCTCTTGGAGACCCCCTGCCTCTACTTCTATCTGAGCATCCCCGTGACACCACAATGTCAGTATTTCTGTCGGACGTGTTTCTCCCCTATCTGCATGATGAAATGATACATTCGTTAGAAACTCTTCTATGTACCCAAAAAAATAATATAAGTTTTAAAATCTAAAAAACACTTGACAAGATCATTTTTGGTTTCTTACCTAACCCATCCCAGTCCACCCCATCTAGAAGGACAAGGTCCATGCTTCCTCGTAAATCCACTCATCAATAACCAAAAATTCATTAGTCACTTGTTTTCATCAATTTTTGGGCAATTAAAAAAATTTAATTTTTTTTTTCTCTTTCCATGAGGCCAACGCCCCCTTTACATGCACATCAGAGTACCAATGCACCCTTACAATAGCCATCAGAGGGCTCTAAACTTGACAATTCTTCCCTTAACATTCTGAGAGAGCGCTGATAGTTTTGGGCACAATTTCTTGTGTGTTTGGGAAGATCCCTCTCCACCACTACATCAGAGCATTGGAACAACCTTTACCATATTGCATGGGAACTTACAAAATTTAGTAGCACTCTCCAACTAATTCTAGAGGAGCATCGAGCCATTTTGGGCGCTTGAGACAACCCAGGGCATCAAATTTTGCACCCAGTTATTGCCTTAAAAAAAAATTTGAACCATACAAATTAAAGAGAGGAAGAAGAGAACCAAATTGGTTCAAACATGATCCAAGTGGATATTGGTATCCACCCACCTTTTTCGACTGGCTCAAAACAATTTTCTAGCAAATTTGGCAATTTACTATTTTTAGTAGTTTTTAACTTTTGAGGACATTTTAAGGGCCAAAATGAAGGATTTTCAAGATCTAGGTTCTCAATTATATCCAAAGGAATGATTGAGCCCCCAGAATGAATCTCCTCGATGATACCTTTCCAATGAGCTATCATACACCTAAAACGAAGATCGTATACAAAAGTTACGACCCCGGGAAGTTGATGTACTAACTTACCCAAACGGGGCCCACATGACTTTTGGCGCTTCATCTCCTAGGGTTAGGTTTTTGGATGTCTAGGACTTTTGGAATTCCTTTTTATTGTAAAAATTCCTTCAAAGCCTTAGTGTATTCATCTTCTTGTGAATGCAAGTAGCCATCACATCTCTTCTTTGAGATAAGTTGCCACCATTCTAACGAGTCTTTCACTCTGTATTTTCACAGTCTCTGTACATTTATTTCATTAATAGAAATCGTGTATTACTATATGTCTGTGTTTATGGTTGCATATCTGATACATTTCTGTTATATTATTGAATATCTATGATATCTCTATGCATTACTTTATTATATCTCCGATCTCATTTCGTGCCGAAAATAATTCAGATCAAAACGATGAGGAAAATAGTTGATCATAGCTTCGGCACTGGACAATGCAAGATTCACCCTCCAAAGAAAAAATTCTCCACTGCTACAAATATTTGCACAAATGAAATGGAAAATGATATTTTTACCCCATTTTACTATTATAAATTTCATTATTTCCTAAGATATAATTATTTTTGGGTTTTAAAATTTTTTTGGAGGCCTTATTAATACGCCGACGTGCAGTTTTGACATTACTGGCAGGTTTCATAGAAGTTTTTTTCATTTTTCATCTTGTCACATTCATGAGCATAGTCTTAGTTCGTTCTCAAGCTCAAAAAACATAAGAATGCACTAGGTAAACTTTTATCTCTTTTTCAGACTCACATGGATACATGAAAAAGGAACCCCTTAGATTCGTCTGTAATCTCTTTTCAGACTCTCTAAATGTGAAAATATTGTTGAGTGATCTTGATTCCTTTCCCAATAGTTAAAATATTTGAAAGGGCATCTTTCGAGTGATAATTTATCTCTTTTTCGGCCTCATCAGACTAACATTACACAAAAGGACAACACTGGAGCCATCTTTAAATCATTTTCAGACTCTTTAAATATGAAAAACCATTGATTTTACCTTCTCTAGACTCATTAAACAATCATACATTGAAGGGCCCATATGGGACCGAACCCTTACTTCTTCTAGTTTGTTAAACAAAGGAAGAGGGACTGACTGAAGGTGAGTTATATCAAGCATCTGTTATCCTCCTCGAGCTTGTTAAATTAAAAAGAGTTACTCATCTATCTGGACGGGTGGAAAATTGAAAGAAGCAAGCCAAATAGTTTTTGAGAACATTACAAGTAACCCTTACAGTCGCCCTTGAACACAACACTTTGTCTTTACATGCATTTTAATCCGTTGAACCTCTGCATTAAACCAATCCTCTAATTTTTATTACTCCTTTGGGTCACCCGACAAAAGTCACCATATCCACTGCATCATCGTGTTTTGGTCCATGTCATGTTTCTATTGTTGCGCCTCAGTGTTCAAGGGAAGTATCTGCCTCGAGAGTCAACCATAAAAAATTTCCTGTTTCAATACCTGTGTCAGTCCATGTTATTTTTGATCCAGCAATTACATCTTTGTGTCAGTTTCGTGTCGTTGATGGGGGATACATCAAGGCCCTCCTTCGATGAGTCTATTCCTGTTGAATTCAACACATTATCCGATAACTAGACTTAGAAACTAGTTAATGGCATGCCTCCTCACATCTGATAGTGGGTTTACATCATTGACCCTTGATCGGATGATTCCACAGATGTTCTACTTCATCTCATCCATTCACATTCATTGGAGTGTACTAAAATACCTTGGGAATCATTGACATCAATGATGATTTCCCTCGCACTTGTTAATGGTTTACCTCATTGACCAGTAATCAAGTGGTTTCTTCCATGTTTGACATCAAGACATATATTCACATGGTTATATTCCTACTACATCGGGATTGGTAAGAAGAACCTGGGTTGAGGCATCACTGTTATATGTACTTTGCCCAGGTTGCGACAAAGTTTCTTTTGAACATTGACACATATACTATCACATAGATCCACTTTGTATTGGTCATGGCTATGTCTTGTAGTTTTGTAGATCCACTGTGTATTCTTCGTGGCTATGATTAGTTTAGGTCATAGGAGTATAGATCCACATTGTATCTTTAGTGGTTATACCTTTTTTTCAATATGATTATGGATCCGTAGTGTATTTTATGGTGACCATACCTTGAAAGTCTTTATCACTCAAGAATAGGTATGCCTGCCTTCGGTATGAAACATGTCATAATATTTGTTTGATGGTTGTGTGCAACTTCTTCCAGGCTCTCTGAGTCCATACCCTTGCTCAAAAAAGTCTACAAAGTACTTCAGTCATCAGTTCCCATATTTTGACTTCCCACTTTAGGGGGAAATCTGTTACACATCAAAATTACTCATTAGGATGATGGCCTAGTGTCATCATTACCAATGTCTCAAGTGTCACATTTTGGCGGCAAGTGTCACAAAATTATACTTTCATATTTCCTATGTCATGTCTCAGACGAAATTATCAAGAACACTCAAAAGACACCTCAAAAGACTGGTTTTGAAGAGGATAAATCATTTGACAGAGAGTACAAGTCTTTTTCCATAGAAACAACCACTAAAAAATCAATTTTGGAAGGTAACGCTCCCCTATACACTGTCTGGGAGTGCCAACACTCTGTGACCTCTTTTGGGGGAGCGTTCCAATGCTCTGTTCCCCATTCTAAGGGAGTGTTGGCTTTTTTTGAGAGAATATTTGGATTGTTGATAGAAATCAGAGAAGAATCCCTTCATATCTAGAGTTGGTTGGATTCGTATCTGAGGTCAAGACTCGATATTAGGGAAGATCCACAACTAAAGGATAATAATCCTCAACTTATCCCAAGAATATCTTAAGTAGTTAGGCCTCTCCAATCCTATATAAGGATTCCTCTTCATGGTGAAAGGGAGAGACATTGAAGGTATCAAACTTATCATCTCATAAGGGAGATTTATCATTGAAGAATCATCATTTTGTGTGGATTACTTGAGAAAAGGGTTAGAAAAGGAGAGATGGGAGAGGTTGTTGCACCTTCATCAAAGGACTATAAGCATTCTTTGTTGTTCTCATCAATATACATATGTACTTGGCCTGTTTCTTTCAAGGTCGTGTTTGTTCTATATAAACTTGTCTCTATTAAATAGATCTGGTTTCAAGCTAATATTCGTAGAATAGGAAGCTTGTTCTGTCTTTTTTTGTTTACAGGACTTATCAAGAAGCTTAGGGATCAAAGCTCATCTCAGACTGTGCGAGGATGAACATCATTTAAAAGGTACTCCTTTCTTCCTCTTTTCTATACTTTAGTTTAACTAGATTTAAAAGGATGTCAGTGACCAATGTTAGCACCCTTTCTATATTGGTCTTAGGAGTCTAGAGCCTAAGAGGGGATCCACTTGTCCATAGAGAGATTCTCCTATAACAAAAATTGGTGACTCCACTGAGGAGATCAAAGATTTCAGTTTGTGTTTCCTAGATCTTGTTTTATCCTTTACTCATCTTTGACCTTTTTCATACCGTGTCTCTGATTCTTAGAGATATGTTGATTGGATCTGTACCTCATCTCATACACTTTGAATTTCTGAGTTTTCTTGAATTTTTGGATATCTGGGTATTTTTCTCAATTTTTAGTGGCCAACGCCCACCTACCTCTTCTACTAGAGTGTTGGCGCTCCCTGCCAAGCTTACACAGAGCGTTGAAACACTCGGGTGCATTTGACACTAGAACACTCCCCCTTTTTTGTTAAAATATTGTAGGAGCTTAATCTATGAATTCATTTTCTTTTTGTTTGCATTTACTCAAATTCCTTACAACCTCAATACATATTTGTCTTGGCCTTCAACACTTTTCTTTCTGAGAATTGATCACCTTTTTTTTGGAATTTTGATATTTTTTCCTTACCTTGAAGTCACTCTTTGTCTTTGATGATTTAGAGTCAACTTATGGTTTTCGTCTCATTTATCTCACTGAGTGAAAGCCTTTGTAAGTAAATTCAAAGGTCTATGCTCATTTCCATTTGATCTTTGAAGTCATCTTGTCCAAGCCTTTTTCCTTCTTTTTAAGTTTTTTGTTTTCTTTTTGCAAGTTTTGTTATCTTTGTCTTTCTTGTTTATTCACGACGAGAGTGAGTTTTTGTTTGTGTGAAGTTTGCTTCTGATTGTCTAAATCTCATTGATCTTAAAGTTTGAACGACATAGGAAGCTTTACATCATATTGATTATCATTCACACATAAAGAAAAAGGATACATTTTTATGATTGTTTTTGGATATTAGAACAAAATTCTATGAAATTTTTAGCATTATACTAGATTTGATTGAGAAACAATTGATTGAGGATACTGCATCTTAGTGTTTGATAGTGAAAATAACATTTTTCTCCTTCCCTTAAATAGGCATTCATTGAAAGAAAAGACTGTTGATCATTTCTTATGGATATTTTGGGAATTGAGTCATTATACCATCAAGTTTCACTTTCATACACCCCCGAGTAAAGAACAACTGCCAAATTAACGAAAATTAAAATTGATCTAGAACCTTTTTTTTAGAATCTTCCACCAACATTAGACTAGGATTAGCACTTTGGATTAGGATGCTAGTACAAATCTCCAAAGTATTCAAAACAAACATTAGCATCTTGTGATAGGGAGAGAAAATACAATTATCATATAGGATTTCTGGGATCCCCCTCTCACACAAGGGTTACGCACAAGGTAGTGTTTGAGAGAGTTACGGATATTATCCCTCCATGGTTCAACCGTTTGTAGTAGTCAGATCATATATTGGGGGTTCTTGTTGAGGTTCAACAGTTTTCATTTGGTCTCAGTGCTTTGTGAATTCTGAATCCGTTTGGGGTCCTCTGGAGTTCTATTGGTCCACTTGTCCTCAGTTCTCTCAAAGGATTTCAGACTTGTTATCCTACCCATACGTTCGGACTCAACTTTCGAATGTACCTGCCCAGGAGATGACTGGGAGTTGGTGTCCTTAGTAGCCATAATATTTAGGTTCTTACACAAGGTGATGGTGAAGGGAAGTCTCATTGTACTTGGAACAGACGTTGGTCAAACTCACTCGGGCTCCTTAGAGTGTAAATTCACAATTATTGTGTGGAAGCTTGCACCAAGGCGTAAGTCTGTTAAGTAGGTCACCATTGTAACTATTCTACCCACTTATATCCTAGCCCCTTATTGACTTGATCACGTGACATTGGATTTCATCACCAACTAGTACGGTCATCGAGAGAAGGTTTTGTTTGCTTGGTTTGATTCCTATATTTTTAGTGTATGTTGTTTCTTTTCGTTAGTCGCCCATAGATTTATTTTTGTATTCGTTACTTAGCTCAAGCAACATCGACCTTCTCTGTTCACATAGGATGCAAGGGTTACCAACAGAATATCCGAAGGGTTATCTACCTTTTCTTCCCAAATCTTCAGAAGGCCCTCCTGAGGCTCATAACGAACTAGGCTCTGAGGTTGGAAGCACACACTCTATAGAACAGTTATGAATTTTTTTTGATTCTTTGGAATCTTTTCGAATCAACCCATATTTGAGTATTAGGCGAGAACCACATCTGTTGCTGGTGAACTCATCTAGAGAGGTTGTTTTTATTGAAGAGACTGAGGTACCTACTAGACCTCATGCGGGATCTAGAGTGGAGGATCCCTTTTTCTAAAGTGAATCATTTAGTATCCTGAATCATATTGTTGGAACCTCTAGTTTTGGTTCTATCTCTTTGAAATTCCATGATCTATACGGTAACCTAGGAGAGAGTCCTGATAAACCCATGGCATTACAAGTTCCTGAGACATCTGTTAGTTATACAGTACCTTTAAATCACTTTACTAGTACGACCAGTAATTTCATCACCATTGCAAACCAATTGTTGATTGGTTCTTACTCGAGCCCTAGCATATGGTCCATTCCATTATGGTCCCGCATGTTGCTACAATCACCACCGTAAATGTGACACCATCCCAGGCTCTGACTGGAACACCACTTATACCAAATCCATCATTTCCACTTGGGTACAAGGCTTTTAATCCTTCCATTACCAACACTACTCAGGTTACACCTGGAGGTTCTATCCCTACACCCTTGTTTGGAGGAACTGGTCTTGGTGGCTCTAATCTAGTTGGAGTCTTTGGTCATTCATTTTCTAGTTTCCATATCCCTATGGGCACTCAACCTCATGTTGGGTGGAAACCTCCATTTTGGATTCAAACTCAAATGGGGACACAATCTTAGCTTGGGGGGAAATCTTAGTTTGGAATCCCTAACCTGTTGTATGGACAAAATGTGACACGAAATCCTTGACACATTCCTTTTCTGGGAAATACATTATTCCCTAGGGGGAAACATCCTCAAGGACAAAAACAACATTATCCTCCTTATGGAAAAAATTTCTTTCCTCCTTATGGGAAAACCCAACAACCGACTTATAATCCTCAGAACCCATCAGGTTATCCTCCATATGCACACGTTTCTCAACCATCATTGAATCTTGGTTATACTAGTTAGCAACAACATAATGTAAGAGGCATATTAGATATAATTATCCACCTAACCCAGTTTATGGTCTTACTGGTGTCCCCATGCCATACCACTATCATCCTCAAATTAACCGACAATGACCATTTCTTGTGACTCTGGATATCCCAAAATTGTCTCGGTTAACCAATAATCCTATATTGAATTATCCTTTTTGGCTAGTCATCCCTACTAAATTACCTTCCGATATTCCAAAATTTGATGGTAAATCTAGAGAAGACCCGAACAATCATGTGATGACTTTCCATTTATGGTGTTCATCGAACTCCTTAATGGATGATTCTATCCATTTACATATTTTTCAGTGAACACTTACGAGCTCAACATCCAAGTGGTATATCGAACTTCCACATGGTTCTTTCCAAGATTTTAACTCCCCTTCCATGTCCTTTATCACGCACTTTAAACTATCCATTTGATATGAGACAAGTACCAAAATCTTGACCTCTCTTCATCAGACAAACTTTGTGCATATCTCTGATCATATTCATGAATGGCGACGACGACGAAGTTTGATGAAAGCAATCATTCTTGACTAGTTATTGGCAGAATGGTTTACTGAATCATGGTTACCCCCTATTTCTCGTGATGTCACCATGGGTGGTGTATTCACCAAGGAGGAGGCCATTTCTCAGGCTCAGTACTTAGATTTGGTTTATTCCCAATCCGCTACTTTGTATGAGTTAATCCCAAATTCTACCCATGCAAATACTGACCCATCTAAACCATCATCCACGTCACATGAAGATGGAGTTATCAACTCCATCAAAACCCAATTTTTTCCCAGTCGATTGGAATGGAAATTCAATCTTCTTTGGAATCCACTTCTAGTTCGACCACAACCTCCTCTAGCTCTCCCCAAACTCAAATCTCTGAGGTGAATGCAGTTCAATCTGCCCCTTCACAACAATATGGAGGTAAGAAGAAGACAAAGAACAAACCAAATAAGAATAATAACAATGAACAACCGAAAGCTCAAAACCCACCACATGCTACCGAAAATCAACCACAACGAAAACCAAAATTCCCATGTCTCATTTGTGGTGACAATCACTACACTCGAGACTGTCCACATCATGATGAAGTGGGAAAATGTTTTAAGGGGAATTCCCAGCTTGTCGTTCTTACTCATCCTTTTCCTCAGAATCAATCTATGGTTTCTCAAACCCCCTCTCCAGGGGTAAATTCCAACCACCCTTCTCATAATGAAGCCTCAACAAGTGCCCATATTTATCTATTTAATGATCTTTATTTAACCACCTGCTCTATGACATATGACACACCAGTTAAACCTAACAAAGGAAAAGTCACTAATGGTACTTTATCGAATCCATCACCATCCTTTGTTAGTCCACCATCTATTAGTCCTTTGTCTGGACCACTTCAGATCGAGAAAACCACATTTGAATCTACCTTAAACCCTCCTAAGACCACTATATGTAAATATAGCTTTAATCCTAGTTCACATGGCGCCCAGAACTACAACATTGTTGAATATTTGGCTCAAGCACCATGTGTTATGTCAGTGTTATAAGTTCTACAACACTGCCCTAGTCAACATAGAACACTCTTTGATCCTATTGGCACTTTTGATCTTGAGACTATGAGATCGCTTTCCACGTCCCCCTCATCCAATGGTCCTAGTTCAATGATCAACACATGTTAGGGAATGGGTAAGGGTGACATGTCACTTCATAACGTCTTCCCAATTAGTTTGGTATTCAAAGGTGGGTCCCTTAAATTGACGGCTTAGAAGGATCCCAAAGGATCCAAGGATTGACGGCCCACATTACTTTCGTAGTTCGGCATTCAAGAGTTCGATGACTGTGTCTCCCTTCTTTCCCTCTAGGTTGTGCTAGATCTGTCACCATGTGTGCCTAGATTCTACAACCATGATTTACTCCAGCTTGAAGAGCTCGGGGGAAAACTCACACGTTCCTATATTTCCAAATACCTAGACTCACAGATAATCATTTATCTATGGACATGTGTCCCTTCCCTTTCAACAGTCAAGATTTACTCCACGATTTTAGCGTTCAGGAGTTTCGACACTAGACTACTCCTAATATCCCAAAGAAAGACTTCATCAAAGAACTTAATGCCACCCTTCCTATATTCGATCTAACGGCTAAGATAGATCCATATTGGATCACCATATCGACAGTCCACATCGATTCATGACTTCGGCCTTTGGCTACTTTCGAGGATTGTGGAGTCACAAGTCCCAAAGTCCTGAAGCAAAAAGAGCTAGCTCCTTTCCCACTAACGCATGGTTTCTAGGCCCTGGTTACATGGGTCCTTTGGGAAAATTTAGGGGCTAAGTGAGAATCATTTTTCACAACAAATGGGTTAAGGACATGGGCATGAGCCCTCAATTAGATGGGTGAATAGTCTAATAGAAAAAACACCCTTCTCCCACAAAATTCAGACTTAACATTCCCACTAAGATAAAATTCATAGGGTTTGTAGGACTTAGACATTTTAGTCGACCCTACCCCAATTCTCTTGAAAAATCACATCCCATGAATCTCTAATAATTAAACTGAGATAAGTCCAATATCACATTGATATAACATTTTACAGGAATTAAAGAGCATTTCTAATAACTGTTCAAATACTGAGAGACTGAATCATAAACACAGGCATTTCATCATCACATCCAATATAATGCACAAAGTGTGGAAATACTTATCGAAACTAGAAAATGTGAAGTAACTATTGAAAGGAGTGCTCATTTCCTCCCAACCATAGGAACAAACACTCATATTAGATTTACCACTGGCCACCCCCGAGCTAGACCATAATGATCTAAGGGAGATTCTTTCACTTTTCTCCACAATAGTCAAGGACGAAGGTTACTCTCCTTCTCCCACAAAAACTGGGTAATTGATTTTCTCTGCTCCAAGAAAGGAGGTTTGCACGAGTACTTCCTCAGTCACTCATCAGCCTCATTTATCATATTGTAGCAAAACCCTACCCCAGCCTTCTTACAGCCAAAACAATCTTTCTTCTTAGCTTTTTCTTCTCTACTTCAGAAGCAAAGTATATCTATTACTCTTCTATAGAGAGTTTTTTTCTCTACTATGTTATCTCACAGATCTATCTTTGTCCTCGAATTACCTCATTTATTTCCTTCCTCAGCAAGGTTGTGTGGGTCTGAATCTTAATTCATGGTTAGGCCTGGAAGCCTTACATATGGGTACCCTACCCCATATCCTCATTACTCTTGAGGATGGAGTTCCATATACCAACCTGACTGGTAATTCATTTCTAGGTCAGAGGACTATCGAGAAATTACACCTTGTAGGTACTGGTCAACTGACGGTCATCTCAACCATACTTGGTTTCCCTTCACCATCTCTCTCACAACATCCATGGTCTATATTGGCAAACTCCCCCCTTTCAGCAGTTGTGCAACATATATTCAAATTCTATTAATAATAGAAATTCATACATTGACCCTTTTATACAAGGGATCATTAAATCGAACATTCACACACACTCAGTATTCCATGGTCTCTTGGCCAGTTATAATTATATTTACAAACTCGGGGAACAAGGGTATTACAAATGCATTCAAGTTGAACCATGACATGCCTTCCTTATTTTAGCTAATTGTTGTGTTTAATAATATGTATGATTAAATCTAGGTAATTTAGTTTTGTCTTACCTTAAGTAAAAAAAAATGACATTAAGGTAACACCTATCTGAACTTTTACAAAGTGGTATTAGAGCCCTAGGATATTGCAACTAGGATCCTTTGGGGGAGATGAAAGGTCTTGAATCACTACTAGTAGTGGCTGACCTAGGAACTTGATATAACCAAGTAATTATGGGTGAATATTGAAAGTAATGATGAAATTTATTTAATTATACTAACTACTTAACATTGCATTAACTAATTAATTGTTGCATGCTCACCATGTTTATTTTGTTTATTCCCTTTCAATTCATGTTAATATTTTATTAGTTAGTTAGTTTAAGAAAAGGGTTAGCACAAAATAGGATGAAATAAAAATTAGATCACCATCAAATCAAAGGTTGAACTAATGGAGGATCACATAGAGAACCAACAAAAGGTTCTCCAAGTATTGAAGGAAAAACATGGCTATAGCACAAAATAGGATGAAAGAACAATCCGATCAACATGGTAGAAAAAGGGAATTTTAAGAATAGGTACTTGTGGAATTTGAAGTTTCCCTTATCATCCTCAATCATTCCCTAATATTGATTTTATTTTTGTCTTTATCTCCACTCAAGTAAGTTATCCCCATTATTATACTTGGGATCCAACCGTAAAACTAAAATTCCAACTTCAATATATTCACGGTGATGATAAAAATGCTTATTAATTTTTTCCATCATATTATTCTATGTTTCCTCTTTCCAACAACTTTTGAATCACCTAAATTACACCTTCCAATCAAAATTTATGTCAATTTCAATATAACATACCTTTTAAAACTCTAGCTTGAGATAGTCTTGCTAACAAACCTTCCACTTGAGGTAACTCCAAATATTTCACACTTATAAGTATGAAATCTTGGTCTGATGTAGCATGTTATTTAGTTTTTGCAATTCCATACGTTTGACTAAAATTGGATGTGATAAGAGAAAGTTATGATATATTTCCAAAATCTTGTTGTTTATGGACCTTTCAGGAGAGAAAAAATGTATGAACTACCACATATCCAATTTTTAAAATGTACTTATGAAATTTTAATTTTAAATCATATGGTTAATACTCCATTTAATGCAACCTGTGTCACTAAATTTGGATCTTTATATAATTAGATATGAATTTTTTTTATCGAGAACACCTATTTGAAACTAGTTTTAGGACTAGTAAAAAACCCTAACTTCCATTGTTATCACCTAAAAATTTCTCACTTGTGACATTTCCACAAGTCTTTCCAAAATATACCATTATCAACATGTTTATCCTCCATTTCATCTCATTTTCCACCTGCATTTAACCTATGAAAGATGTTGAATCAAAGCCAATTTTTGACCAAAAAATGGTAGCATAGATATTTCCCCTAAAATTTGTGCTACTAGCATAGATAATACCCCTAAAAGATGCACAACTACACAAAAGAACCAATTGTGATTGTTTCTAGACATTTTAAAACCCTAATTTTTATTCTCCACCTGGATTCAATCATATTTAACAACTATTTGAAGACTATGCCAAGGGGGTTAACCACTATTTTTCCTATAAATAAATACTTGAGTGCTCTCCACCTACAATCCATTAATTCATAGTAAGAACATGCTACCGAAATCACACCAAAAATATTGAGGACCTCTTCTTCTTGATAATGCATTTCATTTCTAGGTACCTTTCTCATCATCAAGGAGAGGATCATACACACATCAAGGAAGTTATGGACTCATTCAAGGAAGGGGTTTTGGAGTCCATAAGTCTTCCACAATTCTTATCCAAACATGTATCTTTGTATTATTTATTTTCTATGGGAATATTCTTTCATTATTTGTAACTTTTTTGTTCATTTTATAATATATTTTCATGCTTTGTCTATTTTACTTCATGAATAATAAAACTTGAGAATGTTAGACATAAATTAGAAGTAGAGGTTCTAGTTATTATTTCCATTTTTTTCAATTCTTGACACACAACTATCAAGTTAATATTATTTTTACACCCTTCACATGAGTTGTACTCAAGAAATAACCATTTATCCTTCCCTAGTTATGGGTGTGTGCCTCATCCGGATTTATGAGAAGAACGAAATGAAACCACATATTTATGATATTAACACAGAGACACAGTGAAAAATAACATTTGTATAGTAAAACTTGGATTATATTAAATAAGAAATATGTTGAAAACTATAAAATGCAGACTGAAAACAAGCTTACTAGAATGGTGGCACCTTATCTCTGAAAAGAGATGTGACAGCTATGCTCATTCACAAGAAGATGATTACAATGAGGCTCTGAAGGAATTTTTACAGTAAACATGAATTACAAAATCCTAGACATCCAAAAACCTAACCCTAGGAGATGAAGCATCGAAAGTCACGTGGGCCCCGTTGGGGTAAGTTAGTACATCAACTTCCCAAGGTCATAACTTTTGCATACGATCTCTGTTTAGGGTGCACGATAGCTTGTTTGAAAGGTATTGATGAGGAGATTAATTTATGAGAATAAATATAATCATTTTTCTATCATTAGGATTCTGATATTAAAAAAGAGTTGATTAGTCCCTCAAAATGGCCCCGAAAGTTCAAGAACTGAAAAACTGCTAAAAACAGTAAGTTGCCAAAAAACTGTTTTGAGATAGTTGGACAAGGTAAGTGTCCACAGAGATCCTCCTAGATAAATACTCACCCCTTAGGAAGTAATGGTATCCATTTCATTGATTTCCCCCATCAAATGAGGAAATTTGTATTGAATTTGGCTCCGAGTGAGCCTCTTTCCTTGGTAGAAGAGTTGCCTTGCTTTGACAACCCGATAAAGCCAGATTATATGTTAGCAAGTAACCTTGACCTATGTGTCCAAGATATGATCAATGGATTATTGTTCCATGATGTCAAGGTTGATATATGTCAGTGTCAATTGTTCTGCTATCTCTGAGGTGTCCAATAATGGTGGAAAATAAGGCTAAAGGAGGTCCACATTGAATACTGGGTGCAAGCCAAGGGATAGGGGAAGGTTGAGCTCAAAATCATTGTCACCCACATCCTTGGTGATGGTGTAGGGTCCATAATGGAGTGGATGAATATTTCAATGAGGCCTTGTAATATGTTCTTTTTTCAAGTGCAACCAAACTTTGTCTCTCACGTGAAACTGGTGTGGCACCTTGTGTTGATCATGGTGCTGCTTGTACTTGGCATTGGACTTCTATAAAATACCATGAACCTGTTGGAACATTTTCTAGATCCACTCAATGAACCAGGTGGATTTTTCATCTCCAGTTTGAGCATGCGATGAGTCTGCATGGGTGGCCGCAAGGGGTAGTAAAAGATCCATGGGACCCATTGGTTCAAATCCCAACCCCACCTGAAAGGGGATGTGGTCAATTGAGCTATGTATGGAGTTGTTGTAGATTTGTTTAACATAGAGAATACTCTCATGCCAAGTGCAAGGATTTTTTAAATTATACTGTGCAGGATGTGCACGATCATCCAATTGACGACCTTCGTTTGGCCATCTGTTTGGGGGTGGAAGGTAGTGGAATTGGTGAGCTTGGTGTCCAATAGTGACAAAAGGCTCGACCAAAATGTGTTGAGGAACCTGTTAGCATTGATATTCACCCTCATATTATGGGAGGATAAGCCCAGTACCCATAAAAATGTTTGTGGAGGTAGGTTTATGAGTGGAGGTCAAATGGGCAAAGCTCAACATAAGAATATTTAACATGGAAAAATGGGTTGGAAATGCATAAGAAAATGTGGTTCTCACTAACTTCAATCAGTAGTTTAAGGTTAAAGGTGAGAAGGAGGAAGACTTAGTGAGGAAAGTGGACAAGTTTTCCATGAGCATCTGGCCTTCAAGCAAGTTGGTGTAGAAAAACTCAAGAATCAGAACATGCTTGAACTTAAGTTAATAATACTAAAATATATCACAACAACATTATAATCAAACCTCCATTACAATAAAACTACAACATCTCATCTAGATCATCCATGCATAAGAATTCTATCATAAGAGGAAACATGATAGTGAAAGGAAATATTGAAACAACTCATAGCAGCATTATAATCAAACCTCATTTACAATATAACTACAACATCTCTTCTGGATCATCCATGCATGAGTGTTTCAACACAAGAAGAAACAAGATGATGAAATAAATTGACTTCTATTAATGAAAAAGTCTCAGTTCTCATACATAATCAGAGAAAAACTCTGTTACCAAACTATTACAAAATAGGGATCTCTGATCAACCATCGACCCTAACATATTCTTCAACTGAAGTATTTATACCCAAAATAGTGGATAACCGCCAGGAGAATGAGCTGGCCATCATGTCCAAGGATTTTCATTTGTGCATCCTTCTGTCAGATTGTGCATGTATAATTTTGTCAGACGCAAGCTTAGATTAGCATGGGCCTACAGGAAAAAACTATCCATCGTGGTACCTCGAGTTGAAAAAAATGTCTCCATGGCCAAACCCTTCATGGCTTCTATTTATTGAGTGAGCTGAGGTTTCAACTACCAGTCCTTGTTCATTAATTTATTTCCCCTCAGGATCGGGATGAGGCTTGAAGACTAGGAAGTAGCCACGTGCTTTTATTGGATTCAATGCTGAATGATCACGTGATTTTGGGGCCATTGAAAGCGGTTTGGACCCACACCTATTTTGGGACCGAAACTCACCACATAGCTCTCTCACAATATTGTGGTTTATATTTTGGCCCGCTCAATGATTTTAACGCCCAAGCATGTTGCAACACCAAAATGAAGCATCGCCATTGATGGAAGAACCCTGGGATCTCCATCGTTGAAACATGAACTTTTGTGCTTCTTATATTTCAGACCAAATGGACTTCCTTTGACCACTTCACTTCTTGCTTATGGATGTCACCCGTATCAACAAAGGACTTGGATGACTTTTTGTGAGCTTAGGAAAACCAGATGACTAGTAATTTGCACCCAAATCCTGATAAGTGTTTATCCTTCAAGAGAAACAAACAAATTTTGGGCCGATACTTAGTCAAGCAAGACACCAAGGGAAACCAAGTTATTAAACAAAAGGGAGATTGATTTTACCAATCAGAAGGGAAAAATCCTAGGACTCACATATGAAAAAGAGAGAGGTGAAGACAGGGTGTAGAATTAGGTATTAAAAACAATTACAGGAGACCCTTGACAACTTCATGTGATAACATTGGCTCCACAAGGGATGGCATGCTCCTTGTGAGCCGCCAAGAACAAGTAGTTTTAGTGTCTTTATCTTTTGGGTCATGGAGTCACTTATTCAAACAAAAATAAAAGAGAAAGTGGTATCTACAATGGATGAAAAGCCAATCATGGATTAAGAAGAATAAAATTTTTATAAAATGCTAATTGATAGGGCCACTAAAAACTTCAAAATCGTCCAAGTTCTGCAATTTATAAGTTTTATATGAAAATACCTCATAAATATTGAATGGACCAATCCATAAGGCTTCAAATTTACCATGTTTTCCTTTTTCTTCCTTGGGTGCATCCCGCTTGAGCACTAGATGTCCTAGATGGAAATATTCTTTGCTTACCTTCTTGTCAAAAGCTTGTTTGATCTTATGTTGATGGTCCTAAGCTTTATCAAGTAGTTTCTCCCTAGTATGTTGTACTTCTACTAGTTGTTTTATTCTCCTAGCCATATCATCATGTTATCCTTGGTAGTCCTAGAGTAATTTTTCCATAGGAAAGGAAAGATGAGTAGGAAATATGGCCTCAACTCCATATATAAGATGAAAAGGGGAAACACCAATTGACCTCTTTTTTGTAATCCTTTCATCCCATAATGCAAATTTTAGCTTTGAGTCCCATGCTTTCTTATTGTCTTCTAACAATTTCTTGATGATATTTATGAGGCACTTGTTAGAGGAATCTTCCAAACCATTTACTTGGGGGTAGTAAGGAGTAGAATGGATCAATGTAATACCATACTTTCCACATAAATTTATCAATGGTTCAACTTTTAAGGAGGAAACATTGTCAGTAAAAAATTTTCTTGGACAACCAAATATGGACATGATATTTTCAAGGAAGATAATGATTACCTTGTGGGAGGCACACCTTGTAGGAATGGATTCTATCCACTTGGTGAAATAATCATTGTCAGTCAAAATCCACCTATGTTGACCACTTGAGGCTGGGTGGATTTCTCTAATGAATTCAATTCCCCACTATTGAAAAGGTCCAGAAGCCACCACAAGCTTCAAAGGAAAAGATTTGAGTTGCTTCTTTCTAGAAAACTTTTGGCATTTGACACAAGATCTAATCTTTGCAAAAACATCGGTAAAAAGGCTAGGCCATAAATATCCATTTGTGAGGATCTGATAGTCTGTGGTTCTCCAAAAATGATGGCCCCCACATAAGCTATCATGAAAATCAATTATGGCACTTTGGGCCTCCTGTGGATCTAGACATCTCAAAAGAAATCCTGGAGGATATTTCCAATACAAAACCTGATCAATGAGACAATATTTGATTTCTTTGAGTTTCAAATCTCTCACCTTCTTATTTTCCAAGTCACCAAGAGGCTGCAAATTCTACAGAAAATGTATGATGTATTTATACCAAGTGAATTCTGCCAAGATGGGGCTGGTATGAGAGTTTTTATTAGAAAATCCATCTTGCTAATTTTCTGAGTTTATGTTCATGAAATTAACAGCTAAATCTTTGCAATTTTATTTAGCCAGCAACCTGGCTAAACCTTGGCCTTTCACTAGTTTAGTGGGTTTCGTCTCATGGTCAAATTTTAGAATTTTAGCAATCCACTTTCTCCTCTTCCCATCTATGCCAATATGGATAAGTATCTCTTTAACTAAGGCTGAAGGGACATATGTAACAAAATTTGAATATAGAAAATATACTCTGAAAGCCTTGATGGATTTGACCAAAGCATAAGCTTTCTTTTCCATGATGTCATATCTCATTTCTGCATCCCTCAATGCTTTGCTAAAAAAGGAAATAGGCTGCTCTATCCCCTTTTTATTTTTCTGTAGCAAAACAACAACCAATGTGTCAAATGAGGAAAAGGAAAATATCATAAATTCCTTAGAATAGTCAGGGATGATGAGAACAAGTGCTTCATTCAAATCCTTTTTTATTTGGTCAAAATAATCTCTAGATTCAGTGGTCCATTTCACCTCATTTCCCTTTCTAAGCATGGTTGTAATGTACTTCACTAATTCAACAAAGTTAGAGATGAACCTTCTTAGAAAATTGATCTTACCCAAGAATGACTGAACCTCTTTCTTATATCTAGGAAAATATAAGGTCCATATGGCCTCTACTCTTCTTGGATCAATTCTTACCTCTTTTGCTGACACAATGTACCCCAATAATTTACCTTCCTTCATAACAAACAAAGATTTCTTAGTATTGAGAGAGAGACCAAACTTTATGCACTTCAGGAAGACACGATTCAAATAATGGCAATGCTCCTTATCATATTTTTGAGAACATTGTAATGTCATCTAGATAAATGACTACAAATTTGTCTTTCTCCCCAATAAAGGCAATGTCCATCGCTTGCTAGAAGGTTTCTACTACATTCATCAATCCAAAGGGCATTTTAGAACACATGAATGTGCCCCAAGGAGTAGTGAAGGTTGTCTTCTCTCTATATTCAGGAAGGGTAGAGATCTGATTGTAGCCAGAGAAGCCATCAATCATAGACATCCTAAATGAACCAGTAACCAGTCACTCTCTGCAAAATGTGCTCCTTCTTTGGAAATGGGTAGTTATCTTTTTTGGAGCTTCTATTCAAATTCCTGAAATCAACACACAACCCAATTTCCCCATTTTTCTTCCTCACAAGCACCAAGTTAGCCACCCATTTTGAATATCTCAAAGGAATGATGATTTGGGCATCCAACAACTTTTTCATCTCTTTTTCCATAATAGGCAGTAGCATGGGATTTATCTATATGATATTCTACCTAACAAGATTGGTCTCCTCTTTCAAAGGGATCTTATGTTCAATGTTGTTTGTGTCATATGTTATTAAGTCTTCATATTTCCAGGAAAACACATCAGAAAACTTCTTTAAAAGCTTAGCATACTCAACCCTTTGTTCTTTTGACAAGCTGTTAGAAAACTTAACATATTTTGGATCCTCCTCTGTACCTAAATTGAATTTAGTCACCTTAGCCTTTTCATTTGAACCTTTAGCCTTTACACCGACATCATTTCTATCAAACAATCTCTCCAAGGGGACAAGTCCTTTTGGAATATGGTTACTTGGTAATTGAACAATATGATGGTCAACAATTTCATTCAGAAAAATATCAGCATGAGGGATTTATTCAATGTCATGATCTTAATCAAAATGCAATGCAAAAAACTCATGTACAGTCTCAAGAAATATTTTTATCTCAAGATCATCCTCAAAAACCTTCCACTGCTTGAAATTGTGAGGTATAGAGGGTCTATACTTTATTTCCACCTCATACTTGAGTTTGGGGGGAAAAGGAATCCTGAAATTACTTGTTGAGATAGCTAGGGAATCTGCCATATTGTTCTTCTCTCTTAGAACAAATGAGATATTAAAATCTAAGAAGAAACTATCAACAATATCCCATACTTCATTTTTGTAGGTCCTTAACCTGGGTTTTTATCTTGATACATATTGTCCACTTGATGGACAATTAACTTAGCATCTCCAAATACCGCTAGCTCCTCAATCTTCATGTCTTTGGCAGCCCTCAAAACCAAAATGATAGCCTCATATTCCGCCACATTGTTTTTTGTTTCAAATTCAAGATTGAAGGAGAAAGATATGATCTCTTGGGTAGGAGAAATAAATAATACCCCAACACCAACACACTCCCTAGAAGAGGATCCATCAAAAAACATCTTCCCAATAGAGGTATTGGGAGGAGGATATTCACAAGAGATAATAGGATGCATTTTGTTTTCAATAGGTGTTTGAGGAGCATCTGTGAGTTATAACATACTGGTTCCTAGATCAGTATCAACTGCAAAAATGGGGTGGTTGGTAGGATTTCCTTCATCACTAATAATGTAAGAAAGTTGTGCTTCCCTATAAATCCTTCTATGTTCCCCCCCAAACACAGGAATGGTGTCATATAAAATATCCATCTGCAAAGTTCCCCTAGCCTTTTCATCTACTATCTTGACAAGAGCATCCCAAACTTAGGGGAGACATCAGCCACCACAATATCCACGACCACACTTTTGATTGGCAATTGGAACAAGGAAACAACTAGGTCTTTAATAACCCCAAGACACTTCACCTTCTTAGAATCAAATGAGTATAGGTCATGGTAGGTTTTTGTAACCTCCAATCGAATCTCATCCTTGACATTCTTAGGCATGAGATTATGATATTCCCCTAAATCCATCAAACAATTGTGAAATTTTTTATCATGAATGTTTAATGATGTATATGAAGGAGGGGATGAATCATCTATATCCTCTACCAAAGCTCCCAGTATGACATCTAGTTTTTCATCTTTAAGTTTGATTGAATCTATGGAATTAGAGGAAGGTTTAGGCTACAACATTTTGGAAAGGTACATTTTGAGCTCATTCTTAATTAGTTCCAAAAAAGGTACATGGATTTTAATTTTGTGAATCTCATTCTCAGAGATAAGAGAGGAGGGAGGCTTCATAATATCCTTGAATTTTGGGGTAGGTCTCTTAACCACTTCCCAGGGGTTTTGTGCCTCTTTTTATTTGTTGCTAGTTTCCATACTCTTATCAGGATTCTTTTCTCTAGTATGAAGGACCAAATCATGTTATTGAG
>ML784757.1:239745-251744 GCA_009831015.1 Picea engelmannii | reverse complement strand
GGGGTGAATCAGTGACACAATAATTTTATCAATTTTTATTTTGCTAATGCAATCAATATTTTAACACAATATTTTATCATGGAACGCAATTGGGAAAACTATAAACACTTTTCTGTTAACTACAAAATTATGTTTTACAAGTTACATAGAAGGGAGATGTTCTTCCTCTTTCGATCAACACCAACTGATCAAGATGCATCCACACCCCTATTCACCAACTTCAACTGGTAGGAGGCTCTAACCCCCTATTTAGTCAACTACAACTGACAAGGAAGCACTTACTCCCCTATAGGATCCAACCTACCCTAGCACCTCCCAACCACCCTTTGTTCAACAATCTGACAATGATATATGCAGTCCTATGGTAATCTTCTCCATCAAGCACTAGACTTCATCTGTTCTGCTCTATCTCTTTTTCATTTAATATTCTATATTCAACAAGAAAAAGACACTACTGCTTCTGATCTTTAGCAATTATATAGGCCTGTCATCACACCTTTTCACCAAACAATATGTCTATTCTATAGTTACATAACTTTTCATAACTATCACACCTCTTCATTTTTCAGGCTAATAACCTTTGATTATTAATAACACTTTTATTAATCCATTGTGTCTTTTTTCTTTCTAGGTTGCAGGATGATCATCCTTTCCACCAAGCCCTTCATCAACATCAACTTCATTATTTTATTCAACATCAGAATCCATTCTATTAGTATCACCATTTTCATATTTACCTTCAGTTTCTGGATCTTCAAAGACTTCACAAACAGAGCCATCAGCTTCTACTTGTGATCCACCTTTCCCATGATCCTTGACATTTTATATTTGTTTTTATATTACAAATTTATTCATTAGTCTATTAACATAACATTATCATCATTCATATTCGATTCTGTTTCATCCTTTTTTAATGTATGAATGATTAATCAAGAATAACTTAACTGTTTCTTTTAACAAGTCACTGTCTTTGCATTGTTGCAAGGTTTTATTAACTTTGGTGGAAATATGAAAATGGAATCATGTGAAACTTTCGACAGTCATGGTGGATATTTAATAGCCTCTATGATTTCTTCATACAATCCACGTTCTCCATGCTCTTTATTATTTTACCAAAATCATGACTATGAAATATGTGGTGTTGTGCAGGGTTTTACTTTATTTTTGGCGAACCTCCACAAATGGAAGTATGGAAAAACTATGATAGTAATAGTGCTTTTCAATTTTCAAAAGTTTATTAACATGGTAGAATGCATTTGGTGACCTTTCAGAATTGGCATTTGTTCCAAAATCTCCGACAAAATTGACAGTTTCATTTCCAACTGACGTAACAAACTCTTCTAAGCCCATGGTCACTCATATGACTATCATGCCAGTAGTGTATAAAATAAAATATTTATCCAATGTTCTTAGTTTCTTTGACCAAAAGGTAGGGGGACTAATAGGTTGTCCCAGGCTCCAAGATGGTGATATTCTCGAGAATTCCAAGCACCTAGAATTGCCACCATACCCTTTCACTACACATCGATATGATATGGGAAGTGTTGTGTATATAAACCCAAATAATGTTTTACTCACTACCAATGTGGGATTAAATATACAATGTAAATTCAATCAACACCGTTGATCTCTTGATCGAACGATTATTGAGTCTTTGCACCACTTTCATTCATTCACCATGACTTCTTTGGGATCAAGTTTCTTAATTGAACTAAATAGAGTCTACTAGATATATCAATCATCTTCCCTACGTCGTCTGTGTATATGAAGTTGGGATCCTTTGTATTCACGCAGTTGCATTCACATCCATTCTATATTTTTAAACTCCCCTGGAACCCACCTCGACTTCACACTAAGAATGTAGAAGAGAATGTACCATGGAGGCCTCAAAAATAAAATTTGCAAGACTTATCATTGATATGTATTTTGATAATGGCACCAACGACTACTTCTGGTCATATGGTTAACCATGTAGGATCTTTGTACTTCATATGGCGTAATTACACCAATTTGGCTGGGAATAACTCCACTCCTCAAAAACCTAGTCCCAATCTTCTCAACATTCACTACCTTTGTCCTAATGAACAACATAACTGATAAAAGTATTCAACTCCATCGTTATGCTAAGAATAGAACCCTACCATAGGTAGATTTAGCTCTTAATTGTCAAAAGCATCATTGTCATTGTCAGGGAGAGGTTGTGTTGCAACAACTACACGATATGCCTCATACCTCATTTGTGTATCCATATCAATCTGAACCTCTGGTGGAGCAAGAGCAGGTGACTCCAAAAAATGAAGATTAGGATCACCAGAAATTTTTCATGCAAGATAAAGATATGGCATCCCAAAATTGTAATTGCTTTTAGCCGATATTTCATGATATTGAAGGTTTTTTTTTTTTCTGTGGAAAGTAACATTTTTGGATTTAACTTGTATGTTCTTCACATCGACCTTGTTCCCACAAAGAATAATAGGAATATTCTCGTATACCCTGCAAATATCTCAGTGTCAGGTTGGTACATTTTTGTAAGTCAGACATTCAGTAACATCAAACATGATTATAGCACATTGGCCATTGTAGAATGGATACTCTACAAATATCAAGCTCTGAATTGAGACAAGAACTTAAGGAGACCTCTCCATTGGCATATAGATTTGGATTAAAGAGAATTGATCCACATCATGTTGTAAGAAAGGTTACCATAGGTGGGACTTGTGGATAGTCTGGTGGAAGATAAATGTCAAATACAAAGACTCCATTTTGTGTCTTGTCTCCACATCTTGGAAACTCTTGAAAGAATTGTTTATACTTATTTCTATCATTTCCACTGTAATTCCTCCTAAACAAAAAATTTCCATTTCCATGAAATCCATCCTAACCTCCTTTCCACAAAATCCTCTTTGTATCTCTCATTGATCTTATAGCTACTTCTTCTATGTTCAATATGTTTATTTGAAACTGTCATAGACTGTTATTTTAAAACAGAGCATATGTGTAGAGATTATGTTAAAACATAGATTATTTTAAAGCAAGGCTTATTGCACTATAGTAACATAGTGCCTTAATGCACATTTTTATTTGTCAATGCCAACCAACAACAATGTCTCTCATCTATTGACATCAATATCAATGCCATCAATGCCAACCCATATTTCCATATTTCCAACAATCTCCCCCTTTGGCATTGATTGAAATATTGTCTTCATTTATCCCACTTTGACATCAAGGGAAAAGGGTTGAATGACTCCCCCTGAATTTGATCATTGTCTCTCCCAAAACTAATGCCAACAACTACATTATTTTTTTGAGAGTTTAGATTGGAAGAGAGACTACTCCTAGTCTTTTCTTGAGGTATTCAAATACATCTCTACTTAAGGATTTTGTGAAAATTTATGCCACCTTTTCTTGTGTTGGGACATATTCCAATTTAATGTTCTTATTTTCAGCTTGATATCTTAGATAGTGGTATTTTATGGCAATATGTTTGATTTGGAGTGTTGGACATGGTTCTTGGAGAGACTTATAGAACTTATGTTATCAGAGTAGATAGTAGTAGGTTCTTTAAACACTATTTTGATGTCTTGTAAGGTTTGTTTCATCCATTCCAATTGTGTGCAACATTCTACTACTGCAATATACTCATATTCAGTGGTAGACAGAGAAATTGAGGACTGTTTGTTTCTTACCCAAGCTACTAATGATTCTCCCAAGAAGAATGCTCCTCCACTTGTACTTTTTTTGTCATTTACACAACCTTCCCAATTTGCATCTAAATAGGCCTTTAAAATGAATGAATCCTTTCTAGGGTACCAAAAACCAAGATCTATGGTGCCTTTCAAATACCTAAATATTCTTTTCACAGCTTGAACATGGATCTCTTTTGTTGTTTCTTGGAATCTAGCCACCATCCCAACAACTTGCTTGACATCAGGTCTGGAAGATGTTACATAGAGTAAACTCCCAATCATTGATCTGTAGTCTTTTGGATCTACAACTTTGGACTCATATTCCTTTCTTAGTTTTCATACAACTATCATAGGTGTACAAACATGTTTGCAATCCTCCAGCTGGAATTTCTCAAGCATATCTTTAACATACTTGGACTCATGTATAAAAAATCCTCTTTTGGAATGTACTATTTGTAATCCTAGAAAGAAATTCAATTCACCAAGAAAGGACATTTCAAATTCTTGTTGCATTCTCCTAGCAAAGTCCTTACTCAGTTTTTCATCATCACTCCTAAATATAATATCATCAACATATACTTCCACAATAATCATGTTATCAAAAACAATGTTACAATAAAGATTGATGTATGTTGATCCTGTTTTGAGGCCTTGTACTTGTAAATAAGAATCTAGCCTTGCATACCATGCTTTGGGTGCTTTTTTTAGCCCATAGAGTGCTTTTTTTAGTTTACAAACATAGTGTCCTTTGTTAGTTAATTCAAATCCTTCTAGTTTCTGAATATAGACTTCCTCTTCTAAGTTTCCATTGAGAAATGTTGACTTGACATCCATTTGGTATACTTTAAATTTTTTGTAGCTAACAAAGGCTAAGAACATCCTAATTGCCTCTAATCTGGCCACAGGTGAAAAGGTTTCTTTAAATTCTACCCCTTCAACCTAATCATACCCTTTACATACCAATATAGCTTCATTCTTTATTACTTTCACATTCTCATTCACTTTGTTTTTATACACCTAGTTAGTTCCAATGGCATTCTTATTTTTTTGTCTTGGAACTAGTTCCCAAGTTTTGATTTTTTTCAATCTGGTCCAATTCTTCATTCATGGAACTGACCCAATTCTCATATTTTCATGCCTCTTTGGTTGAGTTGGGCTCAATATGTGACAAAAGTGTTATTTTTTTTCTGATACAACAATTGTCTTCTTGTCTTCACTCCATTGCTTTTATTTCCAATAATCAGTTCTTCAAAATGATTCTTTTGAATTATTCTTGAGGGTGTCTTTGTGTCTCTTCTTGGGGATTGTTCTCTTATCTCTTCTTCTCAAATATCTTCATCATCTTCAGTAGTATCCATATCATCCTCTTCCTTTTCTTCTTTATTCTCTTCTACTTATTCTTCTTTTGTACCAACTGACTCATCATCATCTTCATCTCCATTGTCAAGTATATAGTCTCTTGATGGTTGATCCTTATTGTTTTTAAATCATCCACCTTGATATCTGCACTCTTAACAATCTTATGTAATCTAATATTGTAGCATAAGTATTCTTTATTGGTAGAATCATGTACAAGAAATATACCTTCATCATATCTAGCATCAAATTTTTGTGAGATTCCCATCAATCCTTTTGATGTAACACTTACTTCCAAAGACCTTGAAGTATTTTACCGAAGGAGCTCTCCCAAACCATAGTTCATAAGGAGTCTTATCACTATTAATCTGAAGATGACCTCTGTTTAATATGTATGTTGTCATTCTTACAACTTCCCTCCAATATCCATAAGATAATATTTCTTCATTGAGCATATTCCTTGCAACCTCCTGGATTGTTCTATTCCTTCTCTTAGTAATCCCATTTTTCCGAGGTGTTCTAAAAGCAAAGAATTGTCTCTTAATTCCATGAGTTTCACATAAGAGGTCAAACTCTTTTGAGGTGAACTCACCACCGTTGTCTAATCTAAGACATTTGATTTTTGTCTCTTTTTCATTTTCAACAAGGGTCGTAAAATATTTTAATTTGTTAAGTGCTTCTGATTTTTCTTTGAGAAAACATACCCAACCCATTCTAGTAAAATCGTCAATGAAAAACATAAAGCAGGTCTCTCCTTGAAAAGTGTTGGTCCTTGTAGGTCCACAGAGGTCAATGTGAACAATCTCTAAAGGTTTTGAGGTTGAGTATTATTTTGTTTTGAACCTTATTCTAGTTTTCTTCCCTAGTTGACAGTGTCTACACATAGGATTTGAGGGCTTTGTGATATTTGGAAAGTTTATTACTTCCCCAAGGTTGTTGACTTTCACTAAATTGTCAGAGTTAATGTGCCCCAACTTTCATCTACTAAATTTATATGGCACTCCTCATTCAATTTTTTATTTAGTATATATACATTCTTGGGAGTTCTAGGAGTAGTACCAACCAATTTTCTTGAGTCCTCTCTCCTAATCTCATATTTCTTGGAATTAAAGATGCAAATGTACACTTAATAGGCTAGGTTTTAGTTTTTCAACAAGAAACACATCCTTGGCTTTGTATTTTCCCAAACTCATAGTGCCTTTCCCAAGTATGTTACCTGAAGCATTGTCACCAAATGTAACTTTACCCTTTTGTTTCTTTAAGTTGAAAAACTTGTCCTTGTTTCTGTCATATGTTTTGAGCACCCAGTATCAACATACTAGAGATATTCTTTATCTTGGGATTTCAAGGAAACAAGACATTCCTCGTTTGATGTTTTTTTATTTCCAAAGCTTCTTTTGCTCTCTAATGAACTTTGTTTTTTCTGAGACTTCCATTAATTTGTGACTACTTTCTTTATGTCCATAATTATGACATCTGAAGCATTCTAGGTTCCCTTCTTGTAGAGGTGCAAAGGAGTTATAATTTCTTCTTTTAAATTGATTTACTGTTTGGTTATCTTTAAGGTTATAGTTCTTAACCCTCAATTTTATCCCTCCATATGCTCTACAATTCATAGCATTGTGTCCGAAATTAGAGAATGCAAAGAAATAACCAAAGAAAATGTGAGGATACCTGTTTTGATAAACCTTTTTTGGTGTTGTCTTATATTCCTTCTTCATGGGTGGAAGTATTCCTCTGGAGTTCTGATCATTACTTGTCTTTTCTTCATCTTTCTTCTTGAATGTACTAAGGAGAGAAACTTCATAAGATTTTGATTTAACTTGGTTTTATTCTTGACTCATAGGCTGTGAGGATTCCATACAATTCATCCATGGTGAGTTGATCTAGATTTTCTCGATCTTCAAGAGTGGACACTTTAGGATTATATAGCATAGGAAGTGTTCTTAGTATCTTTTCAACTAAATAGTTGTCTGACACTTATATTCCCAAACCTCTGATTGTAGTAACAATATTATCAACTCTTTCAAAGTACTCTGATATATTTTCTTCATCCTTCATTTTTAGACCTTCATATTGTACTTTGAGAGTTTGAATTTTGGCCCTCTTTACCTTGGACTCTCCTACATATATAGTTTCCAATTTATCCCAGAGTTGTTTTACAGTTTAGTACTTTAGCAAGGATCTTCTTACTCAGTCCAATTTGTAGTGTGTTTAAAGCCTTTGCATGTTCCCAAAATTTACTCTTATCTTCTGCTTCTGTGGGAGTGACTTTTGGAACATCATATCCTTTTTCAACTAATGTCCATACTTCCATTCCAATGGACATCAGATAGATTTTCATTCTAACACTCCAGAAAACATAGTCTTCACCATTTAATAGGGGGACTTTTAATGACATCTTCAACTCTTGATCCCTTTTGATGTATATTTATATTCAATTTATTTAAACCTTTAGTGAAGAGACCCTCTCTGATACCAATTGAAGGACCAGATCTTGTCACTAAGAGGGGGAGGGGGGTGAATCAGTGATACAATAATTTAATCATTTTTTCTTTTGTTAATGCAATCAATATTTTAACACAATATTTTATCACGGAAATCAATTGGTAAAACCACAAACACTTTTCTATTAACTGCAAAATTTTATTTTACAAGTTACATAGAAGGAAGATGTTCTTCCTCTTTGTATCAACACCAACTGATCATAATGCACCCACACCCCTTTTCACCAGCTCCAACTGGTAGGAGGCTTAGACCCCCTATTTATTCATCTACAACAGAAAAGGAAGCACCTACTCCCCTGTAGGCTCCAACCTATTTTAGCACCTCCCAGCCACCCTTTTTTCAACAATCTGACAATGATTTATGGATTCCTCTAGTAATCTTCTCTGTCAAGCTGGAAATCATTGGACTTCATCTGTTTTTCTTAGTCACTTTTTCATTTAATCTTATATATTCAACAAGAGACACACACTATTGCTTATGATATTTAGCAATTATATAGGCCTATCATCACACCTTTTCACCAAACAATATGTCTATTCTATAGTTACATAAATTTTCATAGCTATCACACCTCTTCATTTTTCAGGCTATTAACCTTTGATTATTAATAACACTTTTATTAATCTATTGTGTCTTTTTTCTTTCTAGGCTGCAGGCTGATCATTCTTTCCACCAAGCCCTTAATCAACATCAGCATCGGTGCCACTATTTTATTCAACATTAGAATCCATTCTTTTGGTATCACCATCTTCGTATTTATCTTCGGTTTCTAGATCTTCAAAGACTTCACAAACATAGCCATCATCTTATACTTGTGATCCACCTTTCCCATGATCCTTGAAATTTTTTATTTTCTTTTATATTACAACTTTAGTTATTAGTCAATTAACATAACATTATCATCATTCCTATTCGATTATGTTTCATCCCTTTTTAATGTATGAATGATTAACCAAGAATCATTTAATTGTGTCTTTTAATAGGTCACTATCTTTGCATTTTTGCAGGGTTTTATTAACTTTGGTGGAAATCTTAAAATGGAAGCATGTGAACCTTTTGACAGTCATGGTGGAGATTTAATAGCCTCTACAATTTATTCATACAATCCACGTTCTCCATGCTCTTCATCATTTTACCAAAAGCGTGACTATGAAATCTGTGGTGTTGTGTAGTGTTTTACTTTCTTTTTGGTGAACCTCCACAAATGGCAGAGTGCCAAAACTCTGACAGTAATAGAACTTTTCAATTTTCCCAAGGTTGCCATGGACCAATTGGGCGTAGACATTACAAGGCCTTACAAATATTTTTTCTCCTTTGATTCAAGGAAGGTGAAGAACTTGGGCGTAATTGAAGATCTGGTGGTATATTTGTCTCAAATTCCAGCAAAAAATATGGTCATGGATGTGGTGGTTCCTGATATCCCTCCTAAATTTGGTATGTTGTTATCTAGGTCATGGGATGCAAATTTTAAAGGGACTTTGCAAATGGATATGTCATACACCACTATCCCTATATTTTTTCAATATAGGAGGTTGTACAGGGAATTATTTCTCAAGTACATGGTCAGTAACAAATCCCATCCAAACAACCATCCCATTTACTCTGTGGATACAAAGATTGTTTCTTCCATTTTCTTTAATGATTCAAATTTTTAAGAGAAAGTGTCAGAGATTGATATGGCTTCCAAAGACCAATATGATCAACAAAATGAGGAAAGTTCAGAGCAACAAAATGATGTAGAAAATAGGATGTGGAATATGAGCTTTGATGGAGTTGCCAGAAGAGAAGGAGCAGGGGCTGGTGTGTGGATTAACCTCCCCAAAGGAAGTACAAAAATTTGTTCTTATAAATTCTCTTTCGATTGCACATAAAACATGGTTGAATATGAGGCATTAGTTGTTGGGATTGAATACTTTGAAAGAAATGAGTGCTAAGAGACTAGTTGTACATGGAGATTCTGAGCTGATTATCAATCAGATAAAGGGTATATACCAAGCAAAAAAAATATGAGATTGAGGTCAAGCACAGGCCAACAACACCAAATAATATTAAGTACTGGCAAGTTTTTGAGGATGATGAACAAATAGAAAGTTTCCTCAAGATGGAGGATGAAGTTGAAAATTTGAATATAGATGAGGAATATTGTGGTGATGAAGAAGATGCAACTGTGTTCACAAATGATGGTTATTTCAAGAATCATATTTCTTGTAAAAATATAATGCAGCTAAAAAATAACATCGTTCTCAAAGGCCTGGTCCCATTGGAGAAACTCTTTGACAATAATGATGTGGCCAAGAGTCCTAAAATTACTGTAAATTATGGAGATGTTGAGGATTGAAACATTGAGACTCAAGAAGATCCCACGATCATTAAGTTGTCAAAGACACTTATCCTAGATGTCAAGAAATGGTATATCAATTTAATGAAATAATTTCCTGATGTTTTTTCTTGGAGTTATGAATATCTAAAAGTTTATGTTTATGATACCAAGGTGATTCAACATGTGATTCCAATAAAAGAGGATCATAAACCTTTCAAACATAAATTAAGAAGGATCAATCCTTTGTTTTTTCCCTTAATTGAGAAAGAGATACATAAGTTGTTTGAAGCCAAGATCATAGTGTCTCTGAGATTTTCTAAGTGGGTGTCAAATATGGAACCTATCAGAAAGAAGAGTGGAGATATGTGTAGAGTTTAGAAATATGAATAGAGTATCCCTAAAGGACAATTACCCACTGCCTAAGATGGAACACATTATACAGAAAGTGGTTGGTTCTCAAAAAAGTTCAATGATGGATGGTTTCTCTGGGTACAATCAAATCATGGTACACCCTGATGATCAGGAAAATACAACTTTTACAACACCATGGGGCACCTTCATGTATGGCAAGATGCCTTTTGGTCTCATGAATGTAGAAGAAACATTTCAAAGGGATATGGACATAGATTTTTCTGATGAGAAAGATAAATTTATTGTTATTTACTTAGATGATATCACTCTGTATTTAGTTTCTAATGAAGAACATCTTAAACATCTAAGAAGGACTTTTCAAAAATGTAGGAAGTTTGGCATTTCATTGAACCCGAAGAAGTCCAATTTGGCATGGAAGAAGGGAAGTTTCTTGGTCACATTATTTAAAAGGAGGGAATAAATATAGATCCTAGCATAGTTGAAGGAATCCTAAAAATTGGCACACCTAGAAGCAAGAAAGAAGTGCAATCTTTCCTGGGGAAAGTAAATTTTTTGAGAAGATTCATCCCTATCCTGACTGAAATCATAAATTGTATCACTAACATTATCAATAAAGGAAGTGATATAAAGTGGACCCATAAATATAGAAAATCCTTTGAAGACATTAAAGTGGCATTGACCAAGGCCCCAGTGTTGGCTAGTCCCAACTTTGAAAAATACTTTATATTGTTTTCTTTTGCCTCAGAGCACACCATTCCTGGTGTTTTATTACAAAGGGATGAACAAAATTTTGAGAATCCTATAGCATACTTGTTGGCAACCAACCCGTTTTTTTTTTTATTACTCTAAAAAATCTGCCTACACCCCTTACAGTATCATGACAAATCATTGTCGCTTTATGCTGATCGACATTCGTCTTATCTTTTGCGACAATTCCAATTCAATTTTTTTTTAGTTTTTCACAACTGCAAGTGTGAAAACACTTCTTTTCGATGATTAGATTGTCATCATTTTCAGTTGATACTTGATCACTGGTTTATCATATGATTACTAAAGTTTTTATCAAACCTTATGTTCTTGATCATTATCTTACCTTGACTGCGCATTTTGATGTATCTCATTATTGAACCTTTGGGCATAAGTGTTACTGGTTTTATTATGATCTTATGAAAATTATAATGGATCTGGTCATATTGTTTTTATCCTTGCTATGAGATTTCACTCGATTCTTATATGAATGGTTCTAAAACCTTGGGATACAAACATGTATGATATGATATGCGCCAAATACATGGGAAAGTTCATAAATTTACGATGGCAATAGTTTCATAGCACATGAGTTGATCGTATTCAACCTCACGAATTGATACCTGACATGCTATGTGCAAAGTTTGCTTATACGTTGGTTGATTATGAGTCCCGAACTATGGATTAACAGTAAAACCTTGTGATTAAATTGATTGATTGAAAAGATAAATGGGCACATTGAATCAATACTTAATGCAGGTACTGTGTTGGTTTTAAACTTAACACTTGGTGCGTTATTGTCATTTGAGGTGTTGGTGCTAGCTCGGACGAGTGGCATGTAGAAGTGGCGATTCACCCATTCGTTGGTCGATGCGTTTGTTTAAATGATTATGGTTTAACAGCTCTGAACAGATAATCAATGCTATGCGTGGCGGTGGTAATCCCACCACCTTCGCACGCATGGAGTAATAATCGGTCTCATCGGGCATTCAAACCTGGAAACCCCC
>ML784757.1:224034-236379 GCA_009831015.1 Picea engelmannii | reverse complement strand
CTAGTTTCCTTAGTTTAGATCATTTAACTTAGATCAACCTTCTCTTTGGTTTCCTTACGAGACCTTAGGGCGGCCAACGGAGCCGTTAAACTCGTCAGGGTGGTCCATACCAAACGGCTTGGGTTATTTAGACAACCCCGGACTGGTTCCACTCTCCCAGTTGACGGACGGTCAATTTCGCCCGTCAACAATACTATAGAAGGCCATTGAGGGATTTCCCATTAAAGTATGATATCATGGAAAATAATACATATGCACTAGTCAAGGACCTAAATGAGTTCAGATTTATATCTTGTATTCTCATAAAATTGCTTATGTACCCAACAGTTCTGTGAAGGACATTTTAACTCGGACTGATCCTGAAGGAAGAAGAGGAAAGTGGATAACTGTGTTGTTGGAGTATGACCTTGATATAAAACCTACAAAGTTGATCAAATGGAAAGGACATGCCAAGCTAATGACATAGACAAATTGTGAGCTCTTGGGAATTAACTTCATTGTTGATTTGTCAGCAAAATCAGAAAAAGAAAAGGTCCCTGAGGTATCCCAAAAGTTCCTTGACTCTCCATGGTATGCTGACATTATTTATGTGTTGATAAATTTGTAGGCTCCTCCTAAATTGATAAAAACCAAGGACATGTTTTTAAAGCTAAAAGAAACAAAGTTTTGTATTGTAAATCAGTCTCTATATTGGAAGGATCCTAGAGGAATCTTGTTGAGTTGTTTGTTGGAGGGAGAAGTAGAAAATACCATCAGAGAATTTCATAAAGGTGACTATGGAAAGAACCATTATTGTAAAACTACTGTGCACAAGATACTGAGAGCTTGATTCTATTGGCCTAGCATTTTTCTGATGTTTACAAAGAAGTTTAAAGTTGTCATGAATGCCAATTTTTTTATGGAAAGTGAAAATTGCAGCCTTTGCCCCTGAAGTCTATCTCTGTTGAAGCACCTTTTAGACAAGGAGGCCTTGATTTCATAGGATAAATTCATCCACAGTATTCAGATCAACACAAGTGGATACTGACAAACACATATTATTTCACCAATTGAATTGAAGCAGTTCCCACCACGCAAGCCACAAATATTACTATCATTCTGTTTTTGGGAACAATATTTTGTCTAGGTTTGGTTTTCTAATCAAAATCATTACAAACAATGCAACAACATTTAAGTCCAAATTCCGACTCCAAAAATATGGAAATATTTTGCAGTGATTACATTATAACTCTTGGCCATTCCACATCTTATTACCCTCAAGGTAATGGGTTGGTTAAATCATCCAATAAAATCTTAACCAGAATTATCAAGAACTTGCTGCAAGATAGCAAAAAGGTTTGGCATAAGAAGCTCATCCATGCACTATGGGCTAATAGGATTACTACTAAAAGGTATATAGCCACTTCACCCTTCCAGATTGTGTATGGCACATAGGCGATATTTCCTACTTCATTAGGATTTCCAGTGATGAGATTGTTACAATAGGAAGATGCCGGATAAGATTCCACTCAAAGGAGAATAGATGAACTAATCAATGTCCAAAAAACAAGAGAGAAACCTTCAACAAATCTCAACTACAGGGAGATAGGATTAAAAAATATTTTTACATGCATACTAAGGAAGATGATTTCAAAGTAGGGGATTTGGTGTTGAAATGGGATGCCCAAAATCAAGATAGAGGAAAGCATGGGAAATTTGACCATTTGTGGTTGTGACCTTTCAAAGTTGTGTCATACCATGGAAATAATGCCTATCTACTACAGGAACACAATGAAGATCTTGTTGGTGGAGGACCTGTGAATGGAAGGTTTCTCAAGCATTATATAACCTTTCCATTCCTTTTATATAACCATTTTTGTTTTTTAGTTGAAGAAGTTGGGATCAAACTATTGGATTACTGAGACGGGGGGTGAATCAGTAATAGAAAAATTTAATCATTTTTAAGCATATAATCAAAGTGTTATATCAATGTAGCATTATCATCCAATAATTAAAGAGTAAATAAGAAATGAACAAATGAACAATCATACACATGGTACACCAGTGTTTTACGTGGAAACCAAAAGAGGGATAAAACCAAAGAATTCTTTTTCTTATATTTCTTGAAGAATTACATTCATTGGAAGCACCAAATTCCTTTGTTTTCTAGTTGCAACTGGAAGGAGGCTCCAACCCCCTAGTTTCTCAGGCTACAACCTAAGGGAATCTCCAACTCCCCAATTCTCTGACTACAACCAAAATGAGGCTACAACCCCCTATGTTCTCTGGCTACAAATGGAAGGTGGCTACAATCACCTGTCCTTGCCCTGTCCAACCACCCTGAAGTAGAAATAGAATGATTGAATGACTGTCACACTATCACTATGAGATATACCACTATAAACATGTAACAATAAAACTGAACCATGCATCAACCATGCATCAACCTATACCATAAAAAAATGCATCAACCATGCACCAACCTATACCAAAACAACCTATAATCAACCTGTGCCATAAACAAGTGCATCCAACCATGTACCAAGTATGTACCAATTATGCTTCACCTACTCATCAACTATGACTCATCAAAATGTACCAACATCATCAATTATACACCTCATGTATGCATCAACTCATCAACTACTTGTCTCAACCATGTACCCAACATGCACCTTAACCAAAATCCCTCATCAATTTCATCATCAAAATATGATTTGTAAATCTATAATAGACCTTGTGTATATGATCACATACCTTCAAACCTTCCTTAACTTTCACAAAAAGATACTAGCATTTTCATCAACCTTTTCCTTAGTGTCACATGACTAGTTTGGGATTAGTCAACAACCCTAGCTTGAAATAATCATAATTATGTACCTGTAATGAATAAATATATGAAAATTTTACACAATGTTCTTCAATTTGTTTTATTCAATTCCTCTAGGTGGCACTACTTGGAACCTCTCAGAAAAGGAGTTATAGAAAAAATGGAATACCTTTCTGAATTCTAGATTATTCTATAGAGCGACCTTGTAGAGAGTGCCTCAAACGGAAAATTTGTTGAATGGATCTAAAAATATTACACATAATATGAAAGAATGTACACTAACCAACACATTTGGTCTTACTAAATTTGGATCTGTTATGAAGAAGTTACGACGTTTTTACCCGAAACACATGTTTTAGACTAGTTTTAGGACTAGCCACAAACCCTATTTTCCATGGAGTGTCAACAAATACAATTACACACAAGATGAATTGTTTACCACATATACTTGGATATGTTCCCTCATAGGCCTATCAATTTCACGGTCTGAATCATTCTAGAAAAGAAATTATTTCAAAAATGGTGAGATGACCTGTAAATAACATACCTTAGAAAGCATCATCAAAAGAATTTATCCTCCCTTGAATTATGGCCTTCTTTTCTTCACCTTTCCTTTGAAATTTGGCTTAGATATCCTTTGATTACCTTACTCACCTATATATATTCAATATTCTCAAGTGTGATATGAAATGATAGATCCTTGCCTCTTATTTATACTCTCCAAGTAGCTTCCTTAAAAGCATCTTCTAGGTCACTTAACCCACTTCTAGGTCACTTAACCTATTTCTAGGTCACTTAACCCATTTCTAGGTCACTCAACTTATTTATAGGTCACTTAACCTATTTCTAGGTCATTTAACCCATTTATAGATCACTTAACCTATTTTCCTCATTTTTAGGGTCAACCACTTTCCATAATTAGAAACTTCTCCATTTCTTTATCATTTAAATATTCCTCCTTGACTTTGTCACCTCACTTTATTATCTTCTTTGATTTTGTCACTTCACTTTATTATTTAAATAATCCTCCTTGACTTTGTCACTTTTCTTTACCATTTAAATAATAATTTCTTCTTTGCAATCTCTTTGACTTCTTTGACCTTTTGGAGCTTCAAGCCTACATATGAGGGTACTCCAACTTTGTAAGGCCATAACTCTCAAAACGTGAGGAGTTATGTGATGTTACACACACCACCAGAAATGGCATGACATGTACTATCCATATAGAATAATATTACCTACAAATATATCCAAAATCATACCATTATACATGAAACAACTTTGGATCCATTACCCAAACCTTTGTTCTACCAGACTTCACTACCAAAATTTCTTCAAGGTTTGACATCAATGACAACCAATCTTAATCAACAATATCCCCCTTTGGCATTGATGGAAACACTCTTATGAAATGATGAAATCATTTCATGCGATACTGAAGTCATATCACTCATGCTCCCCCTAGAACCATGCCTCTGTCCTCTATATCTCTATGACCATTTCTTCCCCTGGAATCATGCCTCTTTCCTCTACATATGATAAATCTTTCCTCCTTTTTCATCAATGGCAAAGGTATATTTCCATACAGGGTTGTTCCCGCTAACTAAATTGTTCTCTTTATGGTGCTTCACCATGTACAACTAAGAAATATAAGATGAGAATTCAAAAACATTCATTTTGAAGTAGAAACAACTTTGATTCTCTAGCGAAGATACTCAAAGGCTTCTCATGGAAGTGGTTTTGTAAATATGTTTGCCACTTGTTATTTTGTGCCCACATACTCAACTCTGATGTTCTTTCCTGCAGCCTATTCCTATAGAAAGTGATACTTGATTGGAATGTGATTTGTCTTGGAGTGCATTACCAGGTTCTTTGAGATAGTGATGGCACTTGTATTATCACAATAGATTGGAATGGGCTCATCATACTCAACCTGTATATCTGTCAGAGTTTGTTTCATCCAAAGAAACCATGTACAACATGTTGTTGTTGCAATACACTCTGCCTCGGTTATAGATAGAGATACTGATGATTGTTTCTTGGTTAGCCATGATACTAAACACTCACCCAAGTAGAATGTTGCTCCACTAGTGCTTCGTCGATCATCAATACAACATACCCAATTTGCATCTGTGTAGGAAATAAGAGATAGATCCGTTCCTTTTGGATACCATAATCTAAACTCTTTTGTTCCTTTGAGATATCTAGAAATCCTCTTCAGTGATAACACATGTGATTCCTTTGGTTCTACTTGAAATCATTCCACCTATCCAACTGCCTACATTACGTCTAGTATGGATGTTGTCACATATAGTAGGCTACCAATCATTGACCTGTATTGCCTCTGATCTGTATATTTTGAACCATCATCTTTGCTTAACTTGCAACTAGTTTGTATGGGAGTGATAATTGGTTTGAAATCTTCCATTTTGAACCTCTTTATCATTTCTCTGATATACTTGGTTTGAGAAATAAAAATTCCTTGGTTGCATTGACGTATTTGAAGTCCCAGAAAGAAGGATAGTTCTCCAAGTAATGACATTTCAAATTCATTTTGCATATCCTTTGCAAATTTCTGGCTTAACCTCTCGCCATCACAACAAAAAATAGTATCATCAACATAAACTTCAATTAATAAAATACTATATTGACTTACCTTGATGTAGAGGTTGTTGTCTTCACTTCCTTTTCTGAACCCTGACTGTTGTATATATTTATCCAGTCTAGAGTACCATGCTCTAGGAGCCTATTTTAGACCATACAAGACCTTCTTTAATTTACACACATAATCTGTGTTCTCTGACAACTGAAATCCTTCAGGTTTTTCAATGTAGACTTATTCTTCAAGTTTCCCATTCATAAAAGTTGTTTTTTTTTCCATCTGATACACTTTAATATTTTTGGAGCATGGATAAACTAAAATCAATCAGATTGCTTCCATTTTGGCAACTGGGGAAAATGTCTCTTCAAAGTTAATTCCTTTAACCTGTGCATATCCTTTACATACCAATCTAGATTTGTTTCTTCTAACCTATCCATATTAATTAAATTTATTCCTATATACCCACTTTGTGTCCATCACATTCTTATCCTTTGATCTTGGAACCAATTCCCAAGTGTCATTTTTCTCTATTTAATCCAATTCTTCATCCATGGCCTTGTTCCAAAATGCATCCTTGTTGGCCTTTTCAAAATAGGTTGGTTCAATTGTAGATGTGAGTGCTAGGTGTGTTTGTTCTAGTGAATGGATTCTTCTTCTAGTCTCAACTCTTGCATCCTTGTTTCAAATAATCTGATCTAAATGATGATTCTTCTATACTCATCTACTAGGTGTTTTTGGAGTTACTTGTTAAACTTGTTCTTCTGTTTCTATCGAATACTCTTTGTCTTCCCCTTATTTTTCATTTTTTGTTTCTTCTTTGTAAAGTTGTTCCATTGATTCATTTTCTTCTTCCTTTAATTGTTGTCTACATGTTTCATCAATTGTTATGTTGATACTTTCCACCACTTTGTTCAATCTGTTGGATCTTGTTGTCATTGATGCCAATGGTTTGATTGATTGATGTCATTGATTGATGTCAAGTGATTGATTGATGCCAAAGGATTGATTGACTGATTATTTATGTAATGTAATGTGTATTGTCCTTGAGGAGAATGCATAGATGAAGATGGATCAATGAGTTTTCATTAATACATGATGAATATGGATCGATGTGGTTTCATTGGTATATGATGCATTGCTGGAAAAATGTATAGATGAATCATATTGTCTTATCATGATTGATAAAGTGCATAAATGGATGAACTCCAAAGTGGTCCCCTTATGGTGAAATCCCACATGGGAAGACACTTTGCAGATTGAGTTATCCTAGAAGAATGGTTGGAGAACCCATGCTCTCAATATTGTATTATCATGATTGATAAGGTGCACAAATGGATGAACTCCAAAGTGGCCCCCTTATGGTGAAAGCCCTCACAGGAAGATGCTTTGCAGATTGAGTTATCCTAGAAGAATGGTTGGAGGACCCATTCTTGTATGTGGAATAATGAGATGAAGATCAAGGAAATTATTGGTGAAACTACACTAGATGGATAGTGATTGTCATGCCATTTCTGGTGTTCTGTGGAATGTCACATAACTCCTCATGGTTTGATATTTATGGCCTTACAAAGATGAAGGACCCCCACATGAAGGATTGAAGGCCACAAGGTCAAAGAAGTCAAAGTGACCTAAAAAAAGAATTCATTATTTAAATGATAAAGTAAAGTGACAAAGTCAAGGTAGATTATTTAAATAATAAAGAGAAGTAACAAAATCAAGAAATGATAAAGTAAGGTGACAAAATCAAGAAGGAATATTTAAATGACAAAGTATTGGAGAACTTTCTATTTATGGAAAGTGGTTAACCCTAAAAAAAGGAAAATAGGTTAAGTGACCTAGAAGTGGGTTAATATTATTTAAATGATAAAGTAAAGTGAAAAAGTCAAGGTGGATTATTTAAATAATAAAGAGAAGTGACAAAATCAAGAAATGATAAAGTAAGGTGACAAAATCAAGAAGGAATATTTAAATGATAAAGTGTTGGATAACTTTCTCTTTATGGAAAGTGGTTAACCCTAAAATAAGGAAAATATGTTATGTGACCTAGAAATGGGTTAAGTGACCTAAAAATGGGTTAAGTGACCTAGAGGATGAAAGTATAAATAAGATAGAAATGGTCTCTTGTAGATCATTCTTTTTGTGGATCAATGGAGAGCTTCTTGTGAGAATATCTTTTGGAGTATTGATGGAGAGCTTCTTGTGAGAGCTTCTTGAGCATTTTTGGTGTGGAACACTTGACAATATTGAAGATATATAGGTGAATGAGGTAACCAAAGGATATATGAACCAAATTTCATAGGGAAGGTGAAGAAAATAGGGCCGGAATTGAAGGGAAGATAAATTCTTCTGATGATGTTTTCTAGGGTATGTTATTTACATGTCATCTCACCATTTTCGCAATAACTTTTTTTCTATAATGATTCAGACCATGAGATTGATATTCCATTGATGAAACATATCCAAGTATCTTTGTTAAAAAATTCATATTGTGTGTCATTGTATTTTTGGAGAGACACTCTGTGAAAAATAGGGTTTGTGGCTAGTCCTGAAACTAATCTAAAACAAGTGTTTCGGGTAAAAACATCATAACTTCTTCATAACAGATCCAAATTCAGTGAGACCAATTGTGTTGGTTATATTATAGTATTTCATATTTTATGTAACATTTTTAGATTGATTCAACAAATATTTCATGTGGGGCATGTTCTACAAGGTCTCTCTCTACAATAAGCCAGAATTCAACAAGGTATGTCATTTTTTTCTATAAATCCTTTTATGAGAGGTTCCAAGTAGTGAAACCTAGAGGAATTTCATAAAACAAACTTAAGAACATTGTGTATCAGTTTCATATATTTATTCATTACAGGTACAAAGGTATGAATATTTCAAGTTAGGGTTGTTGACTAATCCAAAACTAGTCATGGTTGAGACAAGCAGTTGATGAGTTGGCACATACATGAGGTGTATATTTGATGATGTTGGTACATATTGATGAGTAATTGTTGATGAGTATTTGAAACATGATTGGTATATACTTGGTACATGGTTGGAAGCACTTGTTTATGGTACAGGTTGATTACAGGTTGTTTGGCACAGGTTGGTGCATGGTTGATGCACTTGTTTATGGTACAGATTGATATTTGTTGAGGATTGTTTACTCATATCAATTGGTGTTGAGGGTGTAAGATGAGTTTTTCTTTATAGATATGGTGATCTTGTATAGTTTTACTCTATTCATTTGTTGTTGAAAAACCCCAAGGATTGTAGTCCATAATAAAAAGAAAATTGTACATACATCTTATGTTCTTTGTGTTCCTTGTGGTGATAATTTGTTGATGATATATTGATGATATATGTTGCTGATATGTGTTGAAATTTAATTGGTTATAAATGAATTAAATGAGTAATGAGTTAATTGTTATTGTTAACTAAGGATTTTTGGGGAAAATATCCCTACATTGTTCACCCCCCCCATCTTAGTGTAGTCAGTATGTCCAACAATTGGTATCAGAGTGGGCCTTCACTACAAGCCTTAACAAGCTTTAAGGATATCCATAGAGACACAAATGGATGATGAAATACCAATATTTCTACTTGGAGAATAGAGATGAGAGTGTATTTGAATACAATGGGAGTAACTATTTGGAAGGCAGCCATTGGTGGATCAGTTCCATTGAAGAACAAGTCAAAGTTTGCAGCTCAAAGGGAAGGAAAGAAGAATGATGCATTGGCTCTCAAGACCATTATTAGTGGAATCTCAAGCCCTATCAAAGAGAGCATGGAACAATTCACTTCCACCAAGGATCTATGGCTAAAGCTAGAGGAGACATATCAAAGCAAGAAGGAGAAGGAAAATATTGAAGACTACTACATCAAGACTATCAAAGGTAAATAATCATAAAAAAATCTTGATTGTATTATTTCTAAATGTGATATTGAAATCATTTCAAGTGAATACAACACAAAGGAAGATTCCAAAAGTATTTCAAATGAAGATATAGAATCTCCAAAGACTCTTGATTGCAATGATTCAAAATGTGATGAAGTTGAATGTTTCTCAAGTGAAGAAGATGATCTAGAAATAGTTTGTGTAAAGTTTGATGGTAGTTATCCCATGGAAAGAATAGAAGAAGATCTATTGGAAGTTGAAAAATAAGTTGAAGAGGGTTTATATAGATATATAAGTGATCATTTTTATACACACTATACCTATCTTTCAAATAACACTAAGAATTTTCTTAGGAGAAGTCAAAGGCACATCTTGAAGTTAAAGTGAGTGCTCAAGGAACAATAAGAGAGAAATAAGACTCAATTAGTAGAAAAGGAAGAAGAGATCACAAGACTAAAGAATAAAAAAGAAGATATGAAGGTAGATGATGAGATTAGAAAATGTTTTGAAACTATTGTCCATCTCAAGACCCAAATTGAAGAAGCCAAAAGGGTAGAGGAACTCTTGAATGATCAAATAAATGAAAAGGAAGAGTCATGTAATAAGTTAGAAGCTGAAATTGTTGATCTTAGAAAGAAAGTGGAGAAGTCAAATAAATTCTTGAATAGATCAAAAATATTGGATGAGCTCTTGGAAAGTCAAATATCACCATATGATAAATCAGGTCTTGGATACAAAGAAGAAGCTACACACACTGAAGAAATCACCTCAAAGAAGCATGAGGTAAGTCCATCAAAGAAGGAAGACAATGTTGCAAAGAAACCATTTACACAAGGCAAGGAAAATTTCAAAAGAATAAAGTAAGGAAGACATCGATAAGCTATCTTTGGGACACCAAAGCAAAGGTATGAAAGTATTTTTCATGGGCATTATTATTCATGTAATGAATATGGTCACAAATCTTTTGAATGTAGATCTTATGAAAGGATATATAATGGAAGATTCTATAACACCATAAGGTGTCGGAGATGTGATCAAGTAGGACATATTGTTGTTCACTGTAACACCATGAGATGCTACAGTTGTAGTGGATTTGGCCACAAATCCTAGGAGTGTTGGAACAAAAGAAGAAAGTCCATGATGATGACTTCATATAGCATGACTTGAAGAAGGAATGAAGTAAGGAAGGGAGACATATTTGAAAATATGAATGCTCATAGCTCAAGTTCTAAGGAACAGGGACATCTACAAAAGTGGGTGAAGAAGACAGAGCATTCGAAACAAAATGAAACACCGAAGGGAAGTTCAAATGTGTCATCTACTGAGGCATACGTGTGTGATAGTGGTATCAGTCGCATACATATGCAGGATGAACTTGTATAGGTCGCGTACATATGCGAGCTGTCTGTGCAGTAGGCCACGTATATATGTTGAAGCCTAAGGAAAAGGGATATGCAAAGGGATTACAGTTTGATGTGATGGTATAACTCTATGATCCAGGGCCTGACATGGTTTATTATAGGTTATGACATTGCTTGTTGCAGGTTTTCATTATTCTATATTGGATTATGTAAGGTGATGATGTAAAATAAAATCTTGGGTGCATGACACTAACCCATGAGTATGGATTGATGCATTTTATGTTGAAGAAAAATGTTGGTTATGAAAAGTGAAGTTATGACACCTTGGTTATGTGATATATCTTGATGATGTATTGGAATCTTACTTGTCAGAAATCTTGATGCATGCATTTAGCATATGGATGGGCTACATATTGAGACATGTGGCTGGTGAGTTGATGAGGTGATCATGTTGTACATCGTTGATGATTCATAGCTTGATCTATAATTGATACATGTTTGGTACACTCATAGATGGCATATGCTTGATGATACTACACCATTGGTGCTATTTGATCAGTACAACAATTGGTATTTGTTTAAGATACATGATTGTGGCACTTGGTTCATGATGGATACATATCATGAGTGATATGAAACATGGTTGGCATATTGGTAGATGCACATGTTGTTATGTTGATAGAGGCATATGATTGATGCATTTCATGGATGATATCTTTTGTCACATTGCATGATGTTGATGTACATGGTTGATACACATAGGTGTTGCGCATGATGAGCACACTTTTTTGTACATGGACGTTGTGCATGGTGGGTAAATTTTGGTGCATGATTGATATTTGGATCATGATTCTCTATTTTATTGTTGACATATCTTTTTCTTCATGATGCTTGGTATGGCATAAGTTTGATGCATGGACAGGTTCAAGGATCATTATATGGTAGCATATTGTTCATCGTGTAGAGAATATAGGGGGTGACATACCCATAGCGGGAGTCATTATTCTTCCCATGATTCTATGAGGAGATATTATCATATGCATACCTAGAAAAGAGCCCTATATTTGAAGAAAGGGCATAGAGGCATAATTCCAAGAGGAGTGATGGTCATAAGGGGTGTATGTTCGATGTATTTTCAACATTACATCAGAGTGATATTCCTTGTTAAAAAGGGGAGAGATTATTTAGAAGAAGAATAAAGGCACTCAAACAGGGGGAGAAACCCCAAGGAAAGTTCAAGCAGGGGGAGCATCCCCAAGAGGAAAATGGCCCTTTTCCATTGATGTCAAAGGGTGAGAGATTGTCACATTGATGTGATTGATGATTATTGATTGGGAGAGATAGTCACATTGACTGTTGATGTAGAGCATGCCTTATCTACATGTTGACATCAATTATTGGTAATTGGTGTTGACATGTAGATAAGGCATGGTCTACATCAATAGTCAATGTGACTATCTCTCCCCCTTTGACATCAGTGGAAAAGGGACATTTTTCTCTTGGGGCTCTGTTGGGCCCCAACAACTCCCCTTATATTTTTCCAAAATTTAAAGGGCCCCTATTAAAATCTTGATAATTATAATGAGCTACATAATCAACCTTTTCAAATAGTTCCATTCCTTGGCTTGCTTTGAGACAAACTTAAGACATTCTCTTTAGTATGAGTCATTTATTACTAGAGTAT
>ML784757.1:193669-216104 GCA_009831015.1 Picea engelmannii | reverse complement strand
TGGTTAACCCTAAAATAAGGAAAATAGGTTAAGTGACCTAGAAATGGGTTAAGTGACCTAAAAATGGGTTAAGTTACCTAGAGGATGAAAGTATAAATAATATAGCAATGGTCTCTTGTAGATCATCCTTTTTGTGGATCAATTTAGAGATTCTTGTGAGAATATCTTTTGGAGTATTGATGGAGCTTCTTGAGAATTTTTGGTGTGGAACACTTGAGAATATTGAAGATCTGTAGGTGACTGAGGTAACCAAAGAATATATTAACTGAATTTCAGAGAGAAGGTGAAGAAAATAGGGTCAGAATTGAAGGGAAGATAAATTCTTCTCATGATTCTTTCTAAAGTATGTTATTTACAGGTCATCTCACCATTTTCACAATAACTTGTTTTCTATAATGATTCAGACCGTGAGATTGATATTCCATTGAGGAAACATATCCAAGTATCTGTTATACAAAACTCATCTTGTGGGTCATATTTTTGGAGATATACACCATGGAAAATAGGGTTTGTTGCTAGTCCTAAAAGTAGTCTAAAACAAGTGTTTCGAGCAAAAACGTCATAACTTATTCATACCAGATCCAAATTCAGTGAGACAAATTGTGTTGGTTATATTACAGTCTTTAGTATTTTTTGTAACATTTTTAGATAGATTCAACAATTTTTTTTTGTGGGGCATGCTCTACAAGGTCGCTCTCTAGAATAAGCCCATTTTTGCTATAATGCCTTTTATGAGAGGTTAAAAGTAGTGACACCTGGAGGAATTTCATAAAACACACTAAAGAACATTGTTTATCAATTTCATATCTTTATTCATTACAAGTACAAAGTTATGATTATTTCAAGTTAGGGTTGTTGACTAATCCAAAACTAGTCATGGTTGAGACAAGCAGTTGATGAGTTGGCACATACATGAGGTGTATAGTTGATGATGTTGATACATATTGATGATTCATTTTTTATGAGTAGTTGAAATATGATTGGTATATAATTGGCACATGATTGGATGCACTTGTTTATGGTACAGGTTGATTACAAGTTTTTTGGCATAGGTTGGTGCATGGTTGATGCACTTGTTTATGGTACAGATTGATATATGTTGAGGATTGTTGCCTCATCTTAGTTGGTGCTGAGGTTGTAAGTTGATTCTTTCATTATAGAAATGGTTCTCTTGTAGAGTTGTACTCTATTCAGTTGTTGCTGAAAAACCCCAAGGATTGTAGTCCATAATAAAAAGAAAATTGTACATACATCTTGTGTTCTTTGTGTTCCTTGTGGTGATGACTTGTTGATGATATATTGTTGATATATGTTTATGATATGTGTTGAAATTTAACTGGTTATAAATGAAAACAATGAGTAATGAGTTTATGGTGATTGTTAACTAAGGGGTTTGGGGAAAAAGAGACCTACACTGTTCACCCCCCCACCTCTCAGTGTAGTGATGTGTCCAACACAATATCAGGTTGTAACACTTGTATGCTTTTCTTGTACTTGAGTAACCAAAAAGTACTCCTTTGTCCACACTAGAGTCAAAATTTACACTTCTACCATATTCTCTTTTGATGTAGCATTTGCTTACAAAAAATTTGAAGTGTTTTACATTTGCTAGTCTTCCTTTCCATAGAGCGTAAGGAGTTTTGTCAGTGTTGTTTATGAGCATTGCTCTATTTTGAATGTGAACTATTGTATGCACTTCCTGTGTCTAAAAAATATCTGTCAGTTTTTAATCCATTAACATTGTTTGAGCCATTTCTTGTATTACATTGTTCTTTATTTCAACAACTCCATTCTATTTAGGTGTCCTAGAAATGGAGATTTTTCTTTTTATTCCATGACTATTACATTATTATATAAATTCCTTTGAAGTGAAATCTCTTCCATTATCAAATATCAAGCATTTGATTTTTGAATCCATTTCATTTTCAACCATTTCCTTGTAGATATTGAAGTTTTCAAAAGCTTCTAACTTATTCTTAAGAAAGCAAACTGCATTCATCCTTGTATAATCATCAACTATTAACATAAAGTATTTCTCACTTTTTAAGACCTTTGTTGTAGTTGGTCCAACTAAATTAGTATGCACAATTTCCAGTGGTCTTGTCATTGAATATTCCTTTGATTTGAACCCGATCTTTGTTTTCTTTCCTTATTGACAATGCTTGCATAAAGTGTTGATTAGTTTCATGATCTGGGGTGTTTCTCTAAATGCTTCTCTTTTGCTGACTTTGACAAGGTTATCAAAATGTATTTGACCCATTCTTCTGTTCTATAGCCAAATTTCATCTTCCTTTCCTAGACAACACTTTTCATTTCCAATTTCACTTAACATGTATATGTTGCTTGAAGTTCTTGCAGCTGTAGAAATCAATTTTCCTTGACCTTATTTTCTTATCTCACACTTTTGTGAATCGAAAATAACTTTATGACCTTGGTCACACATTTGACTCACACTTAGAATATTAATTTTCATATCTTCTACTAGTAGAACATTTTATGCCTTTGTATTCTTGTTCTCAATTATGACTGTGCCTTTTCTAATGATTTTGGATGAATCATCATTTCTGGAGGAGATTGATCCATCTCTTTCCTTTAGTAATGTAAGAAACTTGTCTCTATCACCTGTCATGTGTTTTGAACACCCATTGTCAACATACCAACCATGTTTATTTTTATTAGCTTGTAGAATGAGTGTGCATTCTTCATTGCTATATTGATCCTGATTACTTATCCATGTCATTTTCTGAGGTTCTTGTCTGTGACTGTTGTTATTCTATTGTGGTTCTCTAGGATAGACTCTCATTCTGCAATCTTTGGCCATGTGTCCAAAATTGTTACATTTGTAACATTCTACTTTAGTGCTCAAAGATTCAAACCTATTGTAACTTCTTCTCTGTGTTTCACTAGGCCTTCTTGGATAACCCCTTTGTGTATTAATTTCAAAGTTTTTTTGTTACTATTGTTAGATATACAATTCACAAATTTATGTCCAAAGTTATTACATGCATAAAAAAAACCAAAAAAGATATTTTGATACCTGGGAGTTGAAGATCTTCTAAAAAGAGGTACTCTTATGAATTCTTCTTCCTCCTGAGGCCTATCTGTCAATTATTGATTTTGAAATCTAAATCTTCTCGATGGAGGAGTGTCCCTGTAATCTTCCTTGTAGATCTTCCTATCCCCTTTGATTGTTTCTGCAAATATTTTTGGACATGTTTCTTGCTCTATTGTTTTGGAGCTTGATCCTTTTTATATTTGATTGTATCCAAGTCCAGACTTGTCATGATGAGATTTTTGACTGTTGATAATGTCATCCAAAACTTTTTAGTTGTTCTACATATTTTTCTTTTGAAGATCCTTTCTTAATATGACAATCTTTGCTTCCAAATTTCCGATGATCTTGTCTTTTTCTTCTAGCTATTCTTTGAGTGCTTCATCAATTCTTTTATCTTCTTCTATTTGAACCTTCAAATTTTTGATCATTTAATCTAGTTCTCGAGTGTCTTCTTTCTTGTCTAGTTCTTCTTGTTTTTTCTTGTTTTTCTTCTTTTCTCTTCTGATAACTTCTATGGCACACATTAATTCCTCTCGGTAGTCAACTTCTGCCTCTTCAATTTCTTCTTCGACTTCTTCATATTCTTCTTTGGCTTCTTCATATTCTTATTCAGATTCTTCTTTATCAGAGTCTTCTACTACCATTAATAGAACTCTTTCTGTCTCACTTTCACTGACTTCATCTATATCTGATGATGAGATGTCTTCCTTGGTGCATAAGATTTTCTTGAAAACTTTCTTTGTGGTTCTTTTTCCTTTATATGTTTGTTTACCTTTTGAGTAACCTTCATCATTTCTCTTTTTCTTATAAGGAAATTTTTTAGAAAAATGACCAACACCATCACAATCAAAACAAATTAAAGGAAGCTTACCTCTATACCTACCATCGGTTCCCTTGTTCAGTCTTTTGACAAAGTTGGTCACTTCTTCATAATCTTCCAAGACATCACTATTGTTGTTATGTTCTTATTTTTTCCTTTCCTTTTTCTTTGACTTTTTGGATGCTTTTTGGATGCTTCTTTTATATCTGAATTTTCCTGTTCAGTTCTCATTTCATATGTTATGAATATTATATGTAATTCATCCATGCTTATTGAGTTTAGATTTGATATTTATTCTAGTACTGATATCTTAGGGTCAAATCTGATAGGAAGAGATCTTAGTACTTTTTGAACAATTACAGATTCTTTGATTTATTCTCCCAATCCTATGATTGAATTTATTGTTTCATCAACTCGCAAAAAGTAAGTTGCAATATTCTCATCTTCCTTCATCTTAAGTTGTTCAAATTGACCTTTGTAAGTTTGAAGATTTGTTGCTTTGACTTTTGAATCTCCTTCATAAATATTTTGAAGTTTGTCCCAAATCTCTTTAGCAGATTTACAATGTGCATCTTTGGTGAATACCATTTCACTAAGACCATTCAGAAGTGCATTTTTATCTTTGGAATTATTATGAATGATTTCTACTACTTTGTCATTTGTTGGCGAAACTACTAGCGTTGTGTATCCATCTACAATTGATTGCCAAATTTCAAATCTTTGTGCCTATATATATGTTTTGATCCTTATGCTCCAAAATGCATACTTTTTTCCATTGAACTATAGTATTCCATTTTTATAAAAGTTGTTTCTCTCCATGATATACCTTTCAGTGGTTAAACTGATTTCTGACGGAACCTGCTCTAATACCAATTATTGGATTACTGAGAGGGGGGGTGAATTAGTAATAGAGCAATTTAATCATTTTTAACCATATAATCCAAGTGTTATATCAATGTAGCATTATCATTCAATAAATGCAGATTAAATAAGTAATTAACAAATGAACAATCATACACATACACAGTACACCAATGTTTTACATGGAAACCCAAATCGGGAAAAAACCACAGAATGTTTTTCCTTATATTTCTTGAAGAATTACATTCATTGGAAGCATCAACTTCCTTTGTTTTCTAGCTACAAATGGAAGGAGGCTTCAACCCCCTAGTTTCTCAGGATACAACCTAAGGGAATCTCCAACTCCCCAATTCTATGGATACAACTAGAAGGAGGCTACAACCCCCTATGTTCTCCAGCTACAACCACGTGTCCTTGCCCCATCCAACCTCCCTGAAGTATAAATAGAATGATGGAACCACTGTCACACTATCACTGTGAGATATACCATAAACCTATAACAATAAACCTGAACCATGCATCAACCATGAATCAACGTGTACCTAAACCTGTAATCAACCTATACCATAATCAAGTGCATCAACCATGCACAAATCTATACCAAAACAACCTATAATCAACCTATACCATAAAAAAGTGCATCCAACCATGTAACAAGTATGTACCAATCATGTGTCAACTACTCATCAACTACGACTCATCAAAATGTACCAACATCATCAATTATACACCTCATGTATGTGCCAACTCATCAACTACTTGTCTCAACCATGTACCCAACATGTACCTTAACCAAAATCCCTCATCAATTTCATAATAAAAATATGATTTGTAAATCTATAATATACATGGTGTACATGATCACATACCTGCAAACCTTAAATTTCACAACAAGAGACTAGCATTTTCATCAACCTTTTCTTTAGTCTCACATAACTAGTTTGGGATTAGTCAACAGCCCTAACTTGAAATAATCATAACTATGAACCTGTAATGAATAAATATATGAAAATAGTACACAATGTTCTTCAGTTTATTTTGTGCAATTCTTCCACGTGGCACTACTTGGAACCTCTCAAAAAAGGAGTTATATCAAAAATGACATACCTTGCTGAATTCTGGCTTATTCTAGAGAGCGACCTTGTAGAGTGTGCCCCACATGGAATATTTGTTGAATGGATCTGAAAATGATACATAGAATACTAAAGACTATACTCTAACCAACACATTTTTTCTTCTAAATTTAGATCTGTTATGAAGAAGTTATGACATTTTTACCCAAAACACCTATTTTAGACTAGTTTTAGGACTAGCCACAAACCCTATTTTCCATGGAGTATATCTCCAAAAATACAATGACCCATAAGATGAATTTTTACCATAGAAACTTGGATATGTTTCCTCAATGTCCTATCAATTTCATAGTCTGAAGCATTCTACAAAAAAAGTTATTGCGAAAATGGTGAGATGACATGTAAATAACATACCTTAGAAAGCATCATCAAAAAAAATTATCATCCCTTGAATTCTGACCTTCTTTTCTTCACCTTCCCTCTAAAATTTGGCTTAGATATCCTTTGTTTACCTAAGTGACCTATAGATATTCAATATTCTCAAGTGTGATATGAAATGATAGATCCTTGCCTCTTATTTATACTCTCCAAGTAGCTTCCTTAAAAGCATCTTCTAGGTCAGTTGACCCACTTCTAGGTCACTTAACCTACTTCTAGGTCACTTAATCCATTTCTAGGTCACTCAAGTTATTTATAGGTCACTTAACCTATTTATAGGTCATTTAACCCTTTTCTAGGTCACTTAACCTATTTTTCTTATTTTTAGGGTTAAGCTCTTTCCATTAGAAAGTTCTCCATTTCCTTATCATTTAAATATTCCTCCTTCACTTTGTCACCTTACTTTATAATCTTCTTTGATTTTGTCACTTCACTTTATTATTTAAATAATACTCCTTAACTTTGTCACTTTTATTTACCTTTTAAATAATAATTTCTTCTTTTCAAGCTCTTTGACTTCTTTGACGTTTTGGGGCTTCAAGCCTACATATGAGGGTCCTCCAACTTCGTAAGGCCATAACTCTCAAACCGTGAGGATTTATGTGACGTTCCACATACCACCAGAAATGGAATGACATGTACTATCCATTTAGAATAGTATTACTTGGAAATATATCAAAATGAATACCATTATACATGAAGCTACCTTGGGTCCATTACCCAAACCTTTGTGCTACCAGAATTCGCTACCAAACTTTCTTCAAGGTTTGAAATCAATGAAAACCAACCTTAATCAACATGAACCAACATAAATTGAATCCTGGAGTGAAGGACTTGAGTTATGCTGAGTATAATTTGAGTTAGGTAAACAAAGTTTTGTGAATAAGATGTTGATAGAATTAGTTGCAAGAGTAAAATAAAGGTCAATGGGTAGGCACTTGGTCTACCATTCTTTTATACCTTCCTGGGAGAATAACATCCCCAATTGGATCAAGATTTTAGGACTCAGTGAGGTGCTAAATTGGTTTGGAATCCTGAGAAATCAAGGAAGGGGATAAATATGGCAGGAAGAGGTTAAATCTAGTGGGGGTACTAAGGTGAGGAAATGTGATACGTTGCAGATTGTGAGCACTCGATATTGGTGGTCGAGTAACATTTTGGGGGGATAAGTTGCGCGGAGGATAATTTCAGAAAGAGGACCGAAATATAAACCATGGTTTTTAGTTGGGACCACGTGGCACCACCGGGTGCATTTCGGGGTGAAAAGCGGGTTGCCCCAAACCACTTCCTCGCACCCCCAAAATTTGGAAAAGTATATAAATGGAATTTGTCATGTGTTTTATTATTATTTTGAACAACTGAACCATTTGAAACTTGGCGTCACCACCCTCATTTAGTTGCAGCTCAAAAGTATGCCAATTGCACTCCATTTCCACTCATTTCTAGGTATTTTTCATCGTATCCATGTATCCTATCATAACTTTAGTAATAGAACAAGACCCTGTGGTGAATGAAGAAACCCTAATTGACTGATATTCAAACATCTTCGATACAAAAATCACCATTTCTCCCATATCTGAGTCCATAAGCAATATGCTTGACAATATAGGAAGCCCTATACCATTCCTTGAATCAGTTTAGGCCTCCATAGTCCCGTATGTTGTTGAAATCGCTTTCCACTTTCCCGAATTTATAGGTTGGTGCATCGAACAATATTCATATGAATAAAAGGTCATCATGAATAAACAAGGATCTGAGGTCGTGTGTAGGGTGGAGAGTCTACCAATTTGACATGCCCTCAGTATACCAGAGTCTTTCTTCGTAGTGTCTAAACCTTTCAATGAAGAAAAAATAATTAGGGTATACAAAGAATGCCCACCAGAAGTCCGAGATTTGTTTTTACAAACAATTTTAAAACCAAAACATTTTTCAGAGATTATGTCTTTTCTAATGAATGTGAGTATAATGGTCATTGAAGTACAATGGGTATGTTCCCTTTTGAGTGAAGTATTAGGTCTAAATAATGATAAACATGTGGTCGAAGTCATGCTCGATTTCCTATTGGTATTTTTCAAGTCAGAGTCTGGTCAGTTAGTTCATATCAGTTTTGATCAATTCATAGCTGATAATATCCATAAACAACTAGTGAATATTCACTCTCTAAGGCATTTTAGATATTACACCTATTTGTTGAATATTTTCCTGGAAACCAATAAGAAAGAATTTCCTAAAGCAACATTAATATCAACTGAATGTAAGAGGATTACATTGCTCATATTCATCAACAAAGTCATGTCCAAGGTTTACAATTTGATTTTCAAAACTAGCCTACCTAGAGTTCTGGATGACATGAAGAGCTATCTACAGCCAAATCCATAAAACAAAGTGGGAGACTGGGTATTATTCATGCACTGAACAATTATCTGGGTGTATGGTTTTCATGAATCCCCATATATATTGCCTATTTTCTTACCCTGGGAATATTTTCCCTTGAATTCATCATGCAGCGAATTACATCTGAGATAGATCAATTCCTGAAATTGCACAAAGTGTCCAACCTCAAATTGCCTTTTATTATTAGCCCTTTCATTTTCAAAACTAGATCATGCTTATCTCAGATTCAAGCAAATCCCAAAGAGTTTGGTTTTTCACGGCTACAAGGAAGAATATATGATCCACATCAAATCATATCCAAGAGAATATTGATGAACAAACAAGACCCTTATGAGCATGGACATGTTCAGGGTTTTGATAAGTTGGAAAACCTAGAATTCTGTGTTGCTATGGAACAAATCTTGCAACCAACTCAAACATAGCAAGTGGAGGAAACTCTTCAACAAAGTCAAACACAACAAGATCCTCAAAAACTGATATTTAAAGTCCCCGAGGTAAGTATTTACAACAAGAGAAGTATTTTAGAGGCCATGGGCACCAATGATCAGCAGACTGCTCCTAAGAATATGAAGATTACACAGTCTCCACATATAGTGAATTTGGAAGAAGAAGAGCCCAAAGAACAAGTTATTATATATATGGTGGAAAGTGGCACTAGCATTGTAGAGGTTGAAAAGTAAAGAAACCTCCAAAGTGAAGGCAACTCAAGAAACTTTAGCAGAAAGAAACACATCTTTGATAAAACATCTGGGGTAGCTTATCAATCTAAAGAAGATTTAGCAAAACAATATGCTGAGAAAGGAAACATGTCTATGGGTGAGATGAGGGATTTAGTCCTTGAAGTGGAAAACATTTCTCAACACAAATATTCTTTGTTCATAGTAAGGTATGTTGAAAAGAGGACCTTTAATATTGCATTTTTAGATGAATACAAAGTATTTGAGATCGAGATAAGGTATGAAAACATCAATGCTCTAGACAAAGTCAAATTCTATAGGAATACCAATGATATGTTGTATTCTGATTACCTAAGTTTAAGCTTGAAGAATTCAAAGCTGTCATCTTATGCAATGCAATTGGAAGGGAAGTTGAGGTAAGAGAAGGCATCTAGAAGAGATTCGGAGACTCAGGTCAAGAGGCTATAATCTAAAGGCCCTCAAGGGGTGAAATACTCATTGGATGAAAAGGAAAAATTAATTCAAATCTTGAATAATAAATTGAAGATGTATGCCACAAAGAATCCACAAACAACAAAGTTGTTTTCTCTAGAACATGAAAATGAAACACTTCGTTAAGAGGCATTGGACTAGAAGGCTAAGGCATTGTAGCTAGAACATGAAAGGGTGAAGTGGTCACAAGATTAGATGTAATTGATAAACATGGTTGTAGTCATACCTCCTGCTACAGAAGCCGAGTCAAACACTAAAGGACTTGTCTAGGCTATGTCACAATTTAGCCTGAAAGAAGGGTAAATCAAAGGGCTAAAAGGGAGCATAGAGAAATTGAAGCGGCATATACAACAAAAGGATGAAAGAATGGTTCAATTTCAAAAGGAGAATCAAGACTTGCAGGAAAGAATAGATAAGTTTAAGATGAGATTAAGAAGCAAAGGCCTATTGCAAGGAGCCAAACATATCATCTAGGAATCTATAGTTGTTGAAGCTACCAAGTGTAGAGTGTATTTAAACTTCATCAACGATAAATACAACATAGCCATCATAGCCAGAAGAAGGTGCATTGTTGTGAATACGAATTTAGAAAAGAATCCATTAGAATGGGCCCAAAATTCCATAAATCTAATTAACTCCATTCCTACTGTAGAAATTCAAACTATTGGAGTTAAAGATAGAACTACATTGATTATCTGGTCAAGGAGGGTTATTTCTAAACATAAACTCTTGAAATTAGTATAGACCAAGGCAAGAAAAATGGAGCAAAGTGCACAAGAGTTCAAATATTTGTTTGAGGAATTGTTTATCAAAGGCCTCCCACCATTTTTAGATGGAAAAGGAAAATTGTATGATCAGGAAGAATACAATCCTCACCTCACTCAGTGGAGAATGGATCACTCCAAGTTTGAAACCTTGGAGGAAAATTTGAAAGGTGCAACCCTGGTCAAACATCTAATTACATATTTTGAAATTCTAAATCAGTTCAAAGCAGTGAAAATTGGACTACCAATCATGACATATGCCTTCTGCATTGACCTGGAGATCTTGATCAAATAAATGATGGATTATGGTATCCCTTCTGACTTGCAATGGAAGGAGATAGTACGGTTGGGTAAGACAAAGTGCAATTTTCTAGGGTCCAGTAAATGATGTACAGGTGTCACTAAAGAATGAAAACCATGTAAAGGACCAAAGTAGAACAAGTGGCAAAGAAAGAAACTGAAGCGTCAGAGGAGTCATAATTCAAATCACCAAACATTTTCTTGCTCATTATTGTAATCGGTTTCAAACCGAAACTGTAATTTTGTAATTATTGTAATCAATTTTAGAAACTGAAACATTTTTTTTTTTTATCATTGTAATCAGTTTCAAACTAAAGGAACTCGGCTTGTATAAATATTAGGAGTTCTAAATGTATTAGTGTTGGCATAAGTGCAAGGGTATGATCTTAGCTTTTTGGAACTTGAATGCAATTTTCTGAAGTTGAATTGAATACACATGTAGAAGTCTTGAAGTTTCCATGAAAAGATTCTAATGGTGGTGATATGAGTTTTTTCTCCTCTCTTTGTATGTATTCCCTGTATTTATGATTTCATTTCCATTGTCTTCTATTTAAATTGGGCAGTCAAAGACCCATAATTCATCTTGTGGTGATCTTGGCTGAAGCAATTTAAAATGTGTTAAGCTCTTCCTAACTAATTCATAATTCATTTATTTAATTCTCTGATGTAGTTATATGTTCTATTTTCTTCTTACACTCTGCAATTTTACAAATTATAGCTCATATTTATCACCTCATTTAGCCTTTATCCTCCGGATATTTCTACAGACCAGACAGTTCTTCCATTCATTTTTAGAAGTTTGACTCCATTTACTTAAGTGTCCCTCCCCTTCTTTTCCAGCAAAATTATAAAAAAAAACCCAAACAACAAAACCTAGCAATTGATTGTCGAAGAAAACCAAGTGATAGGAGAGATCCCTCTATGAGACGAGTAGGATAATACCCATCTCTAAAGTTGGTTTGTAGGTTACCTATTTCATTTGTTTTATCAGCCAAACAAATTTACAGAATGATAAGACAAACTATAGTGGTGGTACTACATATATCAAAGGCATGACAATGACCATGTGAGGATAATGGAAACTATCCATGTATCTTGATTACATCCACAACCATTTTAGGTCATGAAAAGGAATAATCAAATGGATAATATAATTGACATGACTCACTAATTTACCTTGTGCTCTAGTTATAATAATTCCATGTTAAGAGGAAAAGCAACACTACAAGAGCTTAAGCCCCATGAGATCCCTATAAAATCTTTGAAACCTTATCCCCAAAATCTAACCCTCAATACATCATTGCCTCATTATTGAGAAATGTCCCAATCCTTGTAGGCTATAATCATATTAAGTGTTGGTATTAAAATTATTTAGAATATAGAAATGATTTTAAATCTTCTTGGATGATCCACTTCACATAGAGGACTAGACCTTGATTTTAAATGTTGTTTCTCATAAAAATTTCAAATATAATAAACGACATATATATAAATGTGTGGGGGGATAACTAAGAACACACATCTTAGAAGGCTTTGAAATACGTGTATCTAAGAACACAAAGCTTAGAGAGATTTGAAATATGTTGTATGACAAAGGGAGAAATGGATATTTTACTTCCAATATCATTGCTTATATGCACAGTCTCCTCTCTTCCTGCAATAACCTCTATGAGGAAAATGTATTCCCATACTTATTCTAATTTTGAATGCATGGTGGAGGAAGGTTAATCCATGTTCTCATAAATGGATGGCCATGATAAAAGGGACCTTGATTCTCTTTTGTATTTTCGAAAGGCCATCACATCGAACCTATTGAAAATTATCTCCAACTGGATGACCAAGAAATCCCAAAATATATGCTCATGGTATGGCATTCACTGCAGACAATACATAGACCCTAGAGACATTTACTAGTGATAGCTCTTGTTTTCAAACCATCAAATTCACATACTTCCTTTTGTAATATCCCTCGTCTGAACCCAAATGCAAGTGTAATCCAAGTATATTTAAGCTAGTGAGTTGTTTAGACATCATTTTTGTAATACACCTTTCGTGGCATGGTGTGCACATATACTGCACAGTAAAGTGATGTAGTGTGCACATTTATGGATACCACGCGCAGTAACTAAATTGCACGCAACCTTGAGGATAGCGGATACTGCGCTGTTGGCAGCCAATCATTTTTTTTTAATTGCTCTTAAAAAAACGTTGCCTACACCCCTTGTCTCATTAATGACAAATCATCGTCGCATTGTGCTTCTAGGCATTTGTTTCATTTGTCGACAATTGCAATTTGGTCTCGATTTAATTTTCACAACTGTAAGTGTGAAAATACCTTTTTCATCGTTTGGACTGTAGTCGTCTTTTATCGATTTCTCCAAAAGACACTTCACCATTGGTTTATCACATGACTGCTAAAGGTTTTCTCGAACTTATGTCCTTGAGCATTATCTTGCCTTGATTGCGCATTTGGATATGTTTGATTGCTAAGCCTTTGGGCATAAAATTTATTGGTTTTAATCTGATCTTATGAAAATTGTAATGGATTTGGTCTTATTGCTTTTATCCTTATTGCTATGGACTTTTCACTCAGTGATTATATGAGGAATTTTGGATCATAATGTTCTCATGACTTTGGAATGAAAACATTCCAATGTGCAACGAATACATTGGTAAGTTTATGAAGTTTAATTCAAGGAATAAGAAATGGTTTGAAGGCGCATGGATTAATCATATTGGACTTTACAAATTAGTGCTTGGTATATCATTTGGTAAGTTGATGATACGTTGAAATGATTCATATTTCCAAACTATGTATTGGCATTGATTAATTTTAAACCTCGGTGTTGAACGATTCATTGACACGATACACGATGGATATAGTGGTGGATGGAACTGTACACTTGGCATGAGTATAACGCGTGGTATTAGTTCTGCTTCGGGTGACTGGCACGTTAATATGATTACACACCTATTTGCTGGCCGATATGCATGGTATAAACGATTATGTTTTTGATGACACTGTACTCAGTCAATTAATACAGTACGTGGTGGTGGTAATCCCACCACCTTCGCACGCATTCAGTTAATTCCGATCTATTCGAGCTTTGAAGCCATCAAACCTATCATTTTTCAACTCTGTGCATTGTTTCATTCAGTGTAAACCCTACCATGTACAGAGGTTATGGCTCCTGTTGTAAGGGCCGAGCCTAATGGGTGCCAAGCACTGTTGACATTCAGTGGTGCATGTAGCGACTTGGAACAATACTAGTGGCTCGCTTTCATAAGGAAGTTTGATGGCTATGACCTCACTGTGGCTCGGAAATTTGCGTTGTTGTTTGATGGCTGCCGAGCCAAAGTGGGAGATGTCTAGCTTGAAATTACTGAAGAATTTCTCAGCCTGGCAACCAGCTTGCCTGCCAAGGGACAAAAATGGTCAAAACGTTGCAAGGTAGATGATGTCCCATGGACATTACTGTTCCAATCTAGCACAGTGAACTCATGTGACAGAGGGTTTCCTGCGAAGATGTTGAAACCCCACTGGTATGATCTCTTGATGATTATCAAACTTTTCGTTACCTGTGAAGGCAGGTATGGGTTTATTTTCTTATTCCACATGCGTTTATTAATGGTTTTCATGGGTTTTGAACTAAGTATGCCTTACTATCTACACCGAAGTCTGTTCAAAATGGATAAACGATACAAGCATAGCCAAGCTGACACTAGCCTCTTCCATGTTGGGTTGATCAAAATGGTTTTAGTTTACGAGTTAGGGTTACGTTGTGATTCTTGGCATGATTTCCTCAGCCGTAATGGTTTTGGGGAGTCTAACCCTCCACAGGTAGATAAGCCCGTGGTGACCGAGAGAAAACCTACCCCTGTGCCTTATGATGTTTTATTACCTAGACCTAAGCCCGAGTCACCTAAGAGTTTTCCTAAGCCTGTACCAAAACAGACTGAAGTTGCTAAAGCTACAACCCAAAAGACTAGAGCGAAGACTGGTGTTAATACTCGAGGCAAGAAAAATGCAAGACTGATCTCTCGCATGGCGAGGAACAAGTCTAAGCTTCTTGCCAAAACAGAGCCTATTGTTGTTAGCGAGGACTCTGATTCAGACATTGAATGATTTCTCTCTGAAGAATATCCTTACTCTGAGGGATTGTGTAGCAAACTGCCTCACGATTTCGTTAGGAACTTACCTCCTTGTCTGCAGGATAACCCTGACTTTCCTGGTATTGAGCCACTCCATGAAACCCTTGGGGAATCATCAAAACCCCCTTTTGTTCAGCCCGTTGCTGCACCTTGTGATCAGTGTGGGTTATGGGTTGAAAGATACTATTTGGATGTACCTACATTGCAATCCAGGATCTACGAGTTGGAAAACCAAGTGGCAATGCTCACTGGTCAGAATGCAAAGGTGCAACCTTCCGATAAAAAGCAACGAACCACGGGTTCAGTCCTGTTAAAAAACGTCGAGTCTGCCACTGCAATTATCAATTCAAAATTGACATAAGTCCCAGCAGCTGTGATGGTATATTTTCCTCATTTATATTACTCTTTGTACATATTTCACCTGTTCTGTTACATAAAGCATGCTTCGTTGTATATAATGTTTGTTTTAGTTTTGATTATCGTTTAAAATTCGATTGGATTTGGTTTTTGATTCGATAGATCATCGAATAGATATGATTGTTTAAAATTAGCTCGATGTTCTGTTGATAATACAAGCTGTTAATATTTAAAAAAAAATAGTCTGGTGATTGATATCCCGAATTTTGAATACAGTCGATGGTGTAATTCGAATTGGTTAATAGATGGGTTAACTGTTTCAATTTCATTCCACCGAATTTCATATTTTTCTATGGATACATAACCGAATCGTAACTGATTTGATTCTCATTGATTGCAACTTATTCGAATTGGATTTTGATTAAGGTTACGATGTTGTTTCTATAATTGGTTCAGTGAAAATTGGTTTGGATTATTGCTTGGTTCATGAATCTGTAGATTTTATCATGCTTCTGTCCATTGACTGTGTAAAAGTTCTTGAGTTGATATGATTTCATCCGATTACAATGGAGGTTGTTTACGCATTGTGATTTTAATTAAAATTTATCAAATCATTACTATGACTAGTCGATGACAGTTATGACCATATCTATGAACTGTTGGAAATTCAGCATGTAAAGTCTATGACTAGATTTATGGATAGAGTTATGCATGTTTATCGTGACCATTTTTGGCTATTGATTAAACGATTTGGATCCTGTGCAAACCGATAATGATTGTTTTATCTCATACGATCTGGTTTACCATTGATTGCATCCATGGAACAGTCTTGTTAAGATTTGATTTGATTTTATAACGATTGGGAAAACAGAGCATTCTCACTCTGTCCCGATTTTATTCTGTTCGATTTGGTTTGATTGAAAGGATTTATTTTTATTAAATCATTTGTAATTTGTAATGATTGGATTCGATTTGATTTTGATTATATATCTGGTCCTATTTACTATTCTATACCAGCTACAGAATCAAAAGGTTCTGTAGCTAATTCTATAGAGTCATTTTTTCTATTGTTTTCTCAATAAAATACTCCTCTAACTTGATCTTTATGTATATTACAGGAAAATTCAAATTGGTAGTGGATGTGAGGAGCAGTTGGAAGATATCTTAAAGATTTCACTTGCATTTTTAGTTACTTAGTTTAAGAGATTTTTGGGATTATTCCCAGATTGTGTAAACTGTTTGCTATTATTCACAAGGATATTTTACCTTGTGAGAAACTTATATAAACCTATGGTTTTTTAATTTTGATCATCATCAGTTGTGGAAGAACAAGGATATGTAATTCTGATTCAAACTGGAGCAGAATTGATGCATTGTTATAGCTTTTGCTTTTCAATATATCGACACTTTGTTCCAAGTTTTGTATATCATTCTGTCTATGGTTTAGTATTACTTTGTTATCTAAATCAAATACAAGTGATATAATTTCTTACTGTTATACATATCTTGTTGCTTCCAAAGAGATAAAGAACATAACAGTTGTAGATTCATTTTATGAATGATAGCTTTGTCTTCTTCGTAGGCTGAATTGTTATATAAGTTTTCTGCATTATAGGTTTCCCTGTTGCAGGAGATTTATCATCATAAAACTGTTATGATTTCTTTTATGTCTTGTTTGTCCTGTAACATACTTCAAGAAGCAGCATAGATGATCGTTTCTGAAAGGCTTAAGGACTAAATGGTGTGAATTTCTTCCTCCCACCATCTTAAGAAGTCATCTTGCACAGGACAGACTTGGAGCGTTTCCAGGTCAAATAGTTAGATGTTTATTGCTTTGATTAATTAGTATGATATAAATGATAGTTTAATTAGATTTAGATTACATTGTTTTATTTCAGTAATATACTGTCTAATTTCAGTTAGCTTTCTTTCCTTTTTATAAATACAAAAATCAAAAGGAGACCCTTGGCTGTCTCAGGGCAGCGATCACATGAGTTTTACAGGTTTTAACCAAATCTATAGTTTGTCCGTATTGTATACTTGTGAACAAGGAATATCATAGCTGATAATTAGGTAGTTGATTTGAGTTATTATAATCATAGTTAGTATCTTGTATATATAAGTAGTTAGTAATTTCTAGTTAGATTAGTGTAGTTAGTTTAGTTTGCTTTATTAGTTTTTGGTTTCCTTTGTTAGTTTAGTTCTTTGTCTTTCTTTTATTAGTTTCTAGTTTCCTTTTAGATTTCTTAGCTCAAATCATTTCTCTTTGGTTTCCATACGAGACCTTAGGGCGGCCAACGGAGCCGTTAAACTCGTCAGGGTGGTCCATTCCAAACGGCTTGGGTTATTAGACAACCCCGGACCGGTTCCACTCTCCCAGTTGACGGACAGTCAATTTCGCCCGTCAACACGCGCACAATACTTAAAGTGCGTGCAACCTTGAGGACATCGAATACCGTGCACAATAACTAAAGTACGCACAATATTAAGGTCAGCGAACCTTTATGTATATGATATGAATTATAGGTTGGTGAGCCGATATTATAAGCCAGAATGCTTATGCTTTAGAATTAGGCTAGAGCTCCTAGATATTAAAGGCCAATGTGCCTATTTTGTATATGTCTCATGATTAATATAAAATACATTGTTGTGCACAGACCGACCACGATAAAAGAGAAGGGGGACTAGATTCGACCAGTTAAGGAAAGAGAGGGACAAAATCTAAGGAAAGGGCTAAGTAAGAGAGCTTAAGCCAAAAAGGAATATTAAATTAATATTTCTTAGAACATAAATTATGGATAATTATTTTATCGTAAGTCCTAAAGAACTAGACAAGTGTATGAGAGTAGCTTCCAACATGACAAGTGTCAAGTTGGAGACATGCATACTTACTACTGAGACTTAGTGCCTTTGGCAGGATCTTATCATTTTTCCTTGAATAAAAGAATGATTATGGGGGAGGAAATACATTACGTCTGTCGGGAAGCTATCCTCATACCTTCCTATCATTGTACATGAACCTATTTTTGTGTCCATTTTCCTATTGGTGTACCTATCAGCTTGGGAGCAGGATTGAAGAGGCGGGTTGTCAGGCCTATGAGCAATTATCTGAGTGAGAGAATTTTTGGGGATCGATTTCCTAAAGGTGATAAAATACATATACAATGCTCTGAGACTTCTGGTCTAGCCTGTTGCTGAAGCCTTGGAAAGGAAGTGGAGCAACTGAAGGACTGTTGAGCAGAGAAGGGGCACACTTCCTTGGGTGGGACAGGCATGTGGGGAATGAGAGGTTGTAGGTAGTTGGTTGAGTAAGCACCTGAGATGGAGTCTTTCCTATTGACCGTGAACCCTTAGCCTGGTTAGGAACCCCTTACCCAAGTGGAGTGTAGTTACAGCTCAGGGGTGAATCACTGTTGAGAGTGATGAACAGTGTAGTCTAAGGATGGGAGGTTCATGGACGATCTGCACACAGTTGGTGACATTCTCACCAAGATAAGTATTGGTTCTGTGATGAATTTACATACTGCATTGTCATTTATATGTTAATTTATGGGTTTTATGGAATGCATGAGCATATCTATCTGTATGTTTAAGGGTATACCCCTGTGTACACTGCATGTTTGTTATTACTATTAATACAACCTGAAAATCATATATTTACAGAACAAAATTGTTTGTTTATTTTTTATATGTGAAGATTTCACTAGAGCGTTTTATGAATATGTTTAATTACATGCAGTTCAGTATGTATGTATGCCTGTGTGTGTATATACGTATTTAAAAAAGAAAAAAATTATGTGACATACATCAGTTGGATACTGGGTTTTTTTCGTATGTTATCAGAACTGAGTTAAGCATCTGAGTAGTGACGTTCCTTGGCCTGTTGGTGGTCGGAGAGGTACATTTCAATATGGTATCAGAGTGTCAATTTTCGACACTGAGCCTGAATGGAGAGAAGATTACAGTATGGCATACAGTATATTTGTGTTCATGTAAAATTGAACCACCACGCAGAAGAATAATATGTAGGTATGTGAACGCTAAATTTAGCATTGTGTGGAGTGCATACACATAGTAAGGGTACAGGTGGTGTGTGCAGTATGGTAAGACATAGTGAAGTTTGATTGGTGTGAAAATAGTATGAGTATGTGTTGTATCGCTACAATGCAGGCAAGGGTGCGCGCATGTGATTGTGTGCAATAGAAACAGAGTATTTGATGGGGCATACAGAGTATTGCATGCGGTAAGGCATATTTAACTTTAGCACAGTGCAATGCATAAAGAGAAATGCATGTGGAATATTCGAGTGCGATACAAAAACAATGCACAACGGATATTGGTGCACAACGCATAAGTAGTACACGCAAGTTATTGGTGTGATGAAGAGGAAATGTGTAGCAGATACAGGTGTGCAAAAGCATGAAATTACCTTATAAATTCACTTTGCACAATAAATAAAGGTACACAAGTTGAAATTTTTTCACGCAAAATCGTCTGAAAGGCTAATTAAGACGACGAACTTGAGTTTAATAGAAAATTTACATAGTATTCAAAGAAAAAGGAATACACAATTGCATTGAAGTATTATTTAAAATGATTCAAGCGAGTGAGATGAATTCTGAGTTTTATTCAGACAGTTGAAAGTGAAATATAAGTTACAAGAAGACACATAATATTAAAGGAAACAAGATTCATATCACCATCAGTTGGAATCTTGTCCTAAGTAGTACAAAATCCACTATTGCACTTCTATTTTCATTGAAAATATGAAATTATGAAAGGGGATGATTCAAAATAGCAGTTACCCTATTTAAAGAGACCGAACAAAAGCAGTTCTATCATCTCTGGAGATTCCTTACCTCTGCTACCATCTGTCCAAAAAACATTGAAATATACTCAATTGTATTTGAGAGCTCATTTCATCTTAGCTAGCTCCTCCTTAAAAGAATCTAAAAGAATCTAACCAGACCAGTTGATTCTCTCCAACACTTTCAGTTTCTTTAGCGACGGGTTATTTCTTCTGTCGCTTTCTTCATTTCTTCTTAGCAACTAGTATGTTGATAACTAGATCTCTCATGATTGGATTTAGCCTGATTTCCAATCTAGAATCAATAACATGTATTGTATGAAATTTAGTCGCCAATATTTGTTCGACTAACTTTTCCTTCATACTCGCAGGAAAATTTAGCATGTTGCTCAAATAACTAATCTCATTGGATTTAACTTGGTCCATATACCTTAGTTGTGTGGGAACTGAAATACTTTTGTAGAGATGAGAAGCTCAAACCAGTTTGGAGATTGCTCAATGATGGATAAGATGATGCTTCCATACCCAAGAGTTGGTTATTATAGAGCCTCAATCATGAATCATTGGCAGACTTGCGCACAAGTACGATGGGTGCCATGCTTGGCTAATCCATTTCAAATGATTAAACTTTTTGAGTTTTTTACATGGCATCGTTCACCTAACTTCAAATGGTTGTGATGTACCGAGCGAATGAGAGAGAGTGATATGACTAGCCTTCACCTGTCCCACGAATGGTGGATTTGACATATTGAAGCATGTGACATCAGAACTTATGCAAAAGTGGTTTCGGCAAATTGCCTTTCGAACGATGTATCTATGCGCGATGATGTAGTTCTTGCTATGTTCTCAAAACTTGGGTCTCGTCTAAGAATCGTCATGGTGGCAACACCAAGAAATCAAAGAAGATAATTATGATATATTTATTGAGCCGAAATAGTTCATATTTCTCATGGATTTTTGATTTAGTTAACTTAATAAGTTTTAATGGATGCACATTTTGCAGAAGTAACAAAAACTAGATCAGATTAGATCATTACCGAATCCATAGGAATGGAAGAGACACAGAGAAATTACAGTCAACAAGATGAGAGCAGAGGGATGAATGTCCATTTGGGCATTGAAGGAACAAACTCCAATGGACATGGTGAGGAAAGGGATGAAAACCTAAATATGGTAGAGACCATTAAAAATTTGCAAAAGGATGTCCAAATCCATAAAGATGATAATGAAAGGATTATGAGAGCCAAAAAGTAGCAGGATGATTTCAACATGAAGTTATTGCAAAGTTTGAACAGAATAGAAAGAAATTGGAAAAAGAAAATAACTCAAGAAAATATGGAATTCACAAACCTTCAGATGAGAAAAAGAAATCAATAAATGTTAGCAGACACCACCATCACTCCCCGAAGCATTCCAATAAAAGAGCAGATAGCAACAAAAGTTTGTCCCCTGTCAAACAATGTAAGAGGTCTGGGGTGGATGAACTATGAGGAGAAATGAACAAAATCAAACCTCCTATGTTAAGAACCAAACATCAATATAACATAGAAAAACCTCTGGAAAAGTACTCAATGCCTTGAAAAAAAGATAATTTTCGATAATAAGCCTCTTCGAGGGGCAACCTCCTTTTACCCCACTTAAATGTTCAAGTACAAGATGATTCAAAATGAAAATGTCTCCTTAGTATATATAGGAGACTAGGTGGTATAATTACAACTAATGGCCTAAAGCCGACATAAATAAAATAACATTACTAATCTAATATGCCCCAATTAAGGGGTAATGAGCCAATATTAGGGATTAGCATGCCCCTCCCATTGAGACAAGTGTTGTTCGCAATGCTTGAGTAGATATGGATGCTTCTATATAAAAGACTCATCTTCCCAAGTGGAATCTTCATCCGGTAGATTCCTCCATTTAATGAGATACTCTGAAATGGATCTATTCCTCAGTTGGTGAATTCTTGTTTCAGTGATGGCTTCATGCTCCAATATGATTTTTCCTTCCTCGTCAAGTTCTAGAAATATAGTTTGAACTAGGATCTTGTCACCTATAACCTTCTTTAAGCATGAAACATGGAAAATTGGGTGTACTCGTGAAGATGCAGGGAGATCCAATTTGTATGCCATAGTACCAATCTTTTGCAACACCTTATAAGGGCCATAGTACTTTGGTGATAATTTATTATCCTTCTTGGCTTTCTTGAGGGACATCTATTTGTATGGTTGTAGTCTTAAAAATACCC
>ML784757.1:177119-190639 GCA_009831015.1 Picea engelmannii | reverse complement strand
GCCACCTTAAATGCATTCTCCAATGATTTGGGTTCCCAAAGGCGAACCTCATGTTGAATGTTATCCTTTAAAGTTCCTATGAATACATCAATCAAGTGCTCATATGGAATATTGGTTACCTTTATATTCAATCTTTGGAAGTTTTCAATGTGCTCGGTAACTAAACCCTTTTGCTTGAGATTTATCAATTGGCTAAAGAAGGTATTGCTCCTTGTATCCTCATAGTGTGCTATCATTTCTTCTGTGAAAATTGTCCAAGTGACGAGTGATTTGCGAGAACAAATCCATCGCCAAAAAAATTGATTAGGTTCTAAATATAAAGAAGCAATTCGTACCTTTTGTGTATGTGGCACATTATGGAGATCAAAGAATTGCTCTGTCTGAAGTATCCATGTGATTGGGTCCTTGCCATCAAACTTCCTCATGTCAATCTTAGGAATGTGGTTGGTCTTCAAACCAAAGTTGGAGTTTCTCCATTCTTGATTCACCTTCCTTGTGTCCACATCATGAATTTCATGGGATGTATTTTCACTTTCAGGTGTCTTCTCTATTACAAAATTTTTCAATACTTCCATGATCTCCCCTTTTAAACCATCTATCTTAGTATCCAACTTAGCTTCCATTGAATCCATCTTAGTATCCAAGTTAGCTTCCATTGAATAAATAATAGTATCCAACTTAGCTTCCATTGAATGCATATTAGCTTCCATTGAATCCATCTTATTTTGTAGTTCATTTATGTCCCTACGCATTTCTTCACCTTCATCAAGAGTCCAAGTAGGATTTTCTGGAGGCTTATTTGGTGTAGAAGTTCCCTTTTTGGGTGGAATGTTGGCCAAGTATCACTTTTGAACCTTGATTTTGAGGTGGTTCTTCTAGACAATATTTCTTCTATTGTAATGCCACAGGTCTGATCAAAATTGGATGTGCCAAGTGGAATTTATGGTAACTTCCCCACAACTTGCCGATTTTTGGCCTTTCCAGGAGATCTCACTTGTATAGTGTGCCCTGCAAAACATAATTGATATAAAATTCTAAAACTCATACCCAAAATACTAGAGACTGTCCACGATCCAGTGCAACCAGTCCCATGCAATTTGGGTACTTTAGGAAGAAGTTATGATTGTTTTACCTGGAACACCTTCTTGAGACTAGTCAATAGGACTAGTCAGATACCCTATCTTACACAGGGTGTATCTACAAATTTAAGATGACCCAGAATCTGAAAGTTTTACCATAGATACATTACTAATTTCTATAAATGGCCTCCAGATTTTAGGGTCTGAAACGTTACAAAAATGTTTTTATAGCAAACATTCCACAATGACTCATTTCAGGATGATTCCAGAACCCTATCTTGTACAGGATATATCTACGAAAGTATAAGGCCTCAGGAGATGAATTTTGAACCCAATGTACCTTGATCCATCTCCTAAATTTCCTCCAAGCTATTCCTTCTAAAACATTGTAGAAAAAAATTTATAGCGAAAATTCCACGGTGTCTCAGATTTAGCAACGAAACCCCAAGACCTTGAGCTCTAATACCATATGTTAAGAACCAAACATCAATATAGAATAGGAAAACCTTAGGAAAAGTACTCAAAGCCTTGAAAAATAGTTAATTTTAGATAATAAGCCTCTTCGAGGAGGAAACCTCCTTTTATCCCACTTAAATGTTCAAGTACAAGATGATTCAAAATGAAAATGTATCCTTGGTATATATAGGAGACTAGGAGGTATAATTACAACTAATGGCCTAAAGCTGACATAAATAAAATAACATTACTAATCTAATATGCCCCAATTAAGGGGTAATAAATAACATTGCTAATCTAATATGCCCCAATTAAGGGGTAATTAGCCAATATTAGGGCTTAACATCCTACATTTGATGGTGAGCACAAGAAGGATGAAGATGAAGAAACATGGTTGTTGGTCATGAGAAAGTATTTTCAATTACACAATTATTCTTGTCATGCATAGGGTAGAATTTCCATATATCAACTCAAAGGAAAGTCATCCATGTGGTGGGATCATCTTGTGCAGGTACAACACATTAAAGAGAAGAGTGTTACTTGGACGGAATTTAAGAGGTATTTTGAGAAGACATACTTGACTAAGATATATTATGACAAGAAAATGAAAGAGTTCTTTGAACTCAAGCTCAGAAGCATGACCATAGATGGATATGAAAGAAGATTCCTAGAACTACTAAAGTATGTCTCCTTCATCAAGGATGAGACAGTTAAAAAATAAAGGTATTTGAGTGGATTGCCAGTGTTCTTCAGTGAAAAAATACATTATGAGGATCCCAAGACATTGGAAGAGACCATAAGGTGAGATAAATGTCTATATGATCAACAAAAAGCAAGGCCAACTTTCCAAAAAGCTTGGAAAGAAAAAAACAAGTTCAAGGTGGATCAGAGGAAGAAAGGATTTAAACCACCATTCTTCAGAAATATTCCATAGGGACCACAAACTCCTAAAGAGCCCAAAATGATAGAGGTAGAAGGCCAAAGGCCAAGGTAGACACCTATTTAATGTTGGGGTTGTAAAGGAGATCATAGATTCGTAGATTGTCCTCACATAGGTGAAAAAGGAAGGAATGTTTATAATGTACAGCAAGCTGAAACAGTGGAGAACATGGGTAGAAATGTGTCAAGGATCTATGCATCCCTAGCTAATAAGCAAGAAGAATATCAGTCACACATGATTGAAGTGGAAGGTATGATTAGCGTCCAAACCATTGCTATTTTAATTGATTAAGGAGCTATTCATAGTTATATAGATCCTAAGATGGTATAAATTTTCCAATTTCCAAGAAGCAAGCATGGAAAATATTGGTTGGTACAGTTGACCATAGGAGCCAAAAGAAAGGTTAATGAGATGGTTAAGTCATGTCTTATGGACATGAACAGACTGAGCACCAAAGCAGATTTGAACATCTTACCTTTAGGTTCCTATGACTATCTGATTGGGATGGATTGGTTGGACCCACATCATGCTCTATTGGATTGTTATAAAAAAGCATTCAATTTCTTATATGAAGAAGGTAACCAAAGGAAAGTGCAGGAATTCCTAGGGAAGTAACCGTTAGAAAAATTTCGACATTGCAGCAGAAGAAATTTTATAGAAGAGGATGTCAAATATTTGAAGTTCTTAAGGAGGAGACATCTAAAGAAAAGGTTCCAAATTTGGAGGATTATGCAGTCCTGAAAGAGTTTGAAGATGTATTCAAGGAGGTACCAGGACTACCCCCAAATAGAGACATGGTTTTTTCTATAAATCTGACACCAGGAGCAACTCCCGTATCAAAGACTCCTTATAGTATGAGTACGCCAGAATTGAAAGAGTTGCAAATGTAGCTTGAATAAATTCTAAATAAGGGGTATATACATCCAAGTGTGTCACCTTGGCATGCCCCAGTCTTGTTTTTGAAAAAGAAAGATGGAACATTAAGATTGTGCATTGATTTCAGACAGTTGAATAAAGTGACTATCAAGAACAAGTATCCTCTGCCAAGGATTGATGATATTTTTGATCAATTGAAGGATGCAAAGATATTTTCAAAGATAGATCGCATATCAGGATACCATAAAGTAAGAATTAAAGAAGAAGATATCAACAAGACCATCTTCAGGACAAGGTATGGTCATTATGAGTTCATAGTGGTGCCATTTGGGTTGTCAAATGTACCAATTGTTTTCATGTGCTTAATGAAAGGTGTTTTCTGAGAATATTTAGAAAAGTTTGCCATTGTCTTTTTGGATGACATTATTATATACTCAAAGTCAGAGGAAGAGCATGAACATCATTTGAAGATGGTGTTGCAAGTATTAAGGGAGCGTCAGTTGTATGCCAAATTGAGTAAGTGCTCATTTTATTAGAAACAAATTCATTATTTGGGGCATATCATCTCAAAAGATGGGATAGGAGTGGACCCTGAGAAGATATAACCCATTAGAGAATGGTCAGCACCAAATAATGTGACAGAGGTCATATCATTCATGGGATTGTAGGTTACTATGGCATATTCATTAGAGGATTCTCAAATATAGCACACACAACCACTTCCTTGCAAAGAAAGGGTATGAAGTTTCAGTGGACGTCAGACTGTGAAATGATTTTCCAACATTTGAAACAATTATTGAAAAGTGCTCCAATACTAAGGATTGCAAACCCAAATAAATATTTCATTGTATGCATAGATGCATGTAATGAAGGACTTGGTGGAGTCCTCATTCAAAATGGATTTGTGATATGTTATGAATCAAGGAAGTTGAAAGAGAATGAAAGAAACTATGCCACTCATGATTTGGAGTTGGAATTCATAGTGAATGCCCTAAGGAAATGGAGACACTACCTCATGGGAAAAAGGTTTGAGCTAAGAACAGACCACAATGGCTTGAAATATTTATTTGATCAACCAAATCTGAATTCTAGGAAAAGCAGATGGTTAGAATTTATAAGCAAATATAACTTTGATATAAATCATATCAAAGGAAAAGAAAATAAAGTGGTTGATGCACTCAACAAGAGGGTGCATAAACTACGTGCTACAACCATCTGCATGTATTAGACTGATGTTAAAACAAAAATTATGGAGGTTGGAAATACAAACCTGCAATACAAAGAATTGATAGCAAAATTACAGTAATGGAAGACACCACAAAATATGGATATTTATAAGTTGGGAGTAGATGGAATATGGCTGCACAAGAACAAAATTTTCATACCAAATGTCCAGGACTTGAAACGCATAATTTTGCATGAGATGCATAATTTTCCTTATGTAGGGCACCCTGGATATCAGAAAACCATAGCAGTGGTCAAGAGCCAATAATTTTGGCTAGGTATGAAGAGAGAGATAGCAGAATACATCATAAGATGTATGGGATGCCAAAAAGTTAAAAAATAACATAGGCACCTAGCAAGATTGCTTCAACCTTTGCCCATTCCTGAATGGAAGTGGGAAGTGGTGACAATGGATTTTATTATGGGATTGCCTAGAAAAGGCAAGCTACATGATTCAATTATGGTGGTGGTGGACAATCTTACAAAAGTTTTCGATTTTATTCCACTAAAAACTACTCACAAGGCAACATATGTCGCTGATATTTTCATGAAGGAAATGGCACGATTACACAAAATTCCTAAAATGATTGTGTTTGACAGAGACCCGAAATTCACCTTGAATTTCTGGAAAGGATTGTTCAAAGGATTTGGGACGAATCTGAACTTTAGTACAACTTACCATCCCGAGTCTAATGAAAAGACAAAGAGGGTGAATAGAGTGATAGAAGATATGTTGAGAATGTATGTGATGGATAAACCATCCAACTAGGAATGCTATCTACATTTAGTAGAATTTGGTTACAACAATGGGTATCAGACATCATTGAAGATGAGCCCATTTGAAGAACTTTACAAAAGAAGGTGCAATACTCCAGTGAGATGGGATAACCCAGCTAATAGAAAAGTAGTCGGGCCAGAGTTGCTCAAGGAGATGGAGGACCAAATGTTAAAAATTAAGAAGAATTTGAAATCTTCCCAAGATAGACAGAAACGTTATGCTAATAAAAACAAAATCCACAGAGAATTCAAAGTGGGTGATCCCATTTTCCTGAAGGTGAAAGCTAACAGGAGTTCCCTGAAGCTGGGAAGCTACGCCAAGTTGGCAGCTAGATTTTGTGGACCATTTGAAATCCTAGAGAGGATTGGTCCAGTTGCTTATATGATTTCATTGCCTACATCTATGTCTGTTCATAATTTTTTCCATGTATCATTGCTAAAGAAATACATACCTTATGTTAATCATGTTGTTGATTGGAATGTTATTCAGGTGAAGCAAGAAGGCGCTTTCCAAGTGCATCTGGTGCACATTTTGGACCAGAAAATCAAACAACTATGGAATTGAGCCATAGGGATTGTAAAGGTCCAATGGAACTGGTACAGACCTGAAGACACTACTTGGGAGAATGAGGATGCAATGCAAGAAGAATACCTACATATTTTTGAAAACAAATTTGAATTTTTTGTGTATATGGGTACATGATGCATTGAGGATAGTGCATAAATAAGGGGAGGGGATTGTAATATCCCTCAACCGAACCCAAATGCAAGTGTAATCCAATTATATTTAAGCTAGTGAGCTATTTAGACATCATTTTTTTAATACACCTTTCATGGCATGGTCCGCACATATACTGCACAGTAAAGTGATGTATTGTGCACATTTCTAAATACCGCACAAAGTAACTAAAGTGCGTGCAACCTTGAGGACAGTGGATATTGTGCACAGTAACTAAAGTATGCACAATATCAAGTTCAACGAACTTTTATGTATATGATATGCATTATAGGCTAGTGAGCTAGTATTATAAGTCGAAATGCTTATCTTTTAGAATTGGGCCAGAGTGCCTAGATGTTAAAGGACAATGCACCTATTTTGTATATGTATCATGATTAATATAAAATACATCATTTTGCATAGACCGACCATGATAAAAGAGAAGGGGGACTACATTCCACCAATTAAGGAAAGGGAGGGCCAAAAGCTAAGGAAAGGGATAAAAGAGAGAGCTTAAGCCAAAAAGGAATATTAAATTAATATTTCTTAGAACATAAAGTATGGATAATTATTTTATCCTAAGTCCTAAAGAAGTGGACAAGTTTATTAGAGCAGCTTCCAACATGACAAGTGTCAAGTTGGAGACATGCATACTTATTGCCGAGACTTAGTGCCTTTGGGGGGATCTTACCATTTTTCCTTGAATCAGAGAACGATTATGGGGGGGGGGAATACATTCTATCACTAGGGAAGATATCCTCATACCTTCCTATCACTGTAAATGAACCTATTTTCATGGCCATTTTCCTGTTGGTATACCTGTCAGCTTGGGAGTGGGATTAAAGAGGTGGGTTGTTAGGCCCGTGAGAAATTTTTTGAGTGAGAGAATTGTTGGGGATTGATTTCCTAAAGGTGATAAACTACAGCTACAGTGCTCTGAGACTTTTGTTCTGGCCTGTTGTTGAATCCCTGGAAGGGAAGTGGAACAATCGAAGGACTATTGAGGAGAGAAGGGGCACACTTCCTTGGGTGGGGCAAGCATGTGGGGAATGAGAGGTTGTAGGCTATCGGTTGAGTGAGCACCTAAGATGGAGTCTTTCCTATTGATCGTGAACACTTATCCTAATTAGGAACCCCTTGCTCGAGTGGAGTCTATTCCTAGCTTGGGGCTGACTCACTGTTGAGAGTGATGAATAGTGTATTCTAAGGCTGGGAGGTTTGTGGATGGTCTACATGCAGTTGGTGACATTCTTAGCAAGATAAGTATTGGTTCTATGATGAATTTACATACTGCATTGTCATTTATGTGTTAATTTATGGGTTTTATGTCATGTGTGAGCATATTTGTCTATATGTTTAAGGGTATACCCCTGTGTATGCTACATGTCTGTGATTACTGTTAATACAGCCTGAAAATCGTATATTTACAGAACGCAACTATTTGTTTATGTTTTATATGTGAAGCTTCTGCTAGAGCGTTTTATGTATATGTTTAATTGCATGTATTTCAGTATGTCTGTGTGTGTATATACGTATTTAAGAAAGAAAAACATTATGTGGCATACCTCAGTTGGATACTAGGTTGTTGTCGTATGTTGTCAGAACTAAGTTAAGCGTCTAAGTAGTGACGTTCCCCAGCCTGTTGGTGGTCAGGGAGGTACATTACACCTTTAGTGTCTCAACGAGGGATACTATTAGGGTTTGAGGCAAGTATGGGTAGGGGAGAATAAGGCAAGATTTCCATCTCTTTCCAACACAAAAATGGAACTAATGCAAACTTGTAAAAACAAAAAGACTATTCTCGAATTAGTAATGTAAATTCAACTATGTAGAGGTACTCACCATCCTTTCCCTCACCCTTATTCTCAGCATCACTTGATCATGTTCGTTGGGTTGGACCTTCAAAATTCATTGTGGTGTAGGGCCTCCTTATCTCCACTACGTGGGGGTTCTCTCCTCCCTCTCGCTAGCCTCAAATGATGACCTAGTTTCAGGGTTGTCTCTTCCCTCTCACTAGTCTTGAATGGCGGACTTGTTTCGAGGGTTTTTCACCACTGCACAGGGTTCTCTCCTCCCTCATGAATGTGCATCCACATTGCTCTGTCTCATGAATGGGTGCCGATATTCATATTTTGTTTGTATTGTTTTGTTATTAGTTTTGTTTGTTTTATTGTTTTATTAAATTTATATATTATATATATTATATTTATATTATATATATATATATATTCATTCTTTTGTTTATTTTTTATTATATTTATATTATATATATAGGTATTTTCTCTTAGTGGAAATTTTGTGTCTTACATTATAGGTGAATTCTATGTAAGTCCACATGAGGAATAGTAAATAAAATGAGGTAGGATAACCAAACTAAATGCAAGGCAAGGTGGAAAGAGGGGCATCCACATGAGGAATCATAATGAAAACAGGGAAGGGTGCCCAAAGTCAAGGCAAGGTGAGTTGGAAAGAGGGGCTCCCACAAGAGGAATCGTAACAAAAATGAGGCAGAGCGCCAAAACGAAATGCAAGGCAAGTTATCAAGAGGTGCGCACACCCACATGAAAGGAACGAAAACGGTCACACAAGGGAGCACTAGGAAAGAAGACTAGCCAGATGATAGATAAGGAGCAATTTTGGCTTTGACTTAACTTTTTCAAGACATCTTGGGCAAGGTTGGGTGTGCAAATGCAACACAAGGTGAGTTTGCAAGAGGGGTACCCACATGAGGAATCATAATGGAAAGGATATAGGGTGGCCAAATGCAATGCAAGGAGAGTTGGAAATATGGGTGGCCACATGGGGAATCATAATGAAAATAAGGTAGGGTGCCCAAAGGAAGGACAAGGAGAGTTGGAAAGTGGGGCACCCACAAGAGGAATTGTAACAAAAACGAGGTAGAGCGCCCAAACACAATGCAAGGTGAGTTGGAAAGAGGTTCACCCACCCACATGAAAGGAAAGAAAATGGTCACATAAGGGATCACTAGAAAAGAAGATGAGTCAAATGTCAGATAAGGAGTAATTTTGGCTTCGACTTAACTTTTTCAAGATGACCCGGGCAAGGTTGGGTGCCCAAACACAATTCTATGTGATTTTGGAAGAGGGGCACCCACATGAGGAATCATAATGAAAAGGATGCAAGGAGGCCAAACACACTGCAAGGAGAGTTGGAAAGAGGGTCATCCACATGAGAAATCACAACGAAAACAAGGAAGGGTTCCCAAAGGCAAGGTAAGGCAAGTTGGAAAGAGGGGCGCCCACAAGAGGAATCAAAACAAAAACGAGGCAAAGTGCCCAAACGCAATACAAGGTGAGTTGGAAAGAGGTGCGCCCACCCACATGAAAGGCACTAAAATGGCCGCACAAGGGAGCACTAGGTAAGAAGATGAGCCAGAGGTAGGGTGCCCAAACACAAATCAAAGCGAGTTGGCAAGAGGGGCAAGTTGGAAAGTGAAATAAGGCTCCGAGAAATGTGGGTGTCCTCAATAATAATCATAGACATAAGTGCAAGCAACATCCATAAGTGGGCATATTCCTTCATCTACTACATAAAACCATGAAACCTCGTGATCCCAATGTGATATGTCCCATCAAAAAGAAATAAAAGGTATGAAATGTAACATCCAAAGGTGGACATATACACAAACTAGAAGTTTGAATTAAGTCAAACCTCCAATGATAGAAAGTGTGAGACCTTTAAGAGAAACATCTCATCAAAAAAAGCATGGAAAATTGCAGAATGACCTAAAATGGTGGATTTCTTCCTCAAAACAAGTTCCAAAAAAGTGGATCCATGAAATAATGCATCAAATTATATATGAAGAACACATGTGAAATGCCTTCATTGATAAACTAAATCCATAAAGAAAGGGGTGGCCCCTCATCAATCAATAAATAATACCATCCCTTAACATGTAAATAAGACCATATGTTAACATGTATGCAAGGAGGGTGAGTGCTCCACATGGGATGATGAGTAATATCCAAATAAAACCTAAACAAGTGTGAAATCATCCCAGAATGCTTGGGAATTCCATGGAAGGCTCCTCCACCAATTAATAGAGCATATAAATATGTATAAGAGGTAAACACTCAACATGAGGGAGTAATACATGTCATAAAAAAACATAATATGTGTATGAATCCTCAACATGAGCAAGGGAATTCACCTCATGAACATCACACCATGCTAGACCATATCAACCTAAATGAATGTGAAATCAAGTGATATCAAGGGGAGAATTCCAAGAAAACAAATATTCCAATAAAATATTAGCTTAACCAAAAATTGCTAGGGTGTTCCATCAAGGGAGTCATACATCAAAATTTATCATCAACCATTCAATGATCATAGGGACTCCACAACCAAGTCTACTAGTATGAAAGGAAAGCAATTACCAAGACAAATAGAGCATTAACATCATATATCCATCCATGAATACATCACTAATAGTCTCATCAAATGCAATCACAACCCCTAGACCATCCAAAGATAAACTTGTAAACCTACCTTTGTGATGAAAATCACAAGAGTAGTGAAAAATACTAGTGTAGGCCTCATGTAAAATGAGGGGTAACACTTCCAACACAAATTGGATAATTTTGAACATAATCATAATTTTATTCCTCTTTCCAATGTCAATTTATAGTAGGTTTGATTCCTAGATTGCAACCTCAATGGATGAACCATCAATAAATTGACTTCATTAACTCAAGTTTCTCTATTTTTTGTTCTCTTGGTTAAAGTGGATTTAACCACTTTGTTTGATTATTGAATTACTAAGTCAAGTTCATGTCACAGAAGCTTTAATATCAGTTATTTATTGTCTTTTTTTTTCTCTCTCATCTAAGTACTCTTTCTCTCAATAAAGAATATTAGTACAAAATCATTATTTAGATATGAAATCTCATCTATCTCCTTCTCTCCATGACAAAAATCATGGGCCTAATTGGCATGATGTTGGTTTTGAACGACACAGACGATGAATATAAAAATTGGGTGTGTGAGTGATCTCTAAGTTTGGAAACCCTCCCAATCTTCAAGGCATGTGAATAGACTATCCATGTCGAATTTCGGTGCATAAATAAAAAATTTGAAAAAAAATCAACATTGGCCCCATTCATAGGTCACAATTGTCGATCATGTACTCTAGCCCTAGTATAATGTCTTTTAATAGTTGTTTCCTTTAAAATTTGACCTAGAAAATTAAAATGAAATGAGGATGAGATGTGTTGATATATAGTGTGGGTTTGTGAGTACTATTTGAGTCTGGAAACCCTTCCATAGAGTCAAGTAAATGCGAACAGTCTATCCATGTCAAATTTTAGTGCATATAGAAAAAGTTTGAAAGAATTTCAACAATGGCCCCATTCATAGGTTATTGTTTCCCATCATGTACTGATCTAGCCCTAGTACAATGTCTTTTATTTGTTTCCTTTATAATATGACCGAGATGCACATCCCCTCATCTACTAGTACTGCAAGGGCATGCAATAACGTTAATAAATAAGTACTTGATTAATCACACAAGCTTCAAGTTTTTTTATGTCTTTGTTTTTTCACTCATCTAAGTACTATTTTGCTCCATAAAGAATATTAGTACTAAATCATTATTTAAATAAAAAATCTCATCTATCTCCTTCTCGCCCCAACCAAAATCATGGGCCTAATTGGCATGATGTTGGTTTTGAATGACATAGACGATGAATATAAATAGTGGGTGTGTGAGTGATCTTGATTTTGGAAACCCTACAATATCGTCAAGGCATGTGAACAGTCTATCCATGTCAAATTTTGGTGCATACAAAAACATTTTGAAAAATTTCAACGTTTTCCCCATTCACAGGTCTTTGTTCCTCATCATGTACTCTAGCTCTAGTACAATGTCTTTTAATTTTTACCTTTCCCTTTTTGGAATTATCTTCTATATAGTTCATGTCTTGTGGTTTTAGTAATAATCACCTATTGTGACCACTTCTCCTTCGAACCCAAGCCCCTATGAAATGATAGTTAAGATTTCGTTAATTGAAGCCAGGGGGTGCATTCTTCTATCGAGGTACTGATCAAGTCATCCTTAAGGTATGAAATAGTGATAGCATCAAAACTTGCTAAACTATTGTCTCATACTTCTATTTCATCAAAATTATCCTTTTTACTCTTCTCCTTAGATTCTCCCGGTGTAGCCAATGTTGGTTTCCCTGTGTCTATTGTTTATATTTTCCTTGTGCTAGTTTTCTGCAAGGGAGGATCTTTACTTCTACTTTTATCCAGTGTAGATTGCTTCTCTTTGACCTCTTTCTTCTTCAATATCTAGTACCTTTCCTCAACTTCTTCATCTTTTCTCACCAACTTGGCTTCCTTGTCTCTTTTATTTTGTTCTTCTTCACTTAGCCTTTATTTTTCCTGGAGGAGGAGGGATCATAATTGTTCTAGTATCATATTTTTGTCTTTCTCTTCTTCCTTCCTCAATTGTTGTTTGGCCATGTTGATGGTAGGTCTTTCCACTTCTTCCTAAATAATTAGAGAGACTCAAAACACATCTTCTATAAATCAAGCCTCATGCATGGTTTTTGGCACAATCTTAACAACTTTCATGTTCTCATATATCACATTTAGGGGGTCATGGGATTTGGGTTCCCCAATGCATGGGAACATCTCCTTAAGTATTTCAGCTTCCGTATCGGCCTACTTCTTGTTCATTAGAGAGTATGATCCAATATGAACAAGGAATATAGGCCAGTATCTTTTGTTATTTTATGAAATATAAGCGGTGCCCCCCTTCTCTATGGTTCAGTATGTAGCCTCCCTAGCCAACAATTTGTCGGGAACATACTTGGGTAACAAGTGAGGTGATCTTTTTGTCCCATAAATCCACATGTATGTGTAATATTTCTTCATATACCAATCTCCAATCTCTTTCAAACCCTTGAGAGGTCGGGGAGAAATCCTACGTGAGAACAGGCCAAATATGGCCTTATGTGAGGGGGCCAGGAAGTAATCACACATATCATAGAAAAAATTCTTTCAATTGACCTCCCATAGTTGAGAAAAATATAAATGAATTGGGCCCTTATCTGAGGTCTAGGATCAGTTAAAGGCTTGGAAACAATTGGATATGCATACAACATATATCAGATAAGAAAACATGTAAATCCTAGATTTTTCATGCTTTTGGGATCATGGCTGTGTTGTACAATGCTAAATGAAAGAATAGTTTCATGGTTGAATGCTTAGTCATTTTAGGATACCCTATAACCCATGGGAAACCATTCCATCCTGAAATGGGTGTTGGTCTCCTCATCATAGATGTAACGTCCTCAACCACCAACAGGTCGAGCGTCGTCTCTGAGTAAACATTGTTTTTCTATTATACCAATTTGTAACATCCCTAACCACTCATGTCGAGACATGCTAATCTAGAAAACTATCATGCTAGAATATACATACA
>ML784757.1:160483-177098 GCA_009831015.1 Picea engelmannii | reverse complement strand
TAATGCAATTTTAACCAGACATAAACATTTTGTTCATACACATATTTGTGCGGAAGAGACAATAACACATACAAATTTAACAGATGATTTAAGTTCTATTATCACACAACATAATGCAAAAATAAAAATAAAAGCATATATGTAGTAATCATAGGAAAACCCATAAATATAACAACACATATAAATACACAACATGTAACCAAACTTGGAAATGGTACTTATTTTTCAATTGAAATAAACCAACTGTGTGCAAACCTTCCACGAACCTCCCAGCCTTAGAACATGTTGCTCATCACTCTTAGCAATAGGTCTCCCTCGAGCTGGAACTAAACTCCACCCAGGTGAAAAGGATCCTAGACTTGACTGAGGCTATGGAAAAATGCACAATGCCACAGGAAGTATTCTCTCCAAGGAGCCTAATTATGCCCACAACTCACAGAATCTCATTCCTCACATGCCTGTCCCACCCCAATAAGTAAACACCTTCATTGTTCCACAGTCCATCGACTACTCCACTTTCCTTTCCAGGGCTTCAACAATAGGCCAGACCAGGAATTCTCAGAGCTCTGTAGTTTTTGTTGGACTCCCTCCAGGAGGAATCACTTCCCCAATAAGCTCTCTCACCCGAAGAGAGTTTATCGCAGGCCTGACAACATGCCTCTTCAAACCACAACACAAAAATTGGGTAAGACAAAGGGATGAATCAACAATTACAGAGGTTCAAAATGGCAGAAAATGCTCTGGCTACATGCATGAACTACCCAAGGGATGGATAGAATCCTAAGGATGATCTTGTGGGAAATAACAATAGTCAGATTGGTTAGAATGCTCAGAGACAGAAGAATGGTGAGAATGGCCAAAATGCAGAATCATGAGAGAGGCATGAAAATTGGTGAGTGTCCCGCCCCCCACAATAGTGGTAATTCCCACATAAATCTTCGTGCCTACTGGTTGACACTTTGTGTAACATCCTCGACCATCAACCCTTACTTTTGAGAAACGCTACTATGTGTAAGATATAACATATATACTTATAAAGAATATGAATTAAATCAAATTAAGACATTTAACATGGATTTACTGTTGTCATACAAACTTAAACAATTAACAACAATTCAAACTTGCAGCAGAATACATAATAACATTTCAAGACACAGACATGCATCACATATAAATTACATACATGATTAACACTTATATTTTAAACTGGCATAACACCACCAACTGCATGCAGACCTTCCATGAACTTCCTAGCCTTAGACTGCAGTTCTCATCACTCTCAGTAGTAGGTCACCCACGAGATGGGACTAAGCTCCACGAGGCAAGGGAATCCTAGGCTAGGAAAGGTCAATGAAAGACACACAGTTTATGAGGAAGGATTATCTCCCAGGAGCCACTTATTCCCACTGATCATAGACTCTCATTCCCCACATGCCTATCCTACCCCAGGAGTATACACCTTCACTGTCACCAAGACAGTCCTTTGGCTACTAAACCTCCCTTGCCTTGGGCTTCAACAACAGGCCAAACCAGAATTCTCCAAGCTCTGTGGAAGCTACAAGAACCCTTCCAAGAGTTCTCACCTCCTCCATGCACTCTCTCACCTAGAGAGAGTCACTCACAAGCCTAACAACCTGCTTCTTCAACCACAACCACCTCTCTCACTTGGAGAGAGTGTTGCACACAGGCTTGACAAAATGCTTCTTCAACTTCGTTCCTACACAAGGAGGAAAAAAAGGCTCAACAAGGAACAAATGATGGTAGCTAATCACACTCATCCAAGGGACTGTGTGGCCACAACAACCCACCATCTATAATACACATGGAATAGGAAATTATGGTATGCTTAGGTTTCACGGATGACAACAACCCATATGGTTAAACACAAACTTGGATTTGCAGAATGGATAAACTAGGTTCACAGGACACACGGGAGACACGGCTCAATCCACGGGGTTTGCCACTGGTTTTGAGGGTGCATGATAGGAAAATTATGCAGAGTTCGATGATGGAGACCTGACGTAGAGACTGGATGGAATTCTTAAGAATACACCATTCGATCACAGAGGTCTCACAGTTTCATTTTTTAGAGTTGTGTGAGGTATGCAGCGATCAAATGTCGACTCCCAACAGTTCAGACAATGGATGGCCGAATGGAGAACAAACCCCCAACTCAACTGATGCTTCATTTTTTAACCGCATGCACCCAGGTCAACACCTATCTTCCTAGAGCTGCATGTGTTCCCTTTTGCACATGTTGGAGCTACATGTTTTTCCTCTCCCAGGACTTAGGATAAAAACATGTTTTGTCACACATCTTTAGAATAATAACAAAATATTTTTCTCAAAGACTTAAACCCCTAAGCTTAGCCCCTATTTCCAACCTTTCAACCCCTTTTTCCCTTACCCACCCCATGGAAGCTTAGTCCCCCATCACTCTTTTTTCATGGTCAGTCTACACACAACGATGTTCAATATTTATTAATGTTCTACATATTACATATACAAAAACAGGCTTCTGGCCTTTAACACGTAGGCTCTCCGACTTAATAAACACATAATCCCACCAGCTTATTAATGCTTGGCTCACTAGCCTACAAAACATGATTTACAATTCATAACCATGATTACGACAGGGCTTGTCCTTGGGGATATTACAATCCCCTTCCCTTATTTTTGCGCTGTCCTCAGTGCAACTTTCACACAACATCCACAATATTTTCAAAATATTCAAAAATATGGGGGTATTCTACTCGCATAGCATCCTCATGCTCCAATGTCATGTCCTTAGGACTGTACCAGGTCCACCAGACCTTTACAAGCCTTATGGATTGATTCTGGAATTGTTTTCTTTTTCTAGTCCAATATGCACATATGATGCACTTGCATGACACCTTCTTGCTCCACCTGAATCACATTCCAATCAATTACATGATTAGTATCAGGTATATATTTCTTAAGAAATGAAACATGAAACACATTATGTACAGTCATGGATGCAGGTAATGCAAGCTTATATGCAACTGGCCTAATCCTTTCTAGGATTTCAAATGGCCCACAAAATCTGGCTGCCAACTGAGTAGTTTCCCAGCTTTATGGAACTTTTATTGGATTTTACTTTCAGGAAAACATGGTCACCCACTTTAAACTCTATGTGGGTTCTGTTCTTATCAACATAACATTTCTCCCTGTCTTGGGCAACCTTTAAATTCTATTTAACTTTCAACATTTGTTCTTCCATTTCCTTGAGCAACTCTGGCCCAACTACTGCTCTATCAAATGGGTTATCCCAATTTACTGGAGTGTTTCACTTCCTACCATAAATTTCTTCAAATGGTATCATCTTCAATGATGCTTGATACCCATTATTGTAGGCAAATTCTACCAAGTGTAGGTAGTCTTCCCATTTCGATGGTTTGTCCATCACATACATCCTCAATATGTCTTCTATCACTCGATCCACTCGCTCTGTCTTCCCATCAGATTCATAAGGATAGGTTGTGCTAAAGTTCAGATTCATTCTAAATCCCTTGAATAGCCCCTTCCAGAACTTGGAGGTAAATTTTTGGTCCCTGTCAGACACAATTGTATTGGGAATATCGTGCAATCGTGTTATTTCCCTCATAAAAATATCAGCAACATTTGTTGTCTTGTGAGTAGTCTTTAACTGAATAAAATGGGTATCTTTCATAAGCTTGTCCACTACCACCATGATTGAATCATGCTTCTTGCCTGTTCTGGGAAATCCCATGATGAAGTCCATTGTCCCCACTTCCCACTTCCACTCAGGAATGGGTAAAGGTTGCAACAACCCTACTAGGTGTCTGTGCTCATCTTTAACCTTCTGACACTCCATACATCTGGCGATGTATTCTCCAATATCTTTCTTCATGAATGGCCAAAAGTAATGACTCTTGAATTTTTCCATATTTTTTTGATATCCAGGGTGCCCAACATAAGGCACATTATGCATCTCATGCAAAATCTTAAGTTTCAAATCCTGGAAATTAGGTACATAAATTTTGTTCTTGTACAAAATTACTCCATCATCCCCTAATTTATAAATCTCCAATTTCTGTGGCATATTACCTTTCTATAGCTTTTCTACCAAATCTCTGTACTGCAAATCTATATTTTCATCCTCCAAAATTATTCTTTTAATATTAGTTTGGTACATGCTAAAGGTTGTAGCATGTAATTCATGTACTCTCCTATTGAGTGCATCAACCACTTTGTTTTCCTTCCCTTTGATATGTTTGATATCAAAATCGTGCTCATAGAGAAACTCCAACCACCTACTCTGTCTAGCGTTCAAGGTTGGATAATCAAACAAATAATTCAGACTGTTATGGTCTGTCCTCAGTTAGAACCTCCTTCCCATGAGGTAATGCCTCCATTTCTTTAGAGCACGTACTATGGATTCCAACTCTAAATCATGAGTTTCATAGTTCCTTTCGTGCTCTTTCAACTTTCTGGATTCGTAACAAATTACGAATCCATTCTGATTGAGGACTCCCTCTAGTCCTTCTTTGCATGCATCTATGCATACCACGAAGTCTTCATTTGGATATGAAATCCTCATGATTGGAGCACTAGTTAACAATGCTTCAATTCCTGAAAGCTTTTCTCATAATCCTCTGTCCACAGAAAATAATTCTTCTTCATTTGCAAGGAAGTGATAGGGTGAGATACTCTCGATAATCCTGTGATAAACCTTCTGTAATAACTGGCTAGACCCATAAAGGATCTGACTTCCATCATGATCTTTGGCACTGACCATTCTCTGATGGTCTCAATCTTCTCAGGATCTACAACTATCCCATTCTTTGAAATAATATGACCCATGTAATGGATCTTCTATTGATAAAACAAGAACTTGCTCAACTTGGCATACAGTTGGTGCTCTTTTAGCACTTGCAACACCATCCTCAGATGCTTCTTATGCTCTTCCTCTGACTTGGAATGCACTGGAATTTCATCCAGGAATACTATGACAAACTTGTCTAGATAGTCCCTTAATATACCATTCATCAGGCACATAAAAACAACAGGTGCATATGACAACCCAAATGACACCACTTTGAATTCATAGTGACCATACCTTGTTCTAAAGGTGGTCTTGATGATGTCCTCATCCTTTAACTTAACTGGTGATATCCCAACCTGAGATCTATCTTCGAAAATATCTTCGCATCCTTCAACTGATTGAAGAGTTCATCGATCCTCGAGGATATTTGTTCTTTATAGTTACTTTGTTCAATTGTCTGAAATCAATACACAATCTCAGCGTCTCGTCCTTCTTCTTGACGAATAGGACCGGGGCACCCCAAGGTGACACACTTGGGAATATATACCCCTTCTTCAGAAGCTCTTCAAGCTCCAATTGCAACTCTTTTAGCTCTGGTGTACTCATTCTGTAAGGATATTTTGACACTGGAGATGCTCCATGCATCAAGTTTACAGATAAAACAATATCTCTCTTTGGAGGTAATCCTAGTACCTTCTAGAATACATCTTCAAACTCCTTTAGTACCACATGATATCCAATCTTTGAGACCTCATCCTTATATGCTTCCTCCACATGGGCTACAAATAATTAACCTTTTTTGTAGCACTTCTTCAGCTGCATTTCTGAGATTTGTCTAATAGCAACAACTCTGGGAATTACTTGGACTGTTTTCCAATTTCCTTCCTCATCCAGGCAAGTGAATTCCTTGTTATGACATTCCAATATGGCATGGTGCTGGTCCAACCAATCCATCCCAATTAGACAGTCATATGAACCTAAAGGTAGAACATTCAATTCGGCCTTTGTGCTTAGTCCATTCATGTACACTGGACATGATTTAACTAGCTCAATGACTTTTCTCTTGGTTCCTGTAGCCATCTACACTAACCAAGATTTTTCATGGTTGCTTCTCGACAATTTCAAACTTTCCACCACTCTAGGATCTATATAACTATGGCTAGCCCTTGAATCAATTAAAATAGTAAATGGTTGGCCGTTAATCATACCTTCCACTTCAATCATGTGCGATGGATATTCATCTTGCTTGTTTTCCAGGGTTGCGTAGATCCTTAGCATTCTACTTCCCATGTCCTCCACTGTTTCAGCCTGCTGTACATTATGGACAACTCTCACTTTATCATTTATGTGGGGGAAATATCTATACCTATGGTTCCCTTTACAACTCCAACACTCCATACGTGGCAGTCTTGACATTTTCCCACCCACTTCAGCCTTCCTAGGCTCTCTAAAATATGGTTTTCCCTAAGGATTGTTCTTGAAAAAGGGTGTCTTAGTTCCCTTCTTCCTCTAATCCATCTTGGATCTCTTCTTGTCTTCCTAATATTTCTAGAAATTAGGCTTCTTTATTTGTTTCTCATATAATAATTTCACCTTCCTTATTGTTTCTTCCATAGTATTAGGATCATCATACTGAATCGTGTCACCAATGGAAGGTGGAAATCCACTTAGATACCTCTGAATATTGACAGTCTCATCCTTGATGAATGGAACATACTTCAACAATTCCAAAAATCTTCTCTACTATTCATCAATGGTCATGTTGCCCAGCTTGAGTTCAAAGAACTCTTTCATCTTTCTGTCACAGTATCTTTTAGCCAAGTATTCTTTCTTGAAATACCTCTGGAATTCTTTCCAAGTGATATATTTCTCTCTAATGTGTTTCACCTGCACAAGCTAATCCCACCACATTGATGCCTTTCCCTTCAGTTGATACATTGCAATTCTTCCTTCTGCATGAGAGGAATAATTCTACGTTGGAAATATTTCCTCATGCCAAGAAACCATGTTTTGACATCTTCCTCCTTCTTATGTTCTCCATCAAACGTAGGAGGTTTAATCTTGTTCATTTCTCCCTTTAGTTCATCCACTCCAAATCTCTTGTGATTTTTGGTAGGAGATGGGCTTGAACTACTGTGTTCCCTCCTCTTGGAGCAACCTTGGGAGTGATGATGGTGTTTACCAACACTCCTTGATCTTCTTCCCTCAAAAGTCAGGTGACTCCCTGTTTTTCTCGAGTTTCTCTCCTTGCACAACTTCGTTTCTATTCTCTCCAGACTCTTCATCAACTTTAAGTTGAATTCTCCTTGTTGTTCCTTAGCTTTCATAATCTTTCTGTTATCTACTCAATGCATTTGGGCATCTTTCTGCAATCGATCAATGATTTTCATCATATTCCCTTCCTTATCTATCTCTTCTCCATGTCCATTGGAGTTTGACCCTTCAACTCCCAAATGAATATCCAGTCCTTTTGCTTCATTCTCTGAAATGGAATCATTTTGTGTCTCTTCCATTTATTTTCACTTAGTGGAAACTCTAAATGGTTCTGGCACTCTTTAAAACTTATACAAACACAATGTGCAGACAACCGGAATTTGTCAGGCCATTAATCCTTAACAAATCCCACAACATTCATAATAAAATATGACTCAAGTAAACGTTTAGTTTTCATTCTCTATGATTCTCGTTCAATCAAGAATCCCTGCAGATTTCTTCTTTCAGAACTCTTCTCTGCTAAGTTTTCGGGCACTAGCCCCTTTCCCTCAGTTCCTCAATCCACGTGACCATGGGTCATGACCAAGTGCTAGATCAATGAGCGTGCACTCGGGCCTTCGGCTTTGGAATATTTCCCAGCACAAAACAATGATCACTAGGAATTTTGAGTTACCAGACTCGCATAGTAGGGTGGATCAATGGTCCACATCTACCCGACATCCTATGACTAACACTTGTTGTGGAACGTCAGGCATCTGAGTTCCAGGGCTTTGGGACTTTGGAAGATTTCACATCCGCACACCCCTAACACTTTCACAACACTTTGTTGACATCATTACATCACATCACTTATGCTTTTACAAATTGCGGGAGCATGCAACTGTAGCTTGGAGTAGCCTAGCTTTCATCCTGCAATTCTCTTGATGCTGACACGTAATCCCTCCATGAAACCATGGTTTGGATTGTGGGACCACCTTGGAAAATTATCTCCCATTCAACTTGGGTCCCCGCAATGCCTCCTGGCCATCCATATTGATGTATCATGATCAATTCCATTGTGGTTCCTCTGACCCCTAACTACATTAGGCAGACTCGGGCCCCACTAACCCTGCTCACATAGGATTCCACATGGAAGAATACCAACAAATTATACGTGGCCCATTTAGATGGGTGACACTCGTCATGTTCCCAATTCCATCTCAGCCTTCCATGGTTCTAAACCCACTGACATGTGGCACACACCCCATGTGTCCACGTTGCCTCTAGGTGACCTCATCACAACTCACCACTTCGACTCTTTCATTTCAGAACATCGGTCTTCGGGAGTTTGTGCAACAAAACATCCCATTCTCCCTATAATCAAAGTCTTGAAATTACAATCTTTCTTTCTGCTTGATCCAACGGTCAAGATATTTTTTCCAGATCTATGGTGTATATATCCATTAGGACTTCAGGGTTTCAGGTTTTGGTGTTTATGCCTCCCTGCACCTTGCTTCTCCTGATTTCCGAACTCCGAAGGGCTTCAAGGATAACCCTCCTCTACCTTCTCTGGATCTGACGGTCATACTGAATTTCCCTTCAGTTTAAACATATACTATGGCTCCAAAACCCCCAGTTTTGAGTGCTCTCCCTCTCTGGTCAAATAGCACGCCGACTGCAGTTTTATTCTACCACTACTCCTCTTGAGATTCGTAACATGGCCAAGTAACCGCTTGGCACTCAGAAACATTTTGAGGTCTGAAATTAGTTCTCCAAACACAATTTTCTCTCGAAACCTTGGGTCTAAAGACCACTTATTTGGCCCATCCAGGATCAACGTGGAAACTATGGGATTTGAACTCGAATTATGTTCACTTCGACAACAATTTTTTTCGAAACTTTTTCTTCAACATCCACTAACATGGCCCATCCAAGCTCAGTGTTGTAACCATGCTCTGATACCATATTGTAACATCCCTAACCATCAACCCTTAATGCCGGGAAATGCTACTACATAGAACATATAACATATATACTTATAAATAATATGCATTAAATCAAATTAAGACATTTAACATGTATTTACTATTGTCATACAAAATTTAACAGAATTTACAACAATTCAAACTTGCAACGGAATACATGATAACATTTCAAGACACATAAATGCATCACATATAAATTAAGTACATAATTAACACTTATCTTTTAAATTGGCATAACACCACCAACTGCGTGCTACTCAGACCATGCTACGAACCTCCCAGCCTTAGACCATGCTACTCATCACTCTCAGCATTAGGTCATCCCCGAGATGGGACTAAGCTCCACTAGGAAAGGGAATCCTAGGATAGGAAAGATCAACAGAATACACATAGTTTATGAGGAAGGATTCTCTCCCAGGAGCCACTTATGTCCACTGCTCACAGACTCTCATTCCCCACATGCCTGTCCCACCCCAGGAGTATATACCTTCACTATCACCAAGATATTCCTTTGGCTGCTAAACCTCCCTTGCCTTGTGCTTCAACAACAGGTTGGACTAGAATTCTTCGAGCACTGTGGTAGCTACAGGACCCCTTCTAGGAGTTCTCACTTCCTCCACATACTCTCTCACCTAGAGAGAGTCACTCACAGGCCTGACAACCTTCTTCTTCAACCACAACCACCTCTCTCACCTAGAGAGAGTGTTGCTTATATGCTGGACAACCTGCTTCTTCAGCTTCATTCCAGCACGAGGACAACAAGGATCAACAAGGAACAAATGATGGTAGCCAACCACACTCAACCAAGGGACTGCATGGCCACAACAACCCACCAACTAAAACACACATGGCATAGGCAATTATAGTATACTCAAGTTTCACAGACGACAGCAACCCAGATGGTTAAGAATGAACTCAGATTTGCAGAATGGATAAACTGGGTTCACAGGAAACACATGAGACATGGCTCAGTCCATGGGGTTTTCCACTGGTTTTGAGGGTGCATGACAAAAAAATTATGCAGAGGTCGATGATGGAGACCATATGCAGAGACTAGATGAAATTCATGGGAATACACCAGTCGATCACAGAGGTCTCACAATTTCAATTTTCAGAGCTATGTGAGGTATGTAACGATTAGACGTCGACTCCCAATGGTTTAGATAACAGATGGTTGAATGGAGGATGAACCCCCAACTCATCCGAAACTTTATCTTTTAACCACATGTGCCCAGGTCAACACTTGTCTTCTTGGAGTTGCATTGTTCCTTTTTTCACACGTTGGCATTACATGCATTGCCCTTCCCAGGACTTAGGATAAAACCATGTTTTGTCACACATCTTTAGAATAATAAAAAAATATTATTCTTAAGGAATCAAGCCCCTAAGCTTAGCCCATATTTCCAACCTTTCAGCCCCTTTTTCCCTTACCCACCCTGTGGAATCTTAGTCCCCCATCACTCTTTCTTCGTGGTCGATCTGCACGCAATGATGTTTAATATTTATTAATGTTCTACATATTACATATACATAAAAAGGCTCATAGCCTTTAACGCTTAGGCTCTCCAGCCTAACAAACACATAATACCACCAGCTTATCAATGCTTGGCTCACCAACTTAAAAAACATGATTTACAATTCATAAATATGATTTATAATTCATAACCATGATCACAACAGGGCTCACCCTTGGGGATATTACACTTGTCTCCCCAGGAGTTTGTTCCTCTCCACATGGAGTTTGTTCCCCTCCCCAATGGAACTTAGGATAACTGGGTTTATTTTCCAACTTTAGTATTTTTCAGGAATACATTATAGTATTCCCTTGGGTTAATACCTCAATCTTAGCCCCTCTTTCCTCGACTCACAACCCCATATGTTTCCCTACCCAGTGGAGATTAGTCCACCATAACTCTTTCTTCATGTTCGGTCTACATACAGTGATGTATTTTTATTAATAATATTCATAATTACATATACAAAATCAGGCCCATGGGCCTTAGAATCTAGGCTCTTCGGCCTAATAAACACATAATCCTACAAGATTATAATTACTTGGCTCACTATCCTACAAAACATGTTACATTCATAATTACAACCAAGGATCGACGTTGGGATATTACAATCCCCTCCCCTTATTTTTGCACTATCCTCAGTGCAATGCATTTACACAACATCAACAAGATTTTCAAAATCTTCAAAAAGTTGTGGGTATTCTACCTGCATAGTGTCGTAGTGCTCCCATGTTGTGTTCTTAGAACCATACTTGGTCCATAAGAAATTTACAAGCCTTACAAATCGATTCCAAAGATACTTTCTTTTCTGGTCCAGTATGTGCACCGAATGCACTTGAAAAGCGCTTTCTTGATCCACCTAAATCACATTCCAATCAATAACATTATTAGCATCAAGTATATATTTCTTAAGAAATGACACATGAAATACATTATGTATGGACATAGATGCAGGAAATGCAAGCATATAAGCTACTGGACCAATCCTCTCTAGGATTTCAAATGACCCACAATATATGGCTGCCAACTTGGAACAGTTTCCCAACTTCAGGGAACTTCTGTTGGCTTTCACATTCAAGAAAACATGATCACCCACTTTAAATTCATTGTGAATTTTTTTCTTTTTAGCATATCTTTTCTTCCTATCTTGGGAAACCCTCAAATTCTGTTTAATCTTCAGCATTTTCTCTTCCATTTCCTTGAGCAACTTTGGCCCAACCACTTCCCTATCAGTTGGGTTGTCCCAACTTACTGGGGTGTTGCACTTTCTTCCATAAAGTGCATCAAATGGGCTCATCTTTAGTGATGCTTGATACCCATTGTTGTAGGAAAATTATACCAATTGTAGATAATCTTCTCGTCTAGATGGTTTTTCCATCACATACATTCTTAACATATCTTCTATCACTTGATTTACTCTTTATGTTTGTCCATCAAACTCAGGATGATAAGTTGTGATGAAGTTTAGGCTCGTTCCGAGCCCCTTGAATAATCCTCTCCAAAACTTCGAGGTAAATTTTGGGTCTCTGTTAGACACAATTGTCTCTGAGATACCATGAAATTGTGCTACTTCCCTCATACAAATATCAACAACACTTTATGTTGTGTGAGTAGTCTTCAAGGGAATAAAATGGGCAACTTTCGTAAGATTATCCACCACGACCATGATGGAATCATGTTGCTTGTTTGTTCTGGGTAATCGTGTGATGAAATTCATTGTCACCACTTCCCACTTCCACTCAAGAATGGATAATGGTTGTAGCAACCTAGCTGGGTTTCTATGCTCAGGTTTGACCCTTCGAAAATCCATACATCTGGTAATGTTAATGTATTCTGCAATTTCTTTCTTCATGCCTGGACAATAGTAATGGCTCTTGATTGTTGCCACTATTTTCTGATACTTAGGGTGCCCATCATAAGGCACATTATGCATCTCTTTCCAGATCATACTCCTCAATTTAGGATAATTGTGTACATAAACTCTGTTTATGTACAAGAGAATTCCATCAATTCCCAATTCATAATTTTCTATTTTTTGTAGCATCTTACCTTGTTGAACTTTGTTACCATTTCCATGTACTGCATATCTACTTTTGCATCCCCCATTTTTTTTTATTTAAGATCAGTTTGATACATGGTGATGGTTGTAGCCTGTAGTTCATGCACTCCTCTGTTGAGTGCATCAATCACTTTGTTCTCCTTTCTTTTGATGTGCTTGATATCAAAGTCATATTCATGTTGGAGCATAACCCTAAATTAAATTAGTTTATACCTATCTTAGACTCCTAGATCTTGGTTAATACATTCATTTACACTTTATTTCATCTAATTTTTCCACATAGAGAATAAGGGCACCTCATCCCTAGATTTTAGGGAAAACTGCTAATTTTAGATCAAGACTCAACTCTCGGCTCTTGATTTTCTCGATTTATTCTTGATTTTCTTGATTTATTCATGATTTATTCCAACTCCCCCATGCAAAAACTCATCTATTATTGGGGAATGTGCACCTCCTCTTTGAGTGAGAGATCTATTTCTTAATTAATTATTTTTGTCGTTACTATTATTAGTAACTACTATTTCGGGTTAGTTAAGTGAGTTGGAACTGCTTCTCTTGTCAGTTAAGTGAGATTAAGTGAGATAATTCTCATCAATTGAATCTTGTGGAAATTAATGAGTGTGTGACATGTATATTTAGTGGTGTAGGTCTAACTATGTGGTCTCCCTTAGCTTATGACACCTATTTTAGCTATTTCTATCTTTTTTTGACTAGAATTTCTATGTTGGAAATTCTATATATTCACCCCCTCTCTTCTTTTTGAGGATGGTTTCTCATGTATATTCATTTTTTATTAATATAATTCTTTTATTTATGTAGCAAAAAATTTCTCTCATCTCTTGAATATCATCAAATTGCATGTGTTCAATTTAACTAGAATTCTAGATCTATCAGGGTTTCTGCAAGAATTCTACATGGTATCAGAGTTAGATTGAATCTAGTGGATTGTACATGGTTTTATTTGCAGGTATAGATCATCAGGAGTTGCAGAAAGAAGCAGTGGATCATCTCTCTCATTCCACAAAACTCATTCTAGATTCTTTCAATTACTTTGAATGGAAGACAGAGATCTCTCTACTCCTCTGAAGCAAAGGGCTTTACAGGGTAACAATGGGAACGGAGAAAGAACCGACTGCTACAGCGGAGAAGATAAAGTATTTCAATAAATTAGATGAATCAATTGGGCTGATATGCCTATCAATTTCCATATATCTCCTCTTTCATGTCAGTAGAGCCACTACTCCCGATGTGGTCTGGACCACATTGGAAGGACTATTCGACAAGCATGATGCAATGAGAGTGCATCAACTGGAGAATGAACTCATATCCCTAAGTACAATTCATTTCAGCAACCTGCAAGAATTCTTCACCAAGTTCAAATCCCTCCTCGTTGAAATTAATGCATGTGAAGTCATGAAAGAGGAAGAACAACTCATCCTTTCAATTCTCTCGAAATTAGGCCTTGAATATTCCATATTTGTGTCGTCTTTTCAAGCATCTAAATTGACTTAGGAAAAATGGAAAATGCCTACATTGAATGATTTCATTACAGAATTGAATCAAGAGAAATATAATTTATTCCAAATGTGTTCCATCAATAATTCCAAGAACCAAGCACTTGTGGCTACTAATGCTCCAAAGAGCAGTGGAAAAGACAAGAAAAAAGGAATGGGTAAATTTCTTGAATCGAAGAAGGAAAGATCCACACAATATTCAGATAATTGTTCTGAGCCTAAGGGTAAGAAGAATATGGAAAGAAAAATTTTCAGCTACTATTCCAAAGGTTTTCATCCTGAATAAAATTGCATGAGGAAGACTATCGATGAGATGGCTAAGCAAATGCAACAACACAATCTCATGGTGCCTGAAAATGCAAATAAGAAAGATGATAACAGAACGGGAGGGAGAGCACGAGATGGTCATGCTTTAATGGATGTCACATCCACTCCATCATCTTGGATCCTTGATTCAGGTGCATCAAACCATATGGTTGCATCAAAAGATGAATTTTCCTCCATCGAAGAAAGCACCAGATCCCTAATTTACTTGGGAGATGCCACACCCACAAAGGTGTGCAGAGAAGGAATTGTTGATCTTGAAGGGGGGTGCTTCACAAATGTGCTTCATGTTCCCTCGTTGTTTGAAAATATTCTGTCTATATATCAGATCACTCATTCTGGCTCTGGAAGGAAGGTGGAATTCACTCCAGACTCCGCAGTGATTACCGACATTTCCATAGGCTCACAACTTGCACATGGAATTGCAGATCACGGTTCTCGTTTGTATTTCTTCTCCCACTTTGTTCCTAAATATATTAGCACTGTATTTTTGTCACAATTTAATTATATCATCAGGTTATGGCATGAAATATTTGTCCATCTAAACTATAATTACTTGCATCAACTCAGCAAAGAAAACATGGTAGAAGGATTGCAGCTATTAAATTCACAAGCAGTGTATGTCAAGGATGCATTCTTGGCAAGCATCCAGAGAAAATGTTTGACAAAGGGAAGGCACAAAGAGATTCATAACCTATTGGTATGATTCACAGTGACATCATGGGACCATTCCCACAGCCTTCAATCAGTAAGGCTCGATATGTACTCACCTTCATAGATGATTTCTCTTGCTTTACTTGGGTATTTTTTTTTAAATTAAAATCAGAAGTATTTGAATGCCTTATAGAATTTAAAGCACTTGCTGAGAATGAGTTTGGGTGTAATATTAATATACTCCATACTAATAATGGGGGGGAGTATGTCAACAAATATCTGCAACAACTTTGTATTGATGCGGGTATACAACTACAACACACAATGCCATATACACCACAACAGAATGGTGTTGCGGAGAGGAAAAACTGGTCCTTAAAAGAGATGGAAAATTGTATGCTACAGTCGCAATCATTAGCTCCCAAGATATGGGTTAAAGATATTAATTGTGCAACATAAATTCATAACTGATTTCCTCACAAATCACTCAAAGGAACCACTCCTTTTGAATGTTGGACCGGTAAGAAACCAAAAGTGTCGCACTTTCGTATTTTTGGTTCACGAGCATGGGCTCACATTCCAACAAATAAGAGGAAGGATTTGGAGCCTCAAAGTGTTGAATGCATATTTTTTGGATATCCTGAAGGTGTCAAAGGATATATATTTCTGGACTCTCACACTAAAAATTTCATTCTAATCAAAGTGTGAAGTTTTAAGAAGAATCACTGCATGATTTTTCAGAAGACCCTGCCGAGGAACCGCTTGTTGTCACTGATGAGGAGGAGTCAGAAACTTCTTTGAGAACTTTAGAGAATCCATAAGAGAATAATTTTGGGTATTATATAGAGGATTAGGAGTAGGTCATGGATTCTCCAACTCAGTTTCCAACTTGGTCAGAGAAAACCCTGCAAGATGCGGGTGAACTAGTCGGTGATCCTGCGGATATACGAAGGACTAGATCACAGTTTTTTGGGGCTCCTCAAGCCCTGGCTGACACAAGACCTTTGCTTCCCATACATTGCTATATGTCACTTGGTTCAGATCCAAATTCACACTCTAAGGCTATTGGAAAACCACTTTGGGAGGATTCCATGGATGAAGAGTACTCTACTCTTATGGACAACAACACATGGGACTTGGTTCCACTTCCAAAAGGAATAAAGATTGTTCGATGCCGATGGATATATCGAAAAAATATTTATGTATATGGTGAGATCAGTAAGTACAAATATCTACTTTTCACAAAAGGATACTCACAGGTACAGGACATAGACTACACAGAGACATTTGCACCTGTTGCAAAAATGGACTCCATTCGACTAGTTTTGGCCATTGTCGCTTCTCGCAGATGGGAAGTTCATCACATGCATTACATATGCGAGCTGATATGTGACAGATTCATTTCACTACAGTACTACCCCATAGAGAATCATTTTACAGACATCTTCACCAAGTCCTTCACTGAAAAGAAATTTTCAGAACTGAGAGCTATGCTTGGAGTGGTGGAGACAACTGAGTAGGTCACATTTGGCCACTCAACATTTTTTTCTCCTCCTTTTTTTTGT
>ML784757.1:149844-160224 GCA_009831015.1 Picea engelmannii | reverse complement strand
TTTTTTGTCATTACAGTTAGGCTTAAGGGGGGGGTGTTGGAGCATAACCCTAACTTACATTAGTTTATACCTATATTAGACTCCTAGATCTTGGTTAATACATTCATTTACACTTTATTTCACCTAATTTGGACACATAGAGAAGAAGGGCCCCTCATCCCTAGATTTTAGGGAAAACTGCTAATTTTAGATCAAGACTCAACTCCCGGTTCTTGATTTTCTCGATTTATTCTTGATTTTCTTGATTTATTCATGATTTATTCCAACTCCCCCATGAAAAAACTCATCTATCATTGGAGAATGTGCACCTCCTCTTTGAGTGAGATATTTATTCCTTAATTAATGATTTTTTCCATTACTATTATTAGTAACTACTATTTCAAGTCAGTTAAGTGAGTTGGAACTGCTTCTCTTGTTAGTTAAGTGATCTTAAGTGAGCTAATGCACATCACTTGACTCTTTTGGACATTAATGAGTGTGTGACATGTATCTTTAGTGGTTGATGACACATGCAACCCTCCTCAATCCACAGGTCGAAAGGTCCACGTACATAGGATCTTTCTTCGCACACTGGCCCGAAGAACTCTAAAAAATGGCTCCTCTATTTCCCTTTTAGGAAATCTGCACCCACAACTAACTTCTAGGATTCCCCCTTGTACTTTAGGAGATCAAACTTCTCACTTTCACGAATCCAGTGGTCAAGCACCTTGTCTCTCAAATCTCTAAAAAACTGAAGCAGTCAATGCTTGACCTTTTCTCTTTCTCTCTCTTTCCGGTTTCTCCTTATCGCGATTTCAGCGATCGCTATGTCAGGCAACTTATTCCTATGATTCTCGAAACCCGATTTACCGAACCTCCGATGCACTCACAAGATTTGACCTTTCAATGGTCCTTCACTCCGTCAGAACTTTGGACTTCATGATATCGCAAATCCTAATGCAAAGAATTCAAAAATTCACCCCACGAAACCCTGAAATGGTCAACGGAATTTGACTTCTGTGTCGATAATGCGCTACCTATCCACCTGCCGATTATGTGGCCCACACAATCCTTTCTCCCTCGGGACTTCGTGTTTCATGATTTTTCTAGTCCTATTGCACAAATTTCGAGACTTCCCCTTGCGAAAACCCAAAATAGAAGTTCACGGGTAAATCCAACGCCCCTGTGGCCTGGATCCACGACTCTACTCCTCTTGAGCTTAGAACCTTTAGGAATACTCACTGTAACTCCCCTTCTCTTTTGTGAGATCTAACAGCTCATGGGACTTCATGAATTCTCCACAGAGAATTCCGACCGTCTGTCTTTTCCTTTCACAAGGACTTCTGCAACTTGTTACTAAGTGGCTTTCCATAGTACTTAACCGCCTACGACTCAACTTGCAACTCTTTCTCACTGATTTCAGTGCACAAGCTTCCTATACCTCCTTCAATGGTTGTGGAGACTCTATCCCTTTTGGGTTTTCTCTAACTCTGAGTCTTGAAGAAGACTCCTGCACGCACTCCTTGTGACAAATTCCTTAATTACTCCAAGGAATTGGAACCCGTCGACTCTGTGCACTCTTGTAGCAGTAGTCTCTCAATACTTCGTTTAGGTTGCAAACCTAGACCTCTACTCAAGTTGCACACACCTTGCATGACTCTGGTGCCCAACTTCACTTTTGAGAGAATGAGAACAAAAGCTACCTCTCCTGATATTTCAGAGACAAACCTCTGAATACTTTGTCAATGCACTCATTGTAGACAATTCAACTGCACTCCTTGCAAGAACTCTTGCTCGGATAGAGAAACAATTGAAACTCATTTCCCTTACTCTCTCTCTCAGATTTCATACATTCAACAAGAAATCATTCATACATAAGATAAAATAAATTGCATGATAAAAAGAGTAAAACATTCATGAGCATAACATTCAAAAATGCATACACAGAGAGTATTTGAACACCATGAGTCTGAATCAAAGCATCCTTGTATTAATCCAGAACTTTTGTACATGGAGTTTGGCTACACAAATCTATGCTTCTCCTCTTCTATTCTCTATGCTCTCTTCTATTGTTCTCCTCTCTGTTACAATACACAATGAGGGTTTCTATATCCCGTTTCCCTCTCTCATTCTAAACTGTCTAATCTAGAATTAAATTCTATCTACTTGCATTAACTACCATAAATGCCTTCTACCTACTAAGGACAAGAGAGGATTGCTCAAGGTCCATTTACAGTTTACAAGTGTGCCTCCACTTAATGGTTTCATTAATGATTCAAGATATTTCAAAATTTGCGTTGGGTGCTTTTTGTATCACCAGCTGTCCTTTGTCTCCGTGCTGGCTCACTTGAGATGCTCCTACATCATACTCCCTGGCTTGAAAATTTTCATGGGATCCTGTCCATGAGCTTGCGTATGGTGTTTCCATGCCTCTGGACCTCTTCTTCGTTCTCAAAGCTGGCATCTTCAACCGGATGGCCCTTCCACTTGACCAAATATTCAAAGTATTGTTTTTGCCTAGTCTTCTTACTGACGCTTTTGTCCAGTATGTGCTCCATATGTGGCTTTTCTGCTAGTAACATCTGCTTTTTCCACTGAACTTCTGGTTGTTCATTTCCTGTCCCTGCTTCCTCAGCTTTATATGGGTACAAATCTGAGATATTGAATATCAGAGAAATTCCGATCCCATCGAGTAATTCAATCTCATATGCATTCGCCCCAAATTTCTTCAAGACCTTACATGGTCCAATTTTTCTTCATCTTCAGTTTATTAGATGTTCCTCTTGGTTGCATGCCATAGACAATATGAAATGGGCTTTTCCCCGTTCTTATGTTAACTAAGTCGTTATAAGAAAATTTCGCCTGTGGTAATATGTTGTCCCACTGGCTGTGGTGTCCTGTCACCAGGCTTCTCAGCAAGTCTCCCAGACTTCTGTTCACCACTTCTGTCTGTCCATTAGTCTGAGGATGATAAGTCGAACTAAACGACAAGTTAGTTCCCAACTTTTTCCATAAGGTCCTCCAGAAGTGTCCTATGAACTTGGTGTCTCGATCTGAAACTATGCTCCTTGGTAAGCCGTGAAGTCGAATGACTTCTTTGAAAAACAGATTCGCAATGTGAGTTGCATCACTAGTTTTATGACATGGAATGAAGTGTGCCATTTTGGAAAATCTATCCACCACCGCAAAGATTGATTCAAAACCTCTTTGTGTGCTTGGCAACCCCAATATGAAATCCATGTTGACTGTATCCCATGGCCTCTTAGGTATGGGAAATGGTTGATAAAACCTTGTATTCTGTTTCCTTCCCTTCGAATGTTGGCAAATTCTACATCTGTCCATAAAACTCTTGAAGTCTTCTCGCATTCCTAGCCAAAAATATGAATCATTCAACTTTGTGAACGTCTTTTTGTGACCAAAGTGTCTTGCCAATCCTCCACTATGTTTCTCCTTCAACAAATTCTCCCTCATGGAGCATTTCGGAATACAAAGATGATTAGCTTTAAACAATAATCCTTCCTGGATCATGTATACTGTCCATTGGATTCTATCCCTGATAGTTGGATTCTCAGCTGCTTCGTACACCTCCTTAAAATCTGGATCATCCCTGTACATGTCCTTGAGGTCATCAAAACCCATTGTTTTAACTATGAACTCCCGCAACATAAAACATTTCCTTCTCAAAGCATCAACAACTTTGTTAGCAGTACCAAAAATATGTTTAATCACAAAAGTGAAATTCTACATATATTCAACCCATTTAACATGTCTCCGATTCAACTTTTCCTTTTGAGTCACAAACTACAATGCATGATTGTCATTGTATAAGACAAATTCCTTGGGAATCAAGTAATGTCTCCATTTCTTCAATGCCTGTATAATAGCATAGAACTCCTTATCATAAGTGGAGTATTTCACTTTCACTTCATTCAGCTTCTCGTTGAAGTATGCTATTGGCCTGTCCTCTTGACTCAAGACTTCCCCTATTGCAAATCCACTTGCATCACATTTCACCTGAAATGTCTTTTGGAAATCCAACAACAACAGAATTGGTTGTTCCATAATATTCCTCTTCAACAAATTAAAACTCTTCTCAGCCTCTTCTGTCTAGTGAAAAGACTTGTGTATTTTCTTCACTGTATCCATCATCGGTTCACTAATTCCACTGAAATTCCTAGTGAACTTTTGGTAGAAACTAGCCAATCCATGAAAAATTCTCACCTCAAAGGTATTCTTTGGTGATGGCCAATTCTTGATTACCTCCACCTTATCTAGATCCATCCTCAACTCATCTACAAAAATAACAAATCCTAAGTAAATGAGCTCTGTCTTCATGAATGAGGATTTCTTCATGTTTATGAACAACTTCTCCTGCTGTAACCTCTGCATCACTGTAGCCAAATGTTTCATATGTTCTGCCACTGTTTTACTGAAAACCAGTATGTCATCTAGATATACGATAACAAATTTTCCGATGAACTCCCTTAGGACTTCGTTCATCAACCTCATGAAGTTACTTGATGCATTTGTTAAGACAAATGGCATAACAAGCCATTCATACAACCCTTCATTTGTTTTGAATGTTGTCTTCCATTCATCACCTTCTCTCATGCGAATTTGATGATAACTGCTTTTCAAATCAATATTTGAAAAGAATTTTGATTCACTCAAGAAATCCATCAGATCATCCATCCTTGGCAATGGAAATATGTACCTAATGGTTATCTTGTTAATCTCCCTTGAGTTAGTACACATCCTCCAGCCTTCGTCTTTCTTCGGACTGAGTACTATCGGAACAACACACAGACTGAAGCTTTCTCTGACCAAACCTTTGTCCAACAAATCATGGACTTGTCTTTTAACTTCTTCATTCTCTTGCGGCGTCAATCTGTACGTGGCTTTGCTTGGAAAATTGGCTCCTGGTATGAGATCAATATGATGACTCACACTTTTGATCAGTGGCAACGAACGAGGTAATTCGTTCACTACTATGTCAGTGAACTCTTCCAATAGTTCCTGAACCTCTTCTGGTAAATCATCCACTCTTGTGCTGGTCAAAACAATCTTCGGTTTCCTGACCACAATGAATTGTGATTCTTCCTTCTTCTTGACCTCTGTAAGAAGTTCCTTCCCACTCATGAGAAGTACAGTGTTACTTACTTCATATTTCACCTCCTTATCCTTGATTAGAAGCAACATGTGAGTTCTCCCATTCTTCTCTAGGGTGTATGTGTTCATTCTCCCATCATGAATCACATTTCTGTCATATTTCCATGGTCTACCCAGCAATAGATGAGAAACATCCATGGGAATAACATCACAGAGTATCTTATCATTATATCCTCCTATCTTAAATTCAACTAAACATTGTTTAGTGACAGTTACCTGATGTCCTTTTTGTAGCCACGAAACTCTGTATGGGCTTGGATGATGAATTGTCTCTAGCTCCAGCTTTTCTACCATCTCTATAGAAATGGGATTATCTATGCTACCATTGTACACAATGACCTTGCATACCCTATCCTTGGTTTTTCAAGCAGTCCAAAAAAGTCTGTTTCTTTGGACTGAATTCTTCACCTCCTTCTCTGGTGTCAAAAGAGATTTTCGCATCATCAACGATCTTCCATCTTCAGCATATTCTTCCTCAACATCCTGTCTCTGTGCTTCAACGATGTGAGTCTCTCCACTCTCTTTATTTTTATCTGGAAACTCGTAAGACTTTTGCCCATTCTTTCCACATGTGAAGCATGTTATTACTCCACCTCTTCCTCTTCCTCTACCTCTGGTACGAGGAAAGATATTATTATCAACATAATCTCCTCTCTGCTCGGTATGCTGCCCTCTCTGTTTAGCATATTTCCCTCGCTGTGAGCTTCCACCTCTCTCAGTTTGAGTCTGAGGTTTCTTCCAGTCCTCCTTGGGCTTCTGATATTTATCCTAGGCAACTGATTTTCCTTTCGGCTGACTTCTGCCTCAACCTCTTTGACCATGCCTTCGGCTCAGCTTCTCTTTCACTTTTAGAGCCATCTGATAAGAATCTTCTATCGTTCGGATGGTTACCATGCTCATCTCATCCTGAATGTCGTACCTCAGGCCATTCATGTATCTGGAAACCTTTTCATCATTTTTCTCTCGATGACCTTCCCTGATGTTCATCTTGTTGAATTCTTCAGTATATTCTTTCACTGTCATCAGCTTCTATCTCAAGTTATGCATCCTTCAAAACAGAGTAATTTGGTAATCCCTGGGGATGAATTTCACCTTCATCTTCGCAATCATCCTGTCCCAACTCTTAATCTTCTACTTGCCTTTGCAGGGTCTATCAGCTTGTAGTTCATCCCACCACAATGTTGCATGTCCCTTCAATATTGTGATAGCATGTTTGACCTTCTTGTCCTCTTCAACATCTTCATAGTCAAAGTATGTGTCCAGAGCTCTAATCCAGTCTAGAAGCTCCTCTGCATCCATATTTCCCTCATAAACTGGAATGCCCATTTTTTCTCTTGCACCCATTCTTGCAATAACCCTAATCAAATGTTCATTTGTTTCATCTTTGTATGCAACTTCTTCTTCATGTTCAACCTCAATTTCACTTTCAGAATCACTAAGATCCCCAACATTGATTGTGCACCTTTGTGTTGTCTCCATGTCCTCAAGTTTGGCACGTAAATCATGCATTTATTTTTCCACGGCTGGATTAGTCATCTTCCTACCTCTTCTTCTCGGCATTTCCCTCTCCTCTGGTGGATTGGGTGTTTTTCTATCCCTTCGCCTTGGCAGCATGGTCAATTCTCTTTTTCTTTGCTATATAAAATAAAGAACCTTTTTGAGCTCTGATACCAAAAATGATGACGCACGCAACCCTCCTCAACCCACAGGTCGAAAAGTCCACGTACACAGGATCTTTCTTCCCACACTGGCCTGAAGAGCTCTCAGAAATGGCTCCTCTATTTCCCTTTCAGGAAACCTTCACCCACAACCAGCTTCGAGGATTCCCCCTTGTACTTCGGGAGATCGGACTTCGCACTTTCGTGAATCCGACGATCAAGCACCTTGTCTCTCAAATCTCTAAAAACCCGAAGTAGTCGATGCTTGACCTTATCTCTCTCTCTCTCTCTCTCTCTCTCTCTCTCTCTCTCTCTCTCTCTCTTGGGCTTCTCCTTATCACGATTCCGGCGATCGCGATGTTAGGAAAATTGTTCCTGTGATTCCCGAATCCCAATTTACTAAACCTCTAATGCGCTTGCAAGCTTTGACCTTTCAATGGTCCTTCACTCCGTCAGAACTTTGGACTTCATGATATCACGAATCCTAATGAAAATAATTTGGAACTTCACCCCATGAAACCCCGAAAGGTCAAAGGAATTTGACTTCCATGTCGATAATGCGCTACCTATCCACCTGCCGATTCTATGGCCCACACAATCCTTTCACCCTTGAGACTTCACGTTTTGTGATTTTGCGAGTCCTGTTGCACAAATTTTGGGACTTCCCCTCGTGGAAACTTGAAATAGAAGTTCATGGGTAAATCCAACTCTCATGTGGCTTGGATCTATGGCTCTACTCCTCCTGAGATTAGAACCTTTGGGAATACTCGTGGTAACTCCCCTTCTCTTTCGTGAGATCTAACGACTCACGGGACTTCGTGAATTCTCCACAGAGAATTCCGATCGTATGTCTTTTCCTTTCACAAGGACTTCTGCAACTTGTTACTAAGTGGCTTTCCATGTTACTTAACCACCTATGACTCAACTTGCAATGATTTCTCACTGATTTCAGTGCACAAGCTTCCTGTACCTCCTTCAACAGCTATGGAGACTCTATCCCTTCTGGGTTTTCTCCAACTCTGAGTCTTGAAGAAGACTCCTACATGCACTCCTTGCGGAAAATTCCTTAATTACTCCAAGGAATTGGAACCCGTCGACTCTGCGCACTCTTGTAGCATCAGTCTCTCAATACTTCATTCAGGTTACAAACCTAGACCTCTACTCATCCTACACACACCTTGCATGGCTCCGGTGCCCAACTGCACTTTTGAGAGAATGAGAACAAAAGATACCTCTCCTGAGCTTTCAGAGACAAACCTTTGAATAATTTGTCAACGCACTCCTTGCAGACAATTTAATTGCATTCCTTGCAGGAACTCTTGCTCAGATAGAGAAATAATTAAAACTCATTTCCCTTACTCTCTCTCTCAGATTCCAGACATTCAACAAGAAATCATTCATACATAGCATAAAATCAATTGCATGACAAAAAGAGTAAAAAATTCATGAGCATAGCATTCAAAAATGAATACATAGACAATATTTGAACACCATGAGTCTGAATCAAAGCATCCTTGTATTAATCCAGAACTTCTGTACATGGAATTCGGCTACACGGGTCTTTGTTTCTCCTCTTCTATGCTCTATCCTCTCTTCTATTGTTCTCCTCTTTGTTACAATACACAATGAGGGTGCCTATATCCCGTTTCCCTCTCTCATTCTAAACTGTCTAATCTAGAATTAAATTCTATATACTTTCATTAACTACCATAAATGCCTTCTACCTACTAAGGACGAGAGAGGATCGCTCAAGGTCCGTTCACATTTTACAAGTGTGCCTCCACTTGATGGTTTCATTAATGATTCAAGATATTTCAAAATTTGCACCGGGCGCTTTTCGTATCACCATCTATCCTTTGTCTCCGCATTGGATTGCTTGAGATGCTCCTGCATTAGTGGTCTAGGTCGAACTATGTGGTCTCCCTTAGCTTATGACACCTATTTTAGCTATTTCTATCTTTTTTTGACTAGAATTTCTATGTTGAAAATTCTATATATTCACCTCCTCTCTTATTTTTGAGGATGGTTTCTCATGTATATTCATTTTTTATTAATATAATTCTCTGATTTATGGAGAAAAAACTTTCTCTCATCTCTTGAATATCAACAAATTTCATGTGTTCAATTTAACTAGAATTCTAGATCTATCAGGGTTTCTGCGGGAATTCTACAATTCACAGAGGAATTTCAACCATCTACTCTGCCTAACATTCAAAGTTGGTTGATCAAACAAATATTTAAGATCGTTATGGTATTTCCTCAAATAAAACCTCTTTCCCATGAGGTAGTGACTCCACCTCTTCAAAGCATGTACTATGGCTTCCAACTCCAAATCATGAGTGGCATAGAGGCATTCATGCTCTTTCAATTTTATGGAATTGAAACATATCACAAATCCATTTTGACTAAGGACTCCACCAAGTCCATTTTTGCACGCATATGTGAAAATCATGAAATCTTCATTCGGATCATCATTTCGCAGAATTGGAGCACTGGTTAACAACTACTTCAATTGTTGGAAGCTCATTTCACATTTTGTTGTCCATTGAAATGTCTTCCCCTTCCTTTGCAAGGAAGTGATGGGATGATCTATTCTCGAAAAACCTACAATGAACTTTCTATAGTATCTCGCTAGACCCATGAAGGATCTGACTTCTGTCAAATTCTTAGATGTTGTTCACCCTTTATTGGCCTCAATCTTTTCAAGGTCAAATGCTATCACTTCTTTAGATATGATATGCCCCAAATAGTGAATTTTGTTTTGATAAAATGAGCACTTTCTCAATTTGGAATATATTTGATTCTCTCTTAGCACTTGCAAAACCATCCTCAAATGATGCTCATGCTCTTCTTTTGACTTGGAATATACAAGGATTTCATCCAAAAAGACAATGACAAACTTGTTGGTTGTGGAGCCTGATTATCTTCCTGATGCAGAGGTCCTTTGCTTTCAGCCGTGTCTATACCCCATGAAGTATTTACACCCCAGAAGTATGTACACTCTTCCACACAGGGGAGTGCAGAGGGGGGGTACCCCCTCTGCGGGGTCCGGGGGGTCCATCCCCCCGGTTGGGGGGTCTAGGGGCAAGCGGGCCCCCAGCGGGGGTTCGAGGGCGAAGCCCCCGAAGCAAAAATTGCCTTATAAAAGTATATTGTAATTACATTGTAAATCTGGACCATTCATTATAAGGTCGCAGATCTAACGGTAGATATTATGTTAGGGTTTTTTTTCCCTAGAAGGCAACCCTCTTTTATGAGGGAAATATATTGCGGCTATGTACGAGGGTGAATATTGTATTCTGAGAGAGGAGACTGTGAGAGAAAGAAGAGGAAGTTACAACGGGTTTTGCTGTAGGTTGTATCCCTTCATTTGCTGGATAATAATAAAGGAAGGACCTGGCAATTTCTCTGGTGGACGTCGCACACACTGAGTGAACCACGTAAATCTGTGTCTCTCTTGTATTGTGTGTCTTCTGTGTTTTGTTTCTACATTTGTTTTATTTTATTGCTCTGCGGTCCTGTTTTTCTAACAACTGGTATCAGAGCGTAAGGTAACTCGCAGGAAAAGAGGGTT
>ML784757.1:123676-145635 GCA_009831015.1 Picea engelmannii | reverse complement strand
ATTTGCTGGATAATAATAAAGGAAGGACCTGGCAATTTCTCTGGTGGACGTAGCCCACACTGGGTGAACCACATAAATCTGTGTCTCTCTTGTATTGTGTGTCTTCTGTGTTTTTTTTCTACATTTGTTTTATTTTATTGCTCCGCGGTCCTGTTTTTATAACAAAACTTGTCTAAATATTCTCGGAAAACACCATTCATTAGGCACATGAAAACAACTGGCGCATTTCATAATTGGAATGACACCACCATTAATTCATAATGGCCATTCCTTGTCCTAAAGGTGGTCTTATTGATTTCTTCCTCTTTAATCCTTATCTGATGGTTTCCTGACCTAAGAAATATCTTTGAAAATATCCTTGCATCCTTCAACTAATCAAAGAAATCATCAATCCTTGGTATAGGATACTTGTTCTTTATAGTCACTTTGTTCAACTGTCTAGAATCGATGCACAATCTCAATGTCCCTCTTTCTTCTTCATGAAAAATACTAGGGCACCCCAAGGTGACACACTTGGGTGTATATACCCCTTCTTCAGAAGCTCTTCAAGCTACATTTGCAACTCCTCAAGCTCTGGTGTACTCATTCTGTAAGGAGTCTTTGATACTGGAGTTGCTCTGGGCATTAAATTTATAGAGAAATCAATATCTCTCTTTGGAGGTAGTCCTGGTACCTCCTTAAACACATCTTCAAAAACTTCTAGGACTACATGATCCTATATATTTGGCACCTTATCCTTAGATTCTTCCTCCATATGGGCTACACATATTTGACAACCCTTCCTGTAACACTTCTTTAGTTTCATTGCTGAGATTTCCTGAACAATAACTGGCTTGGGAATTCTGTGGACCGCTCTATGATTTTCGTCCTCATCTAAGAAAGTAAATGACTTGTTATGAAAATCTAATATCGAATGGTGTTGGTACAACCAATCCATACTAATTAGGAAATCATATGATCCCAAATGTAAGATTTTCAAATCTTCCTTGGTACTCAATCCATTCATGCCCACTAGACATGATTTAACCAACTCAACAACCTTTCTCTTGGCTCCTATAGCCAGCTACACCAACCAATATTTCCAATGCTTTACTCTTGGTAATTGAAATATTTCCACAACCTTAGGATCTATGTAGCTATGACTAGCCCCCGAGTCTATTAAAATAGTAAAGGCATGGTTATTGAGCATACCTTCAACTTCAATCATGTGTGATTGAAACTCATCTTACCTATTGTCCAGGCCTACATAGATCCTTGGTACTCTTCTTCCCATGGTTATTGGTCATACCTTCAACTTCAATCATGTGTGATTGAAACTCATCTTTCTTGTTTTCCAGGGATGCATAGTTCCTTGGTACTCCTCTACCCATGTACTCCACTGTTTTTGCTTGCTGAATAGTGTGGACAACTCCTACCTTGTCACTTTTGTGAGGACAATTTATATACTTGTGGTCTCCTTTACAACCCCAACATTTCATAGGTGTCTTCATTGGACTTTTCCCACCTACTTCAGCCATCCTGGGCTCTCTCAAAATTGGTTGTCCTTGAGGACTATTTATGAGAAATGGTGTCTTGTTACCCTTCTCCCTTTGTTCCTTATTGAACTTCTTCTTGCCCTCCCAAGCCTTCTGGAAAGAAGGCTTTCCTTTTTTCTGATCATATAAGAATTTTTCTCTCCTTATAGTTTCTTCCAAAGTCTTGGGATCATCATATTGGATTTTTTCACTAATAAAAGGTGGAAGCCCACTCAGATATCTATGGATCTTGACTATCTCATCCTTGATGAAAGGGACATACTTAAACAACTCTAGAAATCATCTTTCATATTCATCTATAGTCATGTTTCTTGAATTCCTTCCAAGTCACTTTTTTCTCCTTGAGGCATTGTACTTGCACCAACTAATCCCACTGTATGGATGCCTTTCCTTTAATTTTCTAGATGGAAATTCTTCCCTTTCCATGAGAAGAATAAATTTTCAATTGGAAGTACTTCCTCATGCCTAACAACAATGTCTTAACATCTTCATCCTTCTTATGATCTCCATCAAAAGTAGGAGGTTTGATCTTATTCATTTCTCCTTTCAGCTCATCCACCCTAGACTTCCTATGTTTCCTGACAGGGGATGGACTTGAGCTACTATGCGCTCTCCTATGGGAATGCTTTTGGGAGTGTTGGTGATGTCTACTACCACTCCTTGATATTCATTTCTTCTGAGGGGTCTCATGACTTCCTTTTTTGCTGGAGCCACTCTCCTTATCCAACGTATTTTCAATTCTTTCCAGGCTCCGCATTAACTTCATATTGAAGTCTTCTTGTTGCTCCTTGTCTCTCTTAATCATTTCATTATCTTCTTGGTGAATTTGGACATATTTTTGAAAATTTTTAATGATTTTCATCATGCTCATGTATTTATCTATTTCTTCTCCATGCCCATTGGACTTTGTTCCTTCAACTCCAAAATGGACATCCATTCCTCTAACTTCATCCTTTGGACTGTAAGCATCTTGTTCCCCATACATTTATCTTCTCTATGTAACAATCTTGTTTGGTTTTGACAATTGATAACTCTGTAAAATGTGCGGTCAACTTGTCAGGCTATTAGAATTAATAATTTTCCAGAATAACTTACACAATCTGATTCAAAAAAAGAATATCAGATTCCATTTTGTGCGGGTCTTTGCCGATCAAGAATACTGACAGCTCTATCTCTGATCCCTTCTCTATTCCACAATTCACTTTCAGGCACTAGCCCCTTTTCCTTCAGCCCTTAATTTGCATGTAACCACGACTGTGAGCAAGTGTTAATAGTTGGGCACTTATCTAGAGCCTTGAAACTTTGGGACTCCAGAGCTTTAGAGGTTTCCCTTTTTGGACGTCACAAACATCACAAAACATTCAACTGGATAACTCATGAAGGACGATAGATCTACAGTCCACATTCTCTATTTAGGTCTACGGTGGATAGGAGCTTTGGGACTCCGAGATTCGGAGGTTTCCAAAGAACATAACAAAAAATCTCCTGGAGTGTCACATTGGTGAACTCACGAAGTGGGGTGGATAAATGGTCTTCATCTTCCCAGAATCCAACGACTTGTATCTACTATGGAACTCTAGGCCTTGAGAGTTTTGGAATTTCCATACTCTCAATTATGAACCATTTCTTTTAGAGTTTCAAGTCTTCGGGCCATGGGATATGACGCCATGCGTCCCCTGTGACCAATGGTTGAGATACACATCGGCCTTCGGGATTTCTTGACTCTATACAAAATGGAACATAATTCCTCTAGAGTGCCCAATATCCATACTGTCGAATATGTTGCCACATGTCCTCCATGATCGACGGTCCTGGTAGACTCCGAACATCGGTCCTTTCAGAGTCTTCACACTTGAACACAATTCCTTCAGAGTACCGAATCTCTATACCTTGGATTCTGACGCCATGCATCCCCTATGACCAACAATTCATATTATCTCTGGCCTTCGGGAGTTCTCTATTCAATGCTAACTTTAATAACTTTCCTTCAAAGTACCAAGTCTCGGAACTTCACAATCGGGTGCCATGCATCTATTGGGGTCAAGTTATCATGGGCCCAATCTAGTTAAATTATTCACAAAGGTTTTAACTACTTTAAGTATTCATTAGTGGACCTACTATCCATGCTTGAGAGGAGTGCCACATGGTGAAATACTAGAAGCGGACACATGGACCAATATGACAGGTGACACATGTCACGTTCTAACTGGAATTTCTATCTTCCAAAATTTCTTAACTCACTAGCATGTGGCACACATCCCATGTGTCCACATCATCCTTGATGACATAAGGAGGCCATTTCACTTCAGGAATTTGGGACTTTGGGCTTCAAAATATTTTACACTTGTAGACTCCAATTCTCCCAAACGTCGAACTCCCAAACTTTCTTTCCTTCCAGGGTCCAAATAGTAGAACTGTCAAAAATTATGGTGGTGGCATGTGGAATGTATAGGAAAGGTCCACATCACCAAATGTGACATCATCATGCCACACCACTTATATTCTTCATCTTCGAGACTTCGAGCTTCAGGGATTCGAAAGATTCCACACTAGCACACACCTATTCTCCCGAACGTCGAACTCCCAAACAATCTAATCTTATGACACGTGTCTACTTTTATGAACGGTATAGATGAAATCCAAACTTTGGTAATTTGACACTTTTCACTCTAGCACACTCCAATTGTCTTGAACATTGAATTCCTGAACAAGCAAATCTCCTAACATGTGTCTCCTTTAATGAACGGTCTGAATCAACTCCAAACTTCAGGACTTCAGGGTTTTTCATCTTACCATACTTTGTTTCTCCCGAATGATGAATTCCCGAAGAAACCAATCATCCGACACATGTTTCATTTGATGAGATTTTTGGATTAACTCTGGACTTCAAGATTTTTTTCCTTAGCACACTTTGTTTCTCCTGAATGATAAATTCCCGAACAAGCCAATCTGTCAACATGTATTCCTTTTGATGAACGACCTGGATTAACTCTGAACTTTGGTACTTTGGGAGTTTTCACTCTATCCCACCTTATTACTCCTGAATGTTGAATTTTCACATTACTATGAGATCTATGGCTCATAATCATTTGCACGTAGATCTGTTGGTTGAGATATTTTTTTTCACCACTGCACCTTACCTTCTGCTTTTGGCTTGATCTAATGGTTTTGATCTGTCTTCGGCCAAAACCAACTGTCAAGCACTTCTCCCTAGATCTACGGTGTAGATCCACTCCAGGACTTCGACCCCTTTCTTTATATAACACATAGAATTCATCGAAGTCATGAAGTCCAAAGGACTTGGAGGTTAAATCTCATGCACCTTTTTCCATATCTGACGGCTGCAAAAAATTGGCCTTTCCCCTGCACATATCTTACTCCCTAAATTCAAACCTTGTGGCCCAACACAACGGTTGTTGTGGCTTCTTTCTCTGTTCCCATTCCATAAACCATTATACCTCATGAGCTTCATAACACATACAAGGTATTCTCTTGGCACCCAGGGATGCTCTTAACTCATATTTTGTCCGTTTCAACAACAATTTCTTTCTGAAATGTTTTCTTCAACTTCCACTAACATGGCCCATCCAGGATCAGTGTTGAAACCATGGCTCTAATACCAATTTGTAACGTCCCTAAACACCAATAGGTCAGGCATCGCCACTGAGTAAGCATACTTTTTCTCTAGTACTAATTTGTAACATCCCCGACCACTCATGTCAGGCCATGCTACTCCAGAAAACTATCATGCTCGAATATATATATATATATATATATATATATATATATATTGCAATTTTAACAAGACATAAACATTTTTTCATACACATATTCATGAAGAAGTGACAATAAAACATACAAATTTAACAAATGATTTACGTTTTGTTATCACACAAATTAATGAAGAAATAATAGTAAAATCATACATGGAGTAATCACAAGCAAACCCATAAATATAACATCATATATAAATACACAACATGTAACCAAACTTGGAATTGGTACTTATCTTTTAATTGAGGTACATCAACTGTGTGCAAACCTTCCATGAACCTCCCAGCCTTAGACCATGCTTCTTATCACTCTCAACAGTGGTTCACCCCTGATTTGGGACAAAACTCCACCCAGGTGAAAGGGATTCATATACTTGGTTGAGGCTACTAGAAACTAAACAATTCCTTAGGAAGGATTCTCTCCAAGAAGCCTACTTATACCCACAACTCACAGAGTCTCATTCCCCACATTTTTGTCCCACCCCAGGAGGTAAACACCTTCACTCTTCCACAATCCATCGGTCGCTCCACTTCCCTTTCCATGTTTTCAACAACAAGGCAGAACAAGAATCCTTAGATCTCTTTAGTTTATTCTAGACTCCCTCTAGGAGGAATCACTTCCCCAACAAACTCTCTCACTTGGAGAGAGTTTCTCACATGCCTGAAAACTTGCCTCTTCAAACCAAAAAAAAAAAATTGTGTAAGGAAAGGGGACGAATCAACAATTACAGAGGTTAGCAATGGAAGAAAAGGATCTAGTTGTGTGATTGTTCGATGCATGTGTGGACTTCTCAAGGGATGGCCAGAATCCTAAGGATGATCTCGTGGGAAAAAAAAATGGTCAAACTGGTCAGAATGCTCAGAGCGAGAAAAATGGTGAGAATGGCCACACTGTAGAATCATGAAAGAGACACGAAAATTGGTGAGTGCCTCCCCCACCCCCCACAATGGTGGTAATTCCCACATAAAATTGCATGCCTCTTGGTTGGCACTTGGCTCTCCAGGAGCTTGTTCCTCTCCACTTAGAGTTTGTTACCCTCCCCAACGAAACTTAGGATAACTGGGTTTATTTCCCAACTTTATTATTTTTTAGGAAACACATTATAATATTCCCTTGGGTTAAGCCCTCAATCTTATCCCCTCTTTCCTAGACTCACAGCCCTATCCCTTTCCCTAACCAGTGGAGCTTAGTCCCCCATAACTTTTTCTTTGTGGTCAGTCTACACACAATGATGTATTTTATTAATAATCTACATAATTACATATACAAAATCAGGCCCACGAGCCTTAACATCTAGCATCCCCAGACCAATAAACACATAATCCTACCAACTTATAATTACTTGGCTCACCGGCCTACAAAACATGTTACATTCATAATTACAACTAGGGCTCGGCCTTGGGATATTATAATAGAGCCTATAGATCATGGTATTTAGTACTTTGTATGGGATCTTAAGATATGTTGTTGGGACATATCTTTCCCCTTTCTTTACCGTCTACTCTTCATCGTATAACCAATCCTTTATTAGGGTCTTAAAGTATTCATGTTCGACTTCGAACTGTTAAATAAAAGACTCACTCAGGGCTACAATAGAATCAAGAATTTGGTGCCTTATCCAGATATATTTTTCTTTAAGCAGGAAGATTGGGAGTCCTGAAGCGATAACTATCATCCCTATATATTTTTACAGATAGTCGAAACACCATTTAGTTTCATTGTTGTAAGGAGAAATCTTTGGACGCATGACTACATCATGTATCCCACTCTTGCAAATATCTTTGTATGCCTCAATGTTTGGATCATCAGATGGGAATATTTCATTCTTGAACATGTCTAGGATATTGACGTAGTTGAGGTAGTTCTCCATCCAATCATGGTTTTTGGTGTTAGAGATGTTGTGTGATTCTGAAATGGAATATGGAATGGGCATTCCATAGGTTTGGATTTTTCCTTTTCTGGTGATCATCCTAGACATCTCGTCACCTGCACAAAGAAACAAAACTACAGTTAATAGATTCATTTTAGGATTGAAATATTAACACTAGAAAAATTAGTATCCTACTTGCTCAAAGGATAGGAATGGTATTCAATCAAGAAGAGATAACAAAGAATTGCAGATGCAACTTTCATTTTTTCTTTATAAGTAAGTGAGAAAGAACATGAGTCTTAGTGATTTTAAAATATTCCATCAATTCCCTCAAAACCAAAACATAATCAATGAAAGGTGTGATACAACTTGGACTCAGTTAGGGGAGTACGCAGAGAGTAACTTCATTTGTGGTCTACTAGTGGTTATAGTCGTTAGGGCATGGGAGAATTTGAAAAAATTGGGGGATCCGTGAAGCTATTGTCCTCGATAATCGATAGGAATGAGAGTTGTGGATATAGGTTAGAAACAACCTTCGATGATGATAATAACTTGATCAACAAATTAAGCGTCATTATGTTAAGCCCTAATATTGGCTCATTACCCCTTAATTGGGGCATATTAGATTAGTAAGGTTATTTTATTTATCTCGGCTTTAGGCCATTAGTTGTAATTTAGATTAGTAATGTTATTTTATTTATGTCAGATTTAGGCCATTAGTTGTAATTATACCTCCTAGTCTCCTATATATACCAAGGAGACATTTTCATTTTGAATCATCTTGTACTTGAACATTTAAGTGGGGTAAAAGGAGGTTTCCCCCTCGAAGAGGCTTATTATCTAAAATTTTCTCTCTTTCAAGGCGTTGAGTACTTTTCCTGAGGTTTTTCTATGCTATATTGATGTTTGGTTCTTAACATATGGTATCAGAGCTCAAGGTCTTGGGGTTTCACTGCTACATCTGAGACACTGTGGAATTTTCAGTATAACTTTTTTTCTACAACGTTTTAGAAGGAATGGCTTGGAGCATATTTATAAGATGGATCAAGGTACGTTGGGTTCAAAATTTAGCTCCTGAGGCCTTATACTTTCGGAGATACAGCCTGTACAAGATAGGGTTCTGGAATCATCCTGAAATGAGTCATTGTGGAATTTTCTCTATAAAAAATTTTCTGTAACGTTTCAGACCCTAAGCTTGACCAAAAAAATCCTTTTAATGTTCAATTAGATGGTATTTGGGAATTAATCCTTTATTCATTAATGTTGACAAGACGTCGAGGTAGTCACGGGGGACCCATCACTTATAAAGGCATGATATATATGGTGGAGGAGTGATCAAAGACAACTTGGTTCATACGATCCGTAGGATGGGAAACATGACAGATAGATAACAAAGAGTGATGTCGTTGTTGACAGGGTGTGTATGTATAGGAAAGCGTCCAAAGAAAAATTTGACAATGAAAAGAATTCGCCAAATACTGTTAGCCATTGTTACCTTGCCATGTGTAAGAAAAAGAAAATTATCCAGTGGTTGATATGAAGGGCCCGTAAGGAAGGTAATTTCTGAGGTGTACTCTATAGAAAGGGCCATGCAATCAATTGGGTTGTGCCTAGGAGAGATAAGGTCTCATTGTCATCAGAAAAATGGATAGGAGCATGAGGATGATAGTGTTTCTAAATTTGGACAATGACATTATGAGGTGTTTCCGTCTGTGAAATATGAAGGTGCACATGTGTGCACATTTTATAAGGGCCTGACGATGAAAAGGAAAGAAGGAGGCAATCTGAGAAGTAGGTGGGGGGGACCTAACTTTAGTTCTTTAAGTTATGAGGATGCATATGAAGTTTAATATAAAGGAACCTCATGAAAAAAAAATGAAAATGTACATCCCCACACGAAGACTAAAAAAAACTTTAAGTGGGGAATGGGTTGTTGCTCCAACACAACAAATGGTGAATTAATGGGAAGAACTAGTTATCTCTAAGATTGAAAGAAAAATACTTATACCTCATCAACTGTGTTGTTACCTTTATATAGTTCATACAATTTATAGGTTGAGGACACCACATTCAATTAGACTTAAATTTTAGAGGAAAATCCCATCACTAATGATCTTCTACATAATTTTAGTGAGTGTTTATGGGGATTATATATCCAACAGTGAAACATGAGGGGTACAAAATAGAAAAATGTTTACCAACTGATATATACTATAGTTTTTTCCTCACCCCTCTTTCCCAGCATTGTTTTTCTTCCAAAAAGCATCCATAGACCTGACGAAATGACTTGGTATCATACAAGCATAGCCCCACTGCCAACAAGAATCCTTAGCCCTGACTAGTTTGCCCATACTTCCCACACTTTTAATAGTTCTTTCAACTTCCTTGTGTATGTGCTTATTTTCCTTCATTTTTTTTAGATATATGATTTATGTATTTCTCTTGCAACATGTGTGAAGGTGAGAAAGAAGCGGGGTGATATGTGTAACATATCCGACCACCCATGCCAGGTCATACTACTCTAGAAAATGCTTTCATTCTCTACTCAACATACTGTAACATACTGAGTATCCAAATGAGTTATGCCACATAAATTTTTCAAACTGCATGCAATTAAAACATATACACACAAAACTCTTGCAAAACTTTATATATAAAACGTAAACAAACAAATACATATTGTAAATGCACAGATTCAGACGGAAATGAAAATAAACATATACATGTAGCATATGCAGGAAATATCCATAAATATAAACATAGTTATAAACCACATATAGGATAAACCCATAAAAATAAACATGTAAATAATTATTCAGCATGTAATTTATCACACAATTGACACTTATCTTGGTAAGAATATCACCAACTACGTGCAGACCTTCCACGAACCTCCCAGCCTTAGACCAAACTACTCATCACTCTCAGCAGTGGGTCACCCCCAAGCTGGGAATAAACTCCACCCGGGTAAAGGGATTCCTAACCAGGATGACTATCTCATAAAATAGGAAAGACTCTGTCACAGGTGCCAACTAAAACTAACAAACTACAGTCCCTCATTCCTCACATGCCTATCCCACCCGGGAAGTGTGCCCATTCTCTTCTCAATATTCCTTTGACTGCCTCACTTCCTTTCTAGGCTTCAACAACAAGCCATAAAAGAAGTCTTAGAGCCCTGTAGCTACAGTTTATCACCTTCAAAAATCAATTCCCAACAATTCTCTCACCCAGAGAGATTTCTCATAGGCCTAACAACCTGCCTCTTCAATATCCTATGGGCCTGACAACCCACTTCTTCAGTGCATCTCCCCATCTAAATAGGTACACAAAGAGGTATGGTTATGGATACAGGTTCAGGTACATTAACATGAAAGTACAAAGGACAACTGACTGAGTGAGTGAATGATCTTGAAATCCTTCCATCGATCACTGAATGATGGAAGGAATGAACTAAGTCCAAAAAATATGTATGCATGTTCCCAACTTGACATTTGTCATTTTGGGAGCTACTTTGTCCCACTTGTACCCATCCTTAGAACTTAGGATAAATAATTTTCCATACTTTATGATTTAAGGAATATTAATATAATAATCCTTTTTAGCATAATCTCCCTAGCTTAGCCCCTTTTCCTTAATGTTTATCCCCCCTTTCTCTAACTAGTGGAGTTTAGTCCTCCATACTCTTTTATCATGGTCTTTCTATGCACAACGATGTATTTTATATTAATGATGAGACATATACAAAAATAGGCCCACTGGCCTTTAACATCTAGGCTCTTCGGCCTAATCATCATAAACTGGCTCACCAGCCTATAAATAAAAGCATATACAAATAGGCTCTCTGGCCTCAAAATCAAAGGCACTTAAGTTGTTGCACATGGTATCTTGGAATGTGCACACTTCATCATTTTAGTGTGCAGTACATGCACGCACTATGCCATGAAGGGTGCATACAAAAAAATGATATCAACCACTCACCAGCTTAAGTACATTTTCATTTTACATTTACAATTGGGTTCGGCCTAGGGGTATTACAATCCCCTCCCCTTATTTATGCACTATCCTCAGTGCATTATGTACACATATAAAAAAAAAAATTCAAAAATCCTAAAAAGGATGTGGGTATTCTACCCGCATTGCATCCTCATGCTCCCAAGTAGTGTCCTCGGGACCGTACCAGTTCCATTGGACCTTTACAAGCCCTATGGATCAATTTCGAAGTTGTTTGATTTTATGTTCCAGAATGTGTACCTAATGCACTTGGAAAGCGCCTTCTTGCTCCACATGAATCACATTCCAATCAATAACATGATTAGCATCAAGTATATATTTCTTGAGAAATGATACATGGAATACATTATGAACAAACATAGATGTAGGCAATGCAATCATATAAGCTACTGGACCAATCATCTCTAGGATTTCAAACGACCCACAATAGAGAGCTACCAACTTTGAACAATTTCCCAACTTTAGGGAGCTTTTGTTGGCCTTCACTTTCAAGAATACATGGTCCCCAACTTTAAATTCCCTGAGTTGTTCCCTTATCATCATAGCTTTTCTTCCTGTCTTGGGCAACATTTAAATTTTGTTTTATTTTTATTATTTTCTCCTCCATTTCCCTGAGAAAATCTAGTCCAATCACTGCTTTATCTGCTGCATTATCCCAACTTATCAGTGTGTTTCACTTTCTACCATAAAGTTCCTTAAATGGGCTCATATTTAGAGATGTTTGGTACCCAGTGTTATAAGAAAAATCTACTATGTGTAGGTATTCTTCCCATTTTGATGGTTTATCCATCACATACATCCTCAACATATCCTGAATCACTTGATTCACCCTCTCTATTTTTCCATCTGATTCTTGATGATAAGTTGTACTAAAATTCAAATTGTTCCAAATCCATTAAATAATCCTTTCCAAAAATTTGAGGTAAATTTTGGATCTCTATCAGACACAATTGTCTTGGTTATGCCATGTAATTGAACAATTTCTCTCATATAAACATCAACAATGTTGGCTACCTTGTGAGTGATCTTAACTAGAATAAAATGGGCATCTTTAGTAAGTTTATCCACCACTACCATGATAGAATTATGTTGTTTGTTTTTTCTAGGTAGTTTGGTGATGAAATCCATGGTTACAACTTCCCATTTCCACTCAGGAATGGGTAATGGCTGTAGCAAAATAGTTGGGTGTCTATGCTCATCCTTTACCTTTTGACATTCCAAACATTTGGAAATAAAATCAACGACTTCTTTCTTCATTCCTAGCCAATAATATTAGCTCTTGACAATTGCAATAGTTTTTTGATAACCTAGGTGCCCAATGTAAGGTACATTATGAATTTCTCCCAATATCATATTTTTCAATTCATGGGAATTTGGTACATAAATTCTTCCCCTACAGATGAGAATTTCATCATTATCTAGCTTGTATTCTTCAATTTTCTATTGCAAATTACCTTGCTGTAATTTTTCCACTAATTTCTTGTATTGCAAATATAATTTTGTAGCCTCTAAAATTCCATGTTTCAAATCTGATTGGTACATGATAAGGGATTTAGCACACAATTCATTCACTCTTCTATTGAGTGCATCAACCACTTTGTTCTCTTTACCCTTGATATGCTTTATATCAAAATCATATTCATTGAGAAATTCTAACCATTTGCTTTGCCTAGCATTTAGAGTTGGCTGATCAAATAAATATTTCATACCATTCCATTATGGTATGTCCTCAGCTCAAATATTTTCCTCATGAGGTAGTTTCTCCATTTCCTCAAGGCATGCACTATGGCTTCCAACTCCAAATCATGAGTGGCATAGTGTCTTTAATGCTCCTTCAACTTCCTTGATTCATAACATATAACAAACCCATTTTGACTGAGGACTCCACCAAATCCTTCTTTACATGCATCTATGCATACAATGAAGTCTTCATTTGGGTTTGAAATCTTTAGTATTATAGCACTTGTTAATAATTGTTTCAAGCATTGGAAACTCTTTTCACAATCCAATGTCCACTAAAACTTCACACCCTTCTTTTGTAAGGAACTAATTGGGTGTGCAATTTTTGAGAATCCTTCAATAAATCTCCTATAGTATCTTGCAGGGCCCATGAATTATCTAACCTCTGTCACATTCTTTGGTGCTGACCATTATCTAATGGCTTCTATCTTCTCAGGATCCACTGCTATCCAATACTTTGAAATGATATGTCCCAAATAATGAATTTGCTTCTAATAAAATGAGCACTTGCTCAATTTGGCATACAACTGATGCTCCCTTAATACTTGCAACACTATACTCAAATGATGCTCATGCTCTTCTTCTGATTTGGAATATACAAGGATATCATCTGAAAAGTAAATGACAAACTTGTCTAGATATTCTCGGAAAACACCATTCATTAAGAACATGAAAACAATTGGTGCATTTGACAACCCAAATAACACCATTGTGAACTCATAATGACCATATCTTGTCCTGAAGGAGGTCTTTCTTATATATTCCTCTTTAATCCTTACTTGATGGTATCCTAACCTGAGATCTATCTTTGAAAATATTTTTTTATCCTTCAATTGATCAAAGAGATCATCAATCCTTGGCAGAGGATACTTGTTCTTTAAGTCACTTTATTCAACTATCTGAAATCAATGCACAATATTAATGTCCCATCTTTCTTCTTCATGAAAAAGACTGGGGCACCCCAAGGTGACACACTTGGGTGTATATACCCCTTCTTCAGAAGTTCTTCAAGCTTTATTTTCAACTCCTTTAGCTCTGGTGTACTCATTTTGTAAGGAGTCTTTGACACTGGAGCTACTCCAAGCATTAAATTTATAGAGAAATCAATATCTCTCTTTGGGGGGTAGTCCTGGTACCTCCTTGAACACATCTTCAAAATCTTCCAGGATTGCATGATCTTCCAAATTTGGCACCTTATCTTTAGGTGTCTCTTCCATATGAGCTGCAAGTATTTGACACCCTTTTCTATAACAATTCTTCAACTACAATGCTGAAATTTATCTGATGGTTACTGCCCTAGGAATTCCCTACAATTTCCTTAGGTTCCCTTCCTCATCCAAGCAAGTAAATTCCTTGTTATGACAGTCTAGGATAGAATGATGTTGGTCAACCAATCCATCCCAATTATACAATCATAGGAACCTAAAGGCAAGATGTTCAAATCTTCCTTGGTGTTTAGTCCATTCATGTCCATAAGACATGACTTAACCATTTCATTAACTTTTCTTTTGGCTCTAGTAGCCAGCTGCACCAACCAATATTTTCCATGCTTACTTCTTGGAAAATACAAACTTTCCACCATCTTAGGATCTATATAACTATGACTAGCTCCCGAATCAATTAAAATAGTAATGGTTTGGTTGTTGATCATACTTTCCACTTCAATCATATGTGAGTGATACTCTTCTTTCTTGTTGTCCAGAACTACATTGATCCTTGGTACATTTATTCCCATGTCCTCCACTATTTCAGTTTGTTGTACATTGTGAACATTCCTCAATTTTTCACCTCTATGAGGACAATATCTAAACACATGATGTCTTTTACAACCCAAACATTGAATAGGTGGTTTCATTGTCCTTTGAACCCCTGTCTCAACCGTTCTTGTTTCTCTAGAAGTTGGTTTTCCTTGAGTATTATGTATGAAAAATGGTTGCGTAGTTCCCTTCTTCTTCTGATCCATATTGAATTTCTTTTTGTATTCCCAAGATTTTTGGAAATTTGGCCTTGCTTTTTGTTGATCATATACGCATTTATCTCACCTTATGGTATCCTCCAATGTCTTGGGATCATCATATTGTATTTTGTCACTGATGAATGATGGAAATCCACTCAAATACATTTGAATCTTAACTATCTCATCCTTGATGAAAGAAACATACTTCAACAGTTATAAAAACCTTCTCTCATATTCATCTATGGCCATACTCTCAAGCTTGAGTTCAAAGAACTCTTTCATTTTCTTGTCATAGTATCTCTTAGTCAAGTATTTATTCTCAAAATACTTCTTTAATTCCCTCCAAGTAACTCTTTTCTCTTTAATGTGTTGCACCTGCACAAGATGATCCCACCACATGGATGCCTTTCCCTTGAGTTGATAGATGGAAATTCTTGCTTCTGCATGAGATGAATAATTATGCAATTGGAAATACTTTCTCATGCCTAGCAACCATGTTTCTGCATCTTCATCCTTCTTGTGCTCACCATCAAATGTAGGAGGTTTGATTTTTTTCATTTCTCCTCATAGCTCATCCACCCTAGACCTATTATGATTCCTGACAGGGGATGGACTTGAGATACTATGTGCCCTCTTATTGGACTTCCTCAGGGAGTGATGGTGATGTCTGCTAACACTTCTTATTCTTGTTTTCTCATTAAGAGACCTATGACTTCCTAATTTTCTTGAGCCACTCTCCTTATCCAATTTCTTTTCTATTATGTTCAATCTCTGCATTAACTTCATGTTGAAGTCCTCTTTTTTATCCTTGGCTCTCATAATCCTTTCATTATCATATTTTATGGCTTTGGACATCCTTCTGTAAATTTCTAATGGTCTCTACCGTGTTCATGTTTTCATCCCTTCCTTCTCCATGTCCATTGGAGTTTGTTCCTTTAATGCCCAAATAATCATCCATCCATCTGATCTCATATTCCTCACTATAAGTCCCTTGTAAATATTGCATTACTCAGGACTCTGTGATGATCCTGATCTGATTTAGTTGTTAACTCTGCAAAATGTGCATCCAAAAAAACTTTGTCAGACTAACTGTTTCAACAATTTTATGAAAATATGAACCATTCTGGTTCAATAATATATAATAATTTTTTCTTCTGATTTTCTAGAAACTTGAATTCCTAGATCAACTTTTTAGGTGAATATTTATATTCTACTATCCGATACCTTTCCAATGCCTATTTCCATGCTCAATTCTGAGTCTTGAGGAGAAAGTTATGGTTATTTGAAAATTTCTCATTAATTTTTCTGTTCACACTTCAACTGGGCACAACTATGCGCTGTAATTATGTATTTTTTCACCTACTGCATTGGATTTTTCATAGGATATCAATTGGTTTTCTTCATATACATATTTTGGACTCTTTCCAAGTTTCACCTTTTTCTGGGTTCCGAGATGCTAGTTACATCCTACTGAAGTTCTAGGCCAATTTGTGTTTTTGGTCTGGAATGCTATAGGTACCTTCTTTGCCATATTAATTTTTTTTAACATGCCCAAAACTTTAATTAAGCTCTAGGTTTGTCTTCTATGGTTCAATATATTTCCATTGACTTATCACGCGCCTCAATCTGATTCTAGAGAAAAAAATTATGGCTCTTTGAAGTTAGTTGGGTCTTAAAATTTACCCTCCATAGTTTGTGTTGTATCTTTCTCATAAAATCTCTGTCTAACGAATGGTTTACACCATTAGAAATCCCTCTCCGAGATCTTTTATTTGAGTTTTAGAGACATAGTGTACCTTTGTACACTTTGTTCTTGTGGTTTTTTTGGTAGCTAAAAAATTTGTTAAGGGCCTCAAAAATGCATTGCAAAAAGATGACGTTCAAATAGTATAAAATATCACAGAAAATCGCTAGTTTTTTGTTGTTGTTCACCATCCGAGCGATTTCGTGCACACACAATTCAACTTGTAGACCCATATTTAGAAAGAACAGTAACAAAACAAGGTAATTCATGCTCCACACATCTATAACTACCATCCATCACTTATCTATCGCACCAATAACTAGTGCGCACTACTTATGTATCACGCACCAATATCCACCACGCAACATTTTGGTTCTTGCACTATTACCTGTTGCGTACAATTTTTGGATCACGCATTGATATTTTATGTGCATTTCACTCTACACATTGTACCATGCCAGAGTTTAGTACACCCCCACCGCTCATCACTACTCCACGCGCACCATTAATTAAACTATCGCGCGACAACATATACCAACATTGTGTGCACACCAACAAAATTCCTCTGTGCTCTACCAATACTGTGTACACCATGCATACCATTATTATGTGTGTGCACACCATGCACACTTTATTATGTGTATGCACATTGCACACCAGTATTATGTATGTGTCACTCAATCTGCACCGTACAATGCTAAATTTAGCGTGTGCACCTGCATGCCAACATTTTTTCGTGCAACACCAAATTTTAGCGTGTGCACCCGCACGCCAATATTTTTCAGCACAGAGAAAATTTTTATCATGCACACCCACAGACCAAAATTTTTCTACGTGACACCACAATTTAGAACATGTGCCCATACACCAACATTTTTCCGTTCGGTGGAAAAATTTAGCGAGCGCACCTGCATACCAACATTTTTACACACGCAAAAAAATTTAGCTTGCACACCTGCACACCAACATTTTTTCCCGCATCACTAAAATTTAGCGTGTGCACCAACACGCCAATATTTTTCCGCGCAATACCAAATTTTAGTGCACGCACATGCACTCCAATGTTTTTCCGCACAGTGCCCAATTTTTACCATAAGCATTCTGCAACTATGAAATTTGTTCAATTTCACCCCGATAACACTAATTCAACCTATGCAACAACAAATCGTTGTGGGTTGACATTTCTAGAATGATTTGTTTTTCCCACACTCAATTCACAATTGAGAATTTTAATTACCAATCTTTCTCCATCTATCATGTCTTTACTGTAACTTTAAATTCGACCAATTTCAGGCCTGAATTTTCTAGAACGTATATTAAATCAATAATATCTCAACACTTGGCCAAATTTCTCAATTTTACTATGAATTTAACAACAGAAATTGGGGATTTTTTCCAATTCTGTGCAATTGTTGTTACTTTTTACCATGGATGCTCTGCAACCTAAAATTTGGCCACTTCGAAATTAATCCTCTGTGAAATTTCGCTTCAACTCAACTTGTTTGGCCCATCGAGGCTCAGTGTTGAGAACTGAAGCTATGATACCATAATGTAACATCCCTGACCACCCATGTCGGTCATACTACTCCAGAAAAATCTTTCATTCTCTGCTCAACATACTGCAACATACCTAGTATCCAATTGAGTTGTGCCACATAAAATTTTTGAACTGCATGTAATTAAAACATACACACATAGAACTCTTGCGAAAATTTATATATAAAATGTAAACAAACAAATACATATTGTAAATGCATAGATTCATACAGAAATGATAGTAAAAATATACATGAAACATATGCAGGCAATGCCCATATATATAAACATAGTTATAAACCACACATAGGATAAACCCATAAAAATAAATACGTAAACAATTATGCAACATGCAATTTATCACACAATTGACACTTATCTTGGTAAGAATATCACCAATTGCATGCATACCTTCCACGGACCTCCCAGCCTTAGACCAAATTGCTCATCACTCTCAGCAGTGGGTCACCCCTGAGCTGGGACTAAACTCCACCTGTGTAAAGGGATTCCTAACCAGGATGACTATCTCACATAGTAGGAAAGACTCTATCATATGTGCCAACTCAAACTAACAGCCTACAGTCTCTCTTTCCCCACATTCCTGTCCCACCCTAGGAAGTGTGCCCCTTCTCTGCTCAACAGTCCTTCGGCTGCCCCATCTCCTTTCTAGGCTTCAACAACATGCCGGACAAGAAGTCTCAGAGCCCTGTAGCTACAGTTTAACACCTTCAAAAATCAATTCCTAGTAATTATCTCACCCAAAGAGATTTCTCACATGCATGACAACCCACCTCTTCAATATCCCACGGGCCTGACAACCTACTTCTTCAATCCATCTCCCTAGTTAACCAGGTACACAAACATTTATGGTTATGGATACAAGTTCGAGTATAGTGATAGGAAAGTACAAAGGACAACTGACTGAGTGAGTGAATGATCCTGGAATCCTTCCATCGATGACTGAATTATGGAAGGAATGAACTAAGTCCAAACAATATGTATGCATGTTCCCAACTTAACACTTGTCATGCTAGGAGCTACTTTGGCCCACTTCTCCCCATCCTTTGAACTTAGGACAAATAATTTTCCATACTTTATGATTTAAGGAATATTAATATAATATTCCTTTTTTCACTTAATCACCCTAGCTTAGCCCCTTTTCCTTAACGTTTATCCCCCCTTTTCCCTAACTAGTGGATTTTAGTCCCCCATACTCTTTTATCGGGGTCTGTTTATGCACAGTGATGTATTTTATATTAATGATGAGACATATACAAAAATAGGCCCACTAGCCTTTAACATCTAGGCTCTCCATCCTAATCATCACAAACCAACTCACTAGTGTATAAAACACAACATATACACAAAGGCTCCCTGGCCTCAAAATTGTACACACTTAAGTTGTTGCGCGCAGTATCTTGGAATGTGCACACTTCATCATTTTAGTGTGCAGTACATGCCTGTACTATGCCATGAAAGGTGCATACAAAAAAAATGATATCAACAAGTCACCAGTTGAAGTACATTTTCATTTTACATTTACAATTGGGTTCGGCCAAGGGGTATTACAATATGAGAGTTACTTTGATATGAAATTATCAATCGATGGTTCATTCTTGTGTGTTCCTCACATGAGTTAATGATAGATTATATTTAAGTGAATAATTGGTAATACGACTCGATGTATGTAGAAGATATCAATTTTCATAGCAATTCGGAAAACTGGCATGGAGCATAGGCATGTCTTGAGAGTGGTGAGACATGATAAAGATGATTGATATGAGCAATAGGAAGCTGTGGAATTTGTAGGTATGAGGCTTTCTCTAGGAATGAGTGAATCAACTCCTCTTTTATGTGTCATCATCTCTTATGAAGAAATGTTGAGTTATAGGTTGTTTGATTACTTGTCAATACCAAATACCTGAATACAAAATATCACAATAGATCTAAAGATGTCTGAATACAATCACCACACAATATGTATGAAAAAATACAGAAAACCACCACTTTATTATATGAAAACCCTTGAGGTAGGGAAACACCATACAATGGATCCTATTATGAAAGGGATCCTCTCATGTTCACTTGCCTCTTCGAGGGGGCATACTCCTATTGATCTATAACTCCAAATAAAATATTTCTCTTCATGTCCTATTACATTTATTGAACCCCTTTATATAGTGCTACCATCACCTAAGAACATTCTAGAGGAGGAATCATATAGAGGTAGAACCTTCTAAGAATTCCTCTTACATTTATTATATCTAACTACCCGTTTGTTATATCTAACTACCATAGTGGACCTTATTTAATAATATAATGGACCTAGTCCACCTTACATTGAATGACCTCCACTATTATCACTATGAGCCCTCTAGGCCCCCCCCACTACCTCTCTAGCTACCTAACATTCCATCCCCCTTATGAAATCGTTGTCCTCAACACTTGATGTACAACCATATACTAGGGTCCCATGGATAAGTGTGGACCATAGTGTTGAAGTAGACTAGAGAACCAAGGTCCCATTGATAAATGGAAGCCACCATGTTGAAGTAGTCCAACTGCCATTGTAAATCAGGGTCTCATGTCTAATTTCTCATGTGAAATTAACACAGAAGATAATGATACCCCATAGCCGACTGAAAATGATGCTCCCAATACTCACACCTATCATGTGGGTCTAAATAAGAATATCCATCCACATAGTGGAAAAGGGTCAAAGTTGAATATGGAAGGAACAATAGTGTTGTAGAATATCCAGGCTGGACACTAGTAATCATAACTAGATCTTGATGTGCCACATTGATGTTCTCCAAAAAATGTGGAGTAGATTCATCAAATAAAATATGGAAGTGGTTGTCATCCCAGAAATGAAAACTATCCATATATCAATCATCACAATCATCCTCCAAATCATACCAAGAATACACTTCTTGATGATATTCATTCAGGATGTCTTCCATAAGTTATCTCTCTTGAAGGAGAGCCAATGACCATTGAATATTGTGATAACTATCTCTGTGGTATTGTATATCGGCTTTGAATGCTTCAATCATGTGTAGAATTTCCTTGAGTTGAGAGTGCATATCCATTGGAAACACGACATACAATATACCAAAAGAAAGTTATTAAATTGAGTTATCCAATGAAACTTATATGGTAGCAATATGAGCACCCTATGAACAATTATTAACTCTGTAGTCTCATCTCCATAATGAAAAAACCCAAAAAATAGAACAAGGGTTTAAAAATAAATTACTGCAGAAAATCGTGGCTTTTTCCGGAAAACCCTGAAAAACTGTTGAATTTAAAATGCTCATAAATTTACTTCCTGTACTCCATTTCGACTGATTTTATTTTTGAAATTGGGCATTTTTCTAAGAGTAATTCAAATACCCAATTTATTTTTCGAAATTTAGCTCATAAATCTTCATATCAGAACCTGAAGTGCACCGCCCTCTTTTTCTTCCCTAGAAACATTCTGCAAAAAGAGAAAAAAATTATTCCCTTGTTTGGCCAAGGAAAGTTCTCTAATACCAATTGTTAAGAACCAAATACTTGCATATAGGAACACCACAAATATTCAGAGAACAATAAAGAAGAAACACCACTTTATTATATCAAACTCTTAGGGTAGGTAAACACCATACAATGGATCCTATTATGGAAGGGATCCTCTCTTGTTCACTTGTTCTCATACCAATTGTTAAGTTTATTATATCTAACTAGCCATTTATTATATATAACTACCATAGTGGGCCTTATTTAATAATATAGTGAACCTAGTCCACC
>ML784757.1:106699-123625 GCA_009831015.1 Picea engelmannii | reverse complement strand
CCCCCCCCCCCCCCCCCCCACTACCTCTCTAGCTACCTAACATTACTGTTGAGTGAGAAGTTCCCAAAGATCAAATTGGTTAATAGTTTGAAAAATTTAGGGTTGTTATTATGGGGAAATGAGTGGTATGGAGTGGTGAACTGCTCATTATTGTAGATTAAAAAAAAGTGAAAATAAAAGGAACACTAAAGAAAAAATCTAGGGAAAATCAAGCTAGAAAAGATAAAAGATGATTGGGTGTATAATAATAGGGACTAGGAAAGAAAGAATAAAGGAAATCCTACTAAGTACAAGCCTAAAATCACCATGGGTGATTAGGAGAAGTATTTTTTGAGGATTCGACCATTGATAGGGAGGTCTTCCTCCTCTCCCTATAATGTCTTAAGTCTGAAGGTACCATAACCTATTTTATGGTGGATCAGATAAGGTCCCAACTAAAACTTCTAAATTTTGGGTTGTTTTCCTTTTAATTCATTTTATTTATCCCACTTGAGTACTAGGTATCCTTCAAGAAAATATTTATTACCTACAGATGATTTGTCGAACCATTCTTTTATTACTTATTGATGGTGAGTTAAATTCGTTTTAGCTTTCTCTCTTTCTTCTTCCAGTTTTAATAGCATATCTAACCTCTTTTATATCGATGGGAAAGCCTCATGATGGAGGTTTTGGGATAATTTCATGTATGGTAGGAAGGTGTGAGTAGGTATGGTGTCCTCTCATCCATAGAATAGGAATAAAAGGGGAGTTACCTATGGATGAATCGAACGTTAATATGTTATCCCAAAGGGCGTTCTACAAATCAAGGTGACGATTTCTTTGATGGTAATTAACAATCTTCTTGAGGATGTTAATGAGGTTTTATTAGTGGATTATACCAAGCCATTCCCTTATGGATAATAATTAGCTGATTATTTAATTTTGATATTTCTTTCAAGATAAAATTTAGTCAATTTCAGAGAGGAAAAATATTTTGCATTATCAAATACTATTGATTTAGAAACTCCAAACATGTTGATGATATGATATTCAAGGAATGAAATCACCTAGTTTTCATTGATAGTCATCAAGGGGATTTCCTCACAACATCTGGTAAAGTAGTAAGTGGTAGTCAACATGTATTTGTAAAGTTGGGAGGAATCAAGATTGATTTCTCAGATTACATCTACCCCCATTAATTAAATGGATGTTCGACAATCATTGGCTGTAGGGGAAATGCAACTTTCTTCTCTCTTCGTATTGACTTCTGACATTGTTTTCATCTCCTCACATACATGTGAGAATATTTGAACAAGGAGGGATAGTAGTATCCATCTTTGAGAATTTTTTGTGTAGTAGTATCTCCATTGTAGTGTCCTCCAGTTGGTCCATCATGGACTTTGGATAGGACCTTCTTAGCATCTCTCTTCTCAAAATTTTTTAGGAAAACACCGTAATAGTTTTTTCTTCATATAATTCCATGGACAATATTATATTGGGAGGATTTGAGCCTAATGGACCTTTTCTTTTTGGGATTCATATAATGTGGGGTTGATCCATGAGTCAAGTAGTATTTCATTTCGTAGAACCATGGGCCTAATCCTACTGGGATGTAACATAATTATCTTTCAATATATCATGATATCAATACAAAAAATCTTCCTGTGGCTCAATACAAGGTGATTCAGTGGCCAATTTGCATAGTCCTTTCCTTTTAACAATTTTTTCCAGGCTTGATCTCCAGGTCATATTCTTGTAGGGTCGTAATCCAATTGGCTCTCTTTTCTGCTAAGTCCATCTGTACTAGGATATTTCTGATGGTAGTGTAAGGAACAATGACCTTGGTTTTAGATTTAAGTAAGAATGGTCGAAAATGCTTGACAACTTTAAATATCTCATAGGCCTATTTATCAAAGTCGGGATAATTTACATCAGTTCCTTATAGACCCAAACTCATAAAATCCATAGGAAAATCATCTCCTTCTAGATTTTTCTGTGTTAAGACAACTACAAATGTGATATTAGAGGAGAAGGTGTAGAGGATGAACTCTCTATCAAAATATGGGCTCAACAATGTAGGGTCTTGTGGAATATCTTATTTGATTCTATTGAAGGCATCATTTTATTTAGGCCCCCATTTGAATTCGACATTATTCTTAATCATATCTTGCAAGGGTTTTACCATTTCGGCAAAGCTAGGGATGATCTGTCTCATTAAATTTATCCTCTTGAGGAATGACTACATGGCCTTCTTATTGTGAGTGGGAGGTATCCTAGTGATTTCTTTAGTTCTCTCAGGTTTGATATGCATATTTTGCTTGGAAATGATGTATCCTAGAAGTTTTCCTTCATAAACAATGAAATCATATTTCTTGGGGTTCAAAGAGATGCCATATCTCCTTCATTTGTTGAATACCTACTTCAAATGAGAGATGTGGTCCTCTCTATTCTTCAATAATATGGTTACGTCATCTAGGTATACTACAACACATCCTCCCAATAGACCCCTAAAGGTAATGTCCATGGCTCATTCAAATTTTTCTCCAGCATTGATCAGTCTGAAAGGCATCTTCCTATATGCATATGTCCCCCATTTGGTTTTCAATGTTGTATTTAGTCGATATTCATGAGCCACTAAGACCTGGTTATATCCAAAGAAATCATCTAGTAGGGAGAGTGTCTTTGATCTGGACACACTGTATAATTTTATCCATGGGGGGTATAGGGTAGTTATCTTTCTCTAAGGCTCTATTTAAATTTATGAAAAAATTCAAAGCATGATATCCCCATTCTTATTCCTTACTAGTACCAAGTTAGAGATCCACTGTGTATGTCTTACTGGAAAAATGATTTTGGTATCTAATAGTTTATTCAACTCTGCTTTGACTTGAGGTTCAAGGTTAGGGTGAATCTTCATCAACTTTTGTTGGAATGGCGTGGTTTGAGATTTCATTGGAATGATATGTTGTATAAAATTTGTATCATATGTCTTGATATCCTCATACTTCTACGTGAATATGTCTTTATACTCTTTGAATAACTTGATGTATAACTACCTTTCTTCAGGAGAACAATGTTTTCCAAGATTAATGTTCTAAGGTGTAATATATGACCCTGATTTACTACTTCAAACTGAATATATGAGATATTAGTCTTGAAGTTGGTGACCCTTTTGAAATTATATTGAAGGTCATAGATATTTTCCAATCTTACCACACTCATGGGGATATTGTTGGTCAGGCCTACTGTGTTTTTTTCTTCAACTGAATCAATATTATATGTATTCATCAACAAGTCATGGACCTTCATCTATGATAGAATCCTTGAAGGTATCTTTGAGGTGTAAGAAATTTATGAGTTGTTGGTCATCATAAAAGACCCTCCAATTCACAATATTGTTAGGAATTGATGGCATGCACAAAATTTCAACAGAGAAGTAGTCAGGCATCAATCTATCTAAGGGTATTAATATAGATGCTATGTTATCTAGAAAATCAACATCTGAATTCAATGATCGAGGAACACCACTAATATTAAATGCAACAAAACATTTAATTAGTTCCCAAACCTCTAACTGATAATTTTTTAAGTGACTTGAAAGATAATGAATGGCATTTCGTATGTGTCTTATGATGATTTCAGAATTACCAAATACCTTTATTTTTTCTTCTTTCAAGATACTTCCTTCATTAGCTCCTATACTAGGGCTTCGTATTCAATAGAGTTGTTGGTGCAAGGAAACTCTAGTCTGCAAGAAATTAACATCTTTGTTCCTTTCAAGTATTTTAGTATGAAATCAGAGCTTGCACCTTCTAAATACTTGGATCCATAAAAAAATAACATCCACATGTCAGGATCACCTTATTTTATTTCAATTGGTGTTTTTTAATTTTCAGATTTTTTTTTAAAGGGGTTAGCAGAGTCATTGTGTTTTTCTAATCTATCCTTGGATATTATCTTAGGTTTTACATCAGAAGAACTACTAGTATGACTAAATATATTACAATTAGGTTCAACAATATGAGTGCACTGAATGATTTCATACTATGTATCAAATTATGAAAAGGGTGATATTTCAGTGGTGCAATTCCCAAAGAACGTGTCATATGAGTAATTTCCCAGGATTTATTTATTGAGAATTATTGTTTCATTTGGTTCATTCAAGTCCGAGACTATGTGTTTCATGTACCTATATATCTATCAATCCTAATGAGGTTATCCTAATGTACTCATCCAAAAATCATATCAATCCAAAAAGCATGTAGGGGAGCGATAGGTGTGACCAATCAGTGGCAAAGTAACCATTAAACATAGCTCACAAGTCACAACTTAGAGGCATACTGTAGTTGTCAGGTATATCTACCACAATGATATTGATGGTTTGGTGGAATTTTGAATTGGCATACATCCTAATCAACACATTATTCATCTCCTCAATGACTTTTACTTTGGTCTTGTCTAACTAAATAACTTGAATATCAGATGGTTCTTGTTTGACATTAATATTTTCACAGAATTTGAAAGGAATGACATTGGATGATGTGCCATAGTCTTCCATATAATTATGGACATTCATGTTAAATATTTAGAAGGTGATAAGAAAAGGTGGAGTAGTAGATCTAGAAATTTGTCCTGTAAGGGAAGCATTCATGGCTACTTGGATTTTAGACGAAGTGTCATTGGTCAACGAGTTGGCCTTGGTTGTCCCTTTATTAGCTCCAACATTGATTTAATTTGAGCTAGTGGAGGTTTTTCCCTCTAGGGTCTTGACAAAATTTTATTAGATTTTTCGGATTTCGATGAGTTCAAACAAGGAAATATTTTCCTTGTTCTTTTTCAAGTCTTCTAAGAAGTCATATTCTAACCTAATCGAGGGTGTGGATCTAGCATTGGGATTTGATGTATGATTGGTCATTTTATAGTATGAAGGTGTATTTTTTAGAGGGTTGGGGATAAAATTTGATGGAAGAGATGATGGCTTGGTAGTGGAAGTGGTAGGAGTGGTGGGATTATTAGTGATGGTGTTTTCACTAGAATTTTTCTTGATGATGCTTCTACTTGTAACAATGTTTTCTGACATATGCACTTCTACTTCTTTTTATTCACCTCCAAACGAGATTTCCCAAAATGAATTCATTTGATGTTGTTCAGGTTCTTAAGATTCTTTAGATTTCTCTTGTTTTTAATGATCTTCCTCCCCTTATTCATCAACCTCAATTATATTTTCGATCACCTAAGTTTGAAAAGCTTAGACTATTTATTCCATATTAATTCCATCCAAAAGAGGGGTGTTGATTTTATTTGTAGGGGGGGGGCTTTTTTTCTTTCTTCAAAGGGAACCTAAAGAATTTATTTGGGTTAGAAGACCCACTAATTTTCTTTAGATCAATTAGGTCATTGAATAATTTCTTGATAATTCTCTTAAGTGATTCCATATCCATAGGATAATCTTGTTTATTTTCTTCTAAAGGTTTAGATGAAGTTTCTTTATCTTTGGCTTTATCTTTTGAATGTTTGGAACCAAAGTTCCCCTTAAATCATAGTAGTTTTTTCTCAAACTTAAGGGATTCTTGGAAGGCTTCCTCTAGTGTGTGTTTCTCAACATTCTTAACACAAATGTCCATGGATATGGGCAAGTTGGATGTATAAAATTCAATGGTGGAATCCTCTGTAGGTTTAGAGGTGTGAGGGATTCATTTGATTTGGGTAAGAAAGCATTGATTGTAATTAGTAACCAAATCCTTGGTGTCCATTTTGAGTCTTGAGAGTTAAAGGAAATGTGTAGCAGGTTTTTTGTTTTCCATGAACTTCCTTAGAAATATATTTTCAAAGGTTTCCCAATTAGTGATAGAGGATTATTCAAGTGAGAAGTACATATTAGATTCTTTATCTTCGAAAGAGAGGGGAAAGAGATAAAAAAAACATATAAATTCATAACGCCCTGATTCCTAATGACGAGTAGGAATTTTTTAATATGATTTTTGGATGAGTACATTCGGTCTAGGTTGAATTTAGGAAACAATTTATGGAGATGCTTTAGAATATTATGTTGAATATCGAGTATAACGACTAGATCATGGGTTAACCAGGGTTGGTAAGGTGGTTGATTTTGGTTTTGGTTGGCACCATCCATGCCTTGTGGCTGAAAAAAGACAATTTCATAGGGGTTATTATCAGGTTGAATTCTTGATTCATCACTTTCTTCGAAAATTTATTCATAATCATTTCTAGGAGTGAGAGGTGGTGATTCAGGAGGGGAAGGTGGTCTTCCTATGTCTCCACTAGCAAACCAATATGATTCCAAATCAAGGTTTGAGGTTACCAGAACATCAAAGAACTATTGGGGTATGTGATATTCTGGGGTTCCAAAAAAAGGGTCATCTTGGTAGAGGTCTAGATGAGATGATAAGGGATCTATATTCCAAAGGTTTTCTTGATTCTCAGGGAGTTAATAATCAATGGGGAGTTTTCCAATCTTTCTTCTTAATTTCCTAGTGAGAGCATGGTTGTTGCGTTTAGTAGAATCTCTTACTATGGCTTCAGTCTTTGAGATACTCAATATAGAGGGTTGGGGGGAAAATAGGGAAGATTCAGTATGTGAGGAGGCATAGTGAGTGTTGACTTGAGCGAGAGTGTTCACAGTGTAACCCTGGATATGGGGACCTTTCTCAAGGAAAATTCGATGGGATTCATTGGATGAGGGAATACTCAATTGCAGAACAAAATAGGAAGGGTTATATATTTTTTGTGTATCCATTTAGTTCATGGCCCTCCTTCTAGAGTCATTTATATTGATGGGTCGGAATGGACCATTCAATCAGATTTGAGAAAAATTCCTGATGGAAGGTCCCAATTAGACCCACTCTCTTTTGGGATAGAATTTATGACCAGTTTATGACTCGATTACCTTATCAACTAAAAACTAATTAAATATGAATATGAGAACTGTATGTTCTCAAATGAATTAAAAGATAAATATTATAACTATCTATTCCAAAAACTATAATGAAAGACTAAAGGTCAAAGATGAGAGTTTAATCTATCCTGATCAGGAGAAATCCACAAGACAAACACAGTGAGAAATGATATTACTTGCATAAAATGAATTCATGTGACAAGAAATATAGAATTTGACCAAGCAATTGTTTGTAGCCAATACAAATTGATTAACAAATTAAGTCACTAAGTCGTTATATTCGAGTAGGAAAACAATAACAATTGTAAGAAACAAAATATTAACCAGGGAAGAATTCAGAGATTAACATTTAGAAATAAAAAAAAAATACATGCATAAACATGGATAGTCACGGTCATACACATATAGGCCATTGTCTTCCAAAATGTCTTCAGTCCTTTATTCAAATAACAATAAAAATACTAGTATATTTCTCAAAAGAACCAAAACCACTTTTTCTCTTACAATCATCCCATTTATAGAAATCCTATGGGACTGTGCTACATTCCTCATATTGATAACAGTTGGGATACTGAAGCAGTGATACATTTTCCCTTTCCCGATTGGGACATGGATATGAGTACAATAATATGATTTAATATGCAAAATTTCAGTTACAAATGAAATTCTTCAGAGGATCCCTGATGGTTTCTCCTTCACATCCCTGAATGCCTTCCAACTCTTGAGGTCTTCGAGTATGGAATCTAATTGAAGTTATTTCATTCTTTCCATATCTACCTCACTCTTTCGAATGGGGATGATTATATTCGTCCCGAGGCTCTGCTCAACACGTTGCAAGAAATCTTCTGTCAGGGTGATGCTTTTGGAGGGATGGATTAATATTTTTTCGATAACCTCTTCATCAATCTTAGTGATTTCTTCGATAGCTCACTAAGAAAGGTTCCTCTTGGTTTCCACATCCTCAATTATCATATGGGATTATGAATCTTTATTGACATCCCTCAGGGGATCCATTCTGAATAGTGAGAGTAGGTTGTTCACCAATTTCCATACCTTAGTGTTGGATGCAGTGACTTGTTCATGGGTATTTAAACATCTGTGATCATTTTCATACCTATCAATTGAAGTCCATGATCTCATATTCTTCACTCGTATGAATAAATTGGAAAGGTTTTTGGAGATGGAATTGTTTGCAATGAATCTTTCCATTCTATGATTTTGATGCAAGTTTCAAGGGACTTTTGATATTTTTCATGGGCAACTTTCACCTGTGAGGAAAAATTCATGTGTTCATATCTAACCACCAGAATTTTGTCAAGCTCACCGAACAAAATTTTATGCATGCTCCAAAGTTCTTCATTTTTTTCCAGGGATTTCTTTTCATGATCTCAAGAGTCGTTGTTTGATTTTTGCGTTCTTCTACAATGTTTCTCAATATTTTTTTATTCATTTCTACCCTTTGGTTTTTGGCTTCACCCTTTTCATTGAAAGACCATAATTTATCCAAATCTTCTTTGAGCTTCATCATCTCTAGATTTTGCGAGGTTTTAAGTTGTTTCATGTCACTAGCATGGGACTTTTGGACCAAAGAAATTGAATCAGTAAATTTAACCTATATAATTTCCTCATGTACTTGTAGTCTCTTTTTTATATCCTCCTCATATGCTTGTTTCCCATGCTGGATTTGTTTTGCATGCTCACTAGCCGTATATTTGTTTATAGTCTCTAGGGTTGTTTCCAGCTCTAAAATCCTGGATTTTGCGGTGTCTAGCACTATAGTGACCTCATGGAACGATACAATGTTTACACCTACAAAATAACTAAGTGTTGAGGTTTCTTGTAGATAATTATCCTTAACATTAGGTATAGCTTTCCATTTGATGCTTCTCTTGGGTACATCTTGGCCTCCTCTACATTAGGTCTAGCTTTCCATTTGATGCTTCTCTCGGGTACATCTTGGTCTACTTCTAGTTTTCCCCTTTTCCTTTTAGGCATTCTCTTCTCTATAGCTCATGTCTTGTGGTTGTAGTAATAATCATTGACTATGACCACTACTCATTTGACCCCAAGCTCCTCTGAAGTGAGCGATAATCTTCCTGGAATTGAATCGAGGGGGCACATTCTTCTATCAGGGTACTAATCGAGTCATCCTTAAGGTATAAAACAATGATAACATCAAAAAATACTAAATTGGTGTATTGTACTTATATGTCATCGACCTTATCCTTTTTACTCTTCTCCTGGGCTTCCCTTGGTACGGTTGATGTTGGTTTACCTATGTTTGTTGTTTCTTTTTTCCTTGTGCTAGTTTTTTACAAGGGAGGATATTTACTTTTTCTTTTCTCCAATGGACTGCTTCTCTTCAACCTCTTTCTTCTTCAACAGTTGGTACATTTTCTTAGCTTCTTCATATTTTATTTTCATCTCATCTTCCTTATCTCTTTTATTCTTTTCTTCTTCACTTATCCTTTCTTTGTCCTAGTGGAGGATGGATCAAAATTGTTCTAGTCTCAAAGTCTTGTCTTTCTCTTCATCCTTCCTCAATTTTTGATTGGCCACATAGGTGGTAATTATTTCCATTGCTTCCTCAAAACTCAGAGCACCTAGAAAAACGTCTTCTATAAATCAAGCCTGTTGCATGGTTTGTGGTGCCAACTTAACGAATTTCATGTTATCATATATCACTTTTTGAGGGTCATGGAATTTGGGTTCCTCGATGCAGAGGCATAGCTCCTTAATCATTTCTGCTTCCTTATCATCCTTCTTCTTGTTCACCAAAGAGTATGATGCAATATTGTTTCAGGATTAATCCGTAAGTGCGGACACAAACCGATCTCCCTATATCCACCTGGATCTAGAACAAAACAAAACAGAATAGGATGCTTTCCTTAAGTTTTAATTATTGAATTTACTAAGAGGCAATAATTATGGACATACCTTATGATTGCTTCCTATAGTCTTTGTTGTTCCCGCTTCGCTCCAGTGCTCTTGTGCAGTCAAAATCAAAACAACACAAACCAACCAAAGTGATAGTGATAACATAAACTCAATATAAACCTATGTATGTAATCAAGGAATCATACAATAAAACACAACAAGATTTATAGGAAAGAATCATATTACTGTATCATATTAAATGTGAAAGAGAGATTACAACCATGGCCTTGATGTCGTAAGGTCCCTTCCAACTGTCCTTCGTTCCCCACACACTTCTTGCTCCAAGGATTCTGAAACCATAGATCTGATGGCTACTCACAATCTATCTTGACAAAGAAAATCTCAAAGCCACTCCAACCAAGCTGATAATTCCAAGCCAATCAAGAACAAGCTCATGAACCAACAAAGCTAACCCAAGCTCACAAAAGCTAAATTTCTCCATGAGAACTCCTCTCCTTTTATAAGTTGAAGAGGATAAGGTGAGGAGGTTAGGATGATCCCACTAAATCATGAAAGCAAGTAAGATACAAACCATTTGGATGCCACCTCACCATAGAACCTTCTCCTTCTATAAGATTTGCAAAAATGCTCATTTTTCCCATGTGCTGGAATTCTCGCACCCTAGCTATAGAGCAACCTGCGAACACCTCGCACCCTGGCTATAGTGCAACCTGTAAGAATGGGTCATTCTCGCACCCTGCCTATATAGCAACCTGTGAAATTCCCTTTTTATAAGGTTTTTACATAGGAAAAAGCAATTTCTTTTCTTAGGAGAAGTTCTTCTCCCTTCTCTCCTTAGGAACTTAGGCCACTGACCCCTCTGAAGGAAACAGATAGGTTTACATCATTAACGATCATAGGGATGATGAAAATAATGTGTAAAAGAGAGCCCCCCAAAGTATGAAGTTAGAACAGAGTGATAGCTGAAATACTTTGTCGAGAGTGTGTAAGGAACAAGGAACAGTCGGTCGAAAACCTACCAACAAACAAGGAAATACAGTAAAATAATATATCATCACTGAGGTAGGCATTCCCATACTCAGAATACAAATGAATCAAAGCATAAATGCCGACATGCAAAGATCCATGTCAAGTAAGATAGGTCATGGCCACCAAACATACACTGTGGATCCATGCCAATATGAATCAAATCTGAACATAGCCACCAAAAATACACTGTGGATCTATGTGTTGAAGACTCAAATTTGAACATAGCCACCAGACATACAATGTGGATCTATGAAATAGTACACTGAATATACTCCAATGCAACATGGATATGTCAGAAAATATCCAGGGTCTTCATCTCCACCACTTTATAGTACGAATCTAACCATGTGACATGTGTTGAAGTCGAACATGGTAGAAACCACTTGATTACCGGTCATTAGTGTATACCATTAACAAGTGCAAGGGAAATCACCATTAATGTCAATGACTCCCAAGGTACTCTAGTACAATCCAACGAATGTGAATTAATGAGTTGAAGTCAAACACTCGACGGAATCTCCCGATCAGGGGTCAATAATGAAAACCCACTGTCAAAAGCGAGGAAACCTGCCATTGAGGTATGCAAGTTTCAAGGTACCAATTAGTTTCTAAGTCTAATTCCTGGATAATGAGTTGAAGTCGATAGGAAAAGACTCGTCATAGGAGGGCCTTAATGTATCCCACATCAATGACACAAAACAAGTAACAAGATTTGATGTAGATCAGAGTAACAAGTGATTCAGGACTGACTCAGGGATGGCCAACGCAACAGAAGGCTTAAAGACTGCAGAAATGGCCGACGCAATAGAAGGATTTTCAGGTTGGACACCTCTTTGAACATATTGATGACATGAAAATTGTCTTGGAAACACTGACTCAACAACAGGGATCACAGACCAATTTGTAATCTTATAAAGGAGTATGATCAGGAGACAAGTGGTTTTTCCAACCTAGACAAAAAGTGAGTGAAAGGGTGTCATGTTCAAAAGTGACTCTTCCACAGAATACAGGTTTAGACACAATTCTTTCCCAATTTTCCCCCCACCATTTCTGGCGAGTACCTCTTTATTTTTACGCAAGCTTGAGGAGGATAACATATGCTTGTTGATTTAAGCTCATCCTTCGGATGAGTCCTTCGGAGTATGTTTAACGAACCCTAAGAAGGAGTGTTTTGGTCCCATCATGGGTCTGTCAATGTTTGTTTAACGAGTCCAGAGATAGTAAACTCGAAGGTTTTTCAAGATTATAGAGTTTGGAAAAACACTTTAAAAGAGAACTCTCTCAGTTCCTTTTTCGTAACATAGTCTGGATGAGACCGAAAAAGAGAGAAATTTTCGCTCAGCAGACGCATACTTCAAATACTTTATCGAGTGTGAAAATAGCAAGGTCCCTCGACGATCTTTTCATATTTAGAGAGTCTGAAAAGAGCTTAAAGAAAACTCTAGGGGGGTTCCTTTTTCGTATAACCTTGTTGAGCCCGAAAAAGTGATAAAACTATGCTCGATCGCATTCTCATGTATTTTCGAGCGCGAGAACGGACAAAGACTAAGCTCGGGATTTTTTTTATTTTTACACAAGCTTTAAAACAAAACAAAACTATGCTTGGACCTGGTTTCATGTTTACACAATCTTGAACCAAAGGAAACTATTCTTGAGGTAGGTGGTTTCATTTTGACACAAGCTTGAACCATAGAAAACTATGCTTGGACTTCCCAACGCATGGTTGGTACTTAGCCCCCAGCTTAAGAAGCTAGCGGCTCAAACTTCAGCATGAAGTCCAGAGGCTAAGGAAAATGCCCCCCAAGCTTCGTTTCATCCAACTTCAAAGGAGAATGAAATGAAGCTTCAAATACTAGACGAAGGACTTGACTCAAACAAAGAGGGGGAAAACTATTTCATTTTTTAACGAGCTTGACATAGAAACAAGAACTATGCTCGTTACCTCTGTTTCATTTTTTAACGAGGTTGTTACAAAGACACAAAAACTATCCTCGAGTGGTTTCATTTTTTAACGAGATTGAAATCAAAATCCATGCTCAAAGACCTTTGTTTCATTTTTTAATGAGGTTGCAACAGAGACGCAAAAACTATCCTCGAAACCTCTGTTTCATTTTTTAACGAGGTTTCCGCAGAGACACAAAAACTATCCTCGAAACCTCTATTTGATCATGGATTCCAAGAGGACAATTCTCTAGAATAACACCATGTCAAGGGACAAAACTCGGTCATGGATTCCAAGAGGTCTTCACTGGAAGGAAGAAAAACACTTTGGAAGGACACCATGTCAAGGGTCCTGACAGGAGTTAAGAGATCAGGCTCTAACAACCATATCGAAGAGATTACCATGTCAACTTCTAGATCTAAGTCATCAGAAGTTGAAGCCATGGGTGACAATGCCACATAATTGACCTGTGGAAGGGGCGATACTGTCTGCATACAAGAACCATTCAGGGAGGCAATCCAGGTAGGGTCAATGAATGAAAGTTGATCAATAGTCAGAACTCGTCCATCGTGAGGGAAATATATCACACGAAAAAGAGTAGAGACAATAGCTTTCATGGTATAGACATAATCTCTCCCAAGGAGTAAAGAAAAATCCAAGGGGTCTAGGACTACCATGACATCAATAAAGACAGTTTTCCCTCCCAAAGTGATAGGAAACTAAGGAAGGGTCCCTAAAGGTTGACTAGTTCTTCTGTTAAAAGCTAACAGATTCTGCGTAACCGACGCAAGTGGAGGACAACCCAAGGCTTGCCAAGCAATAGAGGACAAAATACTAACAGATGAACCTTCATTTATTAATGTTTTGGTAACATCCCGACCACAAACCTGTACTATAATCTGGAAAGGAATGTAAGAGGGAAGACGAGGTCCAGTTAGCACACCCCAATCAAAATGGTTGGCCTCATTACTTGGAGGGGAATCCACGGGAGAAGGAGGAATAACCCCTAAAATGGCAAAGTGTGTATCAACAAGAAAAACATGGGCAGTATCGGGTTCACTCTCGAGCGGGAGAGTAGGATCGACTGACGGAGAGATCAGATCGACCACTTGGGTTTCATTCTCCAAGGGGAGAATGGGGTCGACAGGTGGAAATGGATCAACCGCTTGGGTTACACTCTCTAACGGGAGAGTGGAGTTGACCAAGGATGGGATTGGATCAACCACTTGGTCTACTGTCTCATCCAAAGACATGACCAGATTAACCATTTGATCAACTGGACTGACCGACGAAGGGGTCGGATTGATCATTCCATCAGCTACAGGTGGGTTGAGGGAAAGCTTGCGATAAGCAGCTGGAAGTTGAGGCTGTGAAACAATCATGTCTTCTAGTAATTTCGAAGCTTCATCCATACAAGCACAAAGGTGAGTGAGATGACTCCCTTTACATAACATGAATGGGAACTTGACTCTACTTTTCTTCTTCCCAACCATATCACGACTGGTTGACAGGGGGTTGTCAGCATGTTGTTCAGAGGCTAACGACATAGGTTGACGTGGATGTGTAGACCATGCTTCTATAATATTGGGTAGACTAGGACAATCCTTAAGAAGATGGCTACCCTTGCAAAGCCTGCAACGGTACTTGGGCTTACGGGTTGTTTGGGTGATCTTGACATCATCAACACTCCCAGCATGAGTAATAGTGACTGGTTGTTTTCCAACATGTTTGACAGTGGTTGGAAGTTTAGATCCTTGCTTATTTTTCTTCTTCTTATTCTTCCTTTTCTTCTTCTTCTTATTCATCGAGTTACTAGCTTTAGAACTTTCACTCGACGAAGAAGATGAAATGAAAGACGACCTTGCAAGCGAAGAAGGCGAAGAAGACCTTACTAGTCAAGAAGGTGAAGGATCAACATGAGGTTGATGCTCTTGGGGGGAAGTGCTTGTGACTGAAGCACTAACTACATTCGGGATTATATGAGTAGAAAACAACCATACCGGTAATCCAATAGTGAGACCTGGAAGGCTCAAAGTAGCGATGTGAGGAGGACCAATGTTTCCGTAAGAAGGAAAAAAAAAAGGTTCCCCAGGAACAGAGGTTCCTTCATTGGTCATTTCGGGAACTGACACCATAAAAAACAAAAATCCAATCTAGAGTCCACTAGGGGAAACAAACAGCACACGCTAAAAATCTAAGAAGCAAGCAAACAAACAAAACCTTCTCACAATGAACGCACTAGTTGGTGATAAAATCCAACGTCGCGAGAACAAAGTAAGAAGGGGCTGAGATAGAGAGGGTGGAAAAGTTACGTTGACGACCTGCTTAACGGACTTACACCCTGGTGCAAGCTCCCACACATAATCGTGGGTATACCCTCCAAGGAGCCCGAGTGAGTTTGACCAACGTCGATTCCAGGTACCATGAAGACTTGCCCCTCCACAGTCACCTCGTGTAAAGAACCTAGAGAGATAGGCCACTAAGGTTACCACAAACAACAATGATGCTTGGGGAAACACTCGACAGTCCGATCCACACGCAAGGGCAGGGTATCTAGCCCGAAATCAGCTCAAAAGGCTTCCACTCATCATTGTGGGTATACCTCTGAGTGATCCCCATAATACGTGCAATCTCTACACTGATACCAACAAAACATGGTGAGTAACTCTACCAGTACCAATGCGACCTCGTGCTTGACCCTTGTGTTAGAAGGGCTTCCCAGGACAAAATGTAATAAGTGGATTTAAACGCTCCCTAACTCAAGATACTATGTTTGTTTGAAGCTTTGGAAAGTTATCTTTCACACCTATTCGAAATCCCTACAACTAATCTAATGTAGGTTTGCTACCAGAAAAGATAAAAATGTCTAATCAATTTTTATAAGCACTTTATTTTATGGCTATTGTTACTCAAGAAGAAGATGGTGTGGACAATATGGTGTTTTGACCGACTCGAAAATCATGCAAAGATATTAAGATGCAATCTTTTCATTTCGATGAAAGCTATGCTACGAGAAGGAGAAAACATTTATCGTTCCCATATGCACAATGTCCCAAAATATATTAAACTCATCAATATCAATCATGCAGTTTTGCTACTTCAAATGAAAGGATTCCCCCAATCTAATATAAAGCAAGAAATTAAATCTTTTTGTTTTAAAAATTTCACTAAAAGCAATAATGAACTTTCTTAAAACAACAAAAACCAAACTAAAAGTTTTCTTTTAAAGCGAACTATTCAGAAGAAATATGATCTTTCCCTAAACAATTCTAAAGAAAACACACGCTTTGTAATTGAAAGACACTCAAAGCAAGAGACTAATCCTTCAAAACCAAACAAAGAAAAAGTGGCTAAAAGAAACTCAAAGGATTTCAATCAGACTACAAACAGATCAATATAGGCTCCAAAAGTTCAATCCAGCTGATCAAAGCAAAAATGGGCATCAAAAAATAGGATATCCTAATTCCAAACACAAATTTCAAATGGGTTCACAACCTAGCTATAGGGTGCAGTGTGAACATTAGTGAAGTTCGCAGGCTAGACACAGGTAGGGTGCGAACACATCACACTGGATTACACTGTAGGGTGCGAACTCATATGATTCTCATAGGCCACTAAAGGGTACAGTGCGAGAATGTCTATAAACACAAAATTTGGAAAAAGGACAAAAATTTTGATTGAACTTTCAAAACCAGAGAGTCCTGATGGATCTCCCACAGAATCAGAGACCAGAAAACAAGCAATCAAGGCAAGGGAAACTAGACTAACTAGGAAACAATCCATTCCCCAGTGGAGTTGCCAATTTTGTTATTGGATAAATCCGTAAGTGCGGACACAAACCGATCTCCCTAGATCCACCTGGATCTAGAACAAAACAAAACAGAATAGGACACTTTCCTTAAGTTTTAAATATTGAATTTACTAAGAGGAAAGAATCATGGACATACCTTATGATCGCTTCCTATAGTCTTTGTTGTTCCGGCTTCGCTCCAGTGCTCTTGTGTAGTCAAAATCAAAAAAACACAAACCAACCAAAGTGATAGCGATAGCATAAACTCAATATAAACCTATGTATGTGATCAAGGAATCATACAATAAAATACAACAAGATTTATAGGAAAGAATCATATTACTGTATCATATTAAATGTGAAAGAGAGATT
>ML784757.1:93690-106520 GCA_009831015.1 Picea engelmannii | reverse complement strand
TCTGAAACCATAGATCTGATGGCTACTCACAATCTATCTTGACAAAGAAAATCTCAAAGCCACTCCAACCAAGCTGATAATTCCAAGCCAATCAAGAACAAGCTCATGAACCAACAAAGCTAACCCAAGCTCACAAAAGCTAACTTTCTCCATGAGAAATCCTCTCCTTTTATAAGTTGAAGAGGATAAGGTGAGGAGGTTAGGATGATCCCACTAAATCATGAAAGAGAGTAAGATCCAAACCATTCGGATGCCACCTCACCATAGAATCTTCTCCTTCTAGAAGATTCACGAAAATGCTCATTTTTCCCACGTGCTGGAATTCTCGCACCCTAGCTATAGAGAAACCTGTGAACACCTCGCACCCTGGCTATAGTGAAACCTACGAGAATGGGTCATTCTCGCACCCTGCCTATATAGCAACCTGCGAACTTCCCTTTTTATAAGGTTTTTACATAGGAAAAAGCAATTTATTTTCTCAGGAGAAGTTCTTCTCCCTTCTCTCCTTAGGAACTTAGGCCACTGACCCCTCTAAAGGAAACATATAGGTTTACATCATTAACGATCATAGGGATGATGAAAATAATGTGTAACAAATATGAATAGGGAATATAGGTGAGTATATTTTGTTCTTTTATGAAAGGTAGGTGGTGCCCCCCTTCTCTACAGTTTGGTATGCAACCTCCCTAGAAATTTTTTTACTAGGCACATACTTGGGTAACAAGTGAGGCACTACCATGACCCCATAAATCTATATGTATCTATAATATTTATTCATATGCCAATATACAATGTATTTCAAACCCTTGAGAGCCTCGAGAGAGATCATGTGTGGGAAGAGGCTGACGATGGAATTATGTAAGGGGGAAAATAATTAATCATATATAACATAGAGAAAATTCTTTCAATTGACCTCCCACAGTTGAGAATAATATAAATGAATTGAGACCTTGTTAAAGGTGGGGAAAGAATTGGTTGTGCATACGACATCTATTAGATAAGAAAATATGTAAAAGCCTGTATTTTCCATGCTTTTGAGTTCCTTGCTACATTGTTGAATGTTGAACGAAAGAATGGTTGGCCATTTGAATGCTTGGACATTCTGGGATACCCTGTAAGCCATGGGAAACCACTCCATCCTAAAATGGGTGCTAGTCTCCATGCCATACAGCCTACAAATCATGGTATATAGTACTATGTAAGGGCTATTAAGATATCATGTCGAGACATATCTTTCCCCTTTCTTCACTGGCCACTCTTTATCATAGAACCAATCCTCCATTAGGGTATTGAAGTCTTCATGTTTGACTTCAAAATATCCAAGAAAAGACTAATTCAGGGCTACAACAGAATTGGGAATTTGGTACCTTTCCCAGATATCTTATTCTTTAAGTGAGGTGATTGGGAGTGCTAAAGAATTAACTATCAACCTTGTATATTTTTTCATATAGGAAGAACACCATTTATCTGCATCATTTTAAGGAAATAGATCTGGACGCACTGCTACAATATGTGTGTTTCTCTTCTGAATATTTTTTTATTCCTCAATGTCTAGATCATCAGATGGGAATATTTCATTCTTGAACATGTCTAGGATATTAGCGTAGATGAGGTAGTTTTCTATCCCATCATGTTTTTTGGTGTCAACGATGTTGTGTGACTCTAGAATGGAATCTGGAATGGGTGTTCCAGAGGTATGGATTTTTCCTTTCTGGTGATCAGCCTGGAAATCTTGTCATCTGCACAAAAAAAAAAAATATACTTAATATAGTAATTTTAGGATTGAAATAAACAAACTAGAAAAATTAGTATCCTAGTTATTTAGAGGTTGGGAGCGATAGTCAATCAAGTAGAGATAATAGATAATTGCAAATAAAACTTTCATTTTTACTTTACGAGTAAGTGAGAAAGAACATGAGTCTTGGTTCTTTTAAAATATTCTGTCAATTCCCTCCAAACCAAAACATAATAAAGGAAATATGTGAAACATATTTGACTCAGTCAGGGGAGTATGCAGAGATCAAATGTGTTCATGGGAGGTTGGTGGTTATAGTCATTAGGGCACGAGAGAATTCAAAAAATTGGGGGAGTCACAAATCTTTCATCCTCGACAGTTGATGGGAATGAGAGTTGTGTATATAGGTGAGAAACAACCTCCACTGACGATAATTACTTGATTAAATGATTAATCATGATTACAGGGTGTAAGTTTGAACAAACAAGTCCTTTTAATGTTCAATTAGATGATCATTGGGTGTTAATCCTTTCTTCATTAATGATGACAATACGTCGAGGTAGACATGGTGGATCCATTACTTAGACAAGCGTGATATCTATAGTGGAGGAGTGATCAATGAAAACTTGGTTCATATGATTTGTAGGATGAGAAACGTGACACCTGGATAGAAAAGAGTGATGTCGTTGTCGACAACTAGTGTAGGTATAGGAATGTGTCCAAATAAAAATCCTATGACTAAAATCATTATCCAAATAATGTTAACCATTGTTACCTTGCCATGTGTAAGAAAAAAAATTTATGCAGTGGTTCATATGAAGGGGATGTGAGGAAGGTAATTTCTACGATGTACTCTAGAGAAAGGGCCAAAAAATCAGTTGGGTTTTGACTAGGAGAGATAAGGGCTCATCTTCATTGGAAAAATGGATAGGAGCATGAGGATGATAATGCACTGCCAACTTTTGAAGAAAACGTTATGAGGCATTGTCATCGATGAAATATGAAGGTGTGCATGTGCACACATTTGGTAAGGGCCCGACAACAAAAAAGAAAGAAGGGAGTAATGTGAGAAGTAGGTGGGGGGGACCTAAATTTAGTGATTTAAGTTCCAAGCATGAAAATGAAGTTTAAGAGAAATATACCTCATGAAAAAATGAAAAGTGTGCATCACCACACTAAGAAAGAAAAAAATTTAAGTGGGGAATGGGTTATTGTTCCAACAAAACACTTTCTTCTGAAAGATTTGACAGGGTGGGAATTGTTTAATGGATTTAATACGGTATTTAAATATCAATGGAAAAAAATTACCTTGCACGTAGGATTTTCTAAGTTGTATCCATCCTAGAAATATGACCAACACATTCTCCCAAGTGACAGTCATTAAAGACACATTCATCCTCATCATTAGTTAAACACTGTCACAAAATGGTATCAATACCATGGAAATATAGAGTGTTGCCAATGATAAGATAATATTTAGCATGATGTCAAATGCAATGACGCTCGTCACTGGATACGTTAGGATGAAAAAGTTAGGTCTGGAGGTATAGAAAAATCTCTCCATACCAAGGGTCAGAGGTACTAATGAGGAATAATGACTCATCTTGAAATGAGTCAAAATGATCAGTTTGTACATCGGTTTGGAGAAAGTCACATATTAACTCAACAAATACCAAATATTTGTTTGATGTCGATTTAGCAAATTCGAGATTGAATTATTGGAGAATATCCACCTAAAGTATTTCCATCCACTACTTGATGAGTCAGAGTATGATACATGGGGTTTGAATAAGCAATGATTGTGGTTTTGAAGAGTAATATGTAATGAAGAAATATTTGAACAACAATGACCATTGTTGTTAGTCTCTGACCTTTTTTTTTATTGAGTAACTATCCCTAGTCCTTGTCCTCTTCTTCTTTCACGATTTTCTATCAAAAACTTTGTTTTTTACCTCTTGGCTTGGAAGATTATTTTTCAATTTTTATTGAATTTTTAAATGATTTTTAATTATTTTAAAGATTAGGATTCAATATGATAATCTTTTTTCAAATCACTTTTCGTTTCATTATTTGAATTTTCAAATTTTGTCAAGTTGGAAAAAGCATTGCAGGAATAGCGTTATTTCCGCAGCGTTGAGAATAATCATGGTTTTGCATGCGCCACCCTACCCAGATCATGTCCTAACTTTTCAAACCATGATTATTAGATCTGCCTACTTATTTATGATCTATTTCGGGTTGCTATTTTTACAATAACAAAATTATATGAAGGATTGAGTTGTACTCACCATACCTGCATCAAATCAACACATCCGATCACCATGGATGAAATCATCACCTTCCTCTTTTAGAATGTTTTTTATTTTATGCATGGATTGTAGATCAAGAAATAATTTCTTATTTTAAACAACTCCTGGGAATCAAGGATTCAACCATCAATCTTCTCAGAATTTTCTATAAAGTCATATCAGTGGTATGGCACCCAAAAAGAGTGGCCAGATAATCAGACTAGAACTAGAAGGCACAGAGTTTCTTGAAGAATTCCCTCAAATGGCGCATAAATTTAAGGATGTTGGATGGTTCTATTTCTTCTCAATGTTCTAGGGGCATGATGAATAGATTTTGATGTTTTTTTGCACAAAATTTTGACGTTTTTGTATCTTTGGTTGGAAAACTTTTGATGCATGTGACAAAAAATTATATTTCCTAAGCTTGCAGATTTCCAATGTATGGAGAAAGATGGTGGAATAAGGAGAATGTGGTCATGGAATTTGTAGACCAGTTTCTAATTCCAAAGAAGAAAAACCCTAACTGGAGCAAGGGTATATGACACAGCTGGGTAAGGAAAGAATGGAACACTACCTTGCTAATTATACACAGGTACATTACATGTGAAAGTAGGTTTTACTTGGTTTATATTTATCATATTAGACTGTTGATTCATATAAATGGTGATTATCCTCTTAACTTACCCTATTTTTTGTTAAAAAGTTTATCCAAGATTTCTAAGAGGGTCCAATCCCATCCCGCTACAACAAAAAGTAGTCTCTTTCATTAGGGTTTGATTAGAAAATTAGTATTCTCCTCTTTAAATGAAGTCCAAAGATCCTGGGATTGGTTAATTAGTCTTTAAAACTAGATTTACAGTCAACTAAATCCAAAACTGTAAAAGGAAATAAATCATCCAAATAGAAACAGATTCATTAGGCCACCAAATTCTTAATAAAAGAAGAATCACCTACAACTAGGTTAACTTGGGATAGCAAGAGGAAATTGCAAACTCAACAAACTATTGGAGATTTTCATGTAGGTGAATACCATGGGAAAGCTACCACTAGTCGAGGAAAGAAGTCTAGAAAAAATGAATATATTGACATATTTCCTAATACAGATATAAAGAGGGAAATTGATGAAGATGATGATTATACTATTAGCCCAGTTCAAACTCCAATCAAGAAGAAACAAAAATCTACAAGTAACAAAAATGCAAAAGGCAAAAAATAGAGCAAAAATCCCACACCCGTGCCTAAGTGACCAAGGAGAAACTCCACTAGAGATGCAACTAAATTTAGGTTAAATTCAAAGGCCATGTTTCATTTTTCCATTAAAAAGGAGAATATCATAATGATAAAGGACAACTCATAATATTCCAAGATAGGCATCGAAAAAAAAGGAAGAGACACCTTCTTTGCACAAGACCGAGAAAGAATATGAAAACTTGAGGAAGAGACAAGAAAAAGGAAAACATGTTGCCCAATACTCCAGGAGACCTGTGACAAGAGAAACCAAAAAATCAAATTAAATATATGAATCTGTGTTTAAAGGTACAAATGTAGTTTTTGATGACAAAGATGATCTTTTTGCAGAAACAAAAAAAATAGAGAAAATACTTTGTTTTTTACCTATTTTAGTATTTATCCTCAAGAGAGGTTTTAGAACCATTGGAGATGAATTAGTTGAAACCAAAAGAGGTTTTTTTTGAAAACATGCCCCTTCACAAAAAACTCTCTTGGTGTTTTCACAACTATAACATTTTAAGATATTTGAATATATCTTTGAGGCCTATTTTTCAGATATTTCACAATAAATAATTTCCTGTTTTAGTCACTAATTTTGGGCAAGGTTGCATAGAAGCTAGAGATGAATTTATGGAAACAAAAATATTTTTTTTTTGGAACGGGACCCTTCACAAAAAAATCTCTCGGTTTGTACACAACTATCACATTTTAAGAGATTCAAATTTATCTTTGAGGCCTATTTTTCTGAGATTTCACAACAAATAATTTCTTGTTTTAGTCAGTAATTTTGGGAGAGGTTGTAGAACAACTGGAGATGAACTTTTTGAAACCAAAAGATTTTTTTGTTGGGAACGGGTCCCTTAAAAAAAAACTCTCTCGGGGTTTACGCAACTATCACTGTTGGAGATATACAAAGATATTGTTGGGCCCTATTTTTCAGGAATTTGCCAGATTTATTTTCCTAAAAACTCTCATGGACAACAATTGACAAGCCACCTCATCAATTTGACTTGGATATCAGATTTGATATTCTCCTTGCTTATTTGAAAAAATAAACTAAATATCTATGAGGAGGTTTTCAAATCCATTTCTTTTGGATCTTGATAAATATGTATTCTTTCTATATAAACAAGGTAGAAGGAGAAGTTAAGGGTGATTAGTTGGGCATTCAAGGACCTTTTTTGTAAAAATCCACTATAAGACAATTTATATTCCATATTGATACTAAATGGAAAATACATGTTGATGGTCAAATCCCCTTTCATACATTATTCTATTTCTTTTCTTACTTGAATTCATTTATTCTATTGCAATGCATTTGGTTTCTTGATCTTAAGTAATAGAGTGAAAACTTTGTTGTTTCAGTTTATTATCAAGTTTTCCTTCAAGTACATGTTCTTGTTTCTCAGTGATATTTTGAAATAAAAAATCTATATGGGGTTGACAAATTGAATACTCTCATATATTTCCTTATTTATTTACCTTATTGTTTGATCTATTGATGTAACTACCATTTACTAAATCAGTGGGATGTTTTCTTATTTTACATTTGAGTTATGTGTTTATTTTGAATCCTTGAACCAACTTTCAACCATTTTCTAAAAACCTTGTCAGGCTGCTAAATTGAAGATTTGAATGACCTGAAACACTAAATTGTCAAACCAGGGTTGGTAAACTTTGAGCTGCTACACTGTATGTGCGGGTAAGGCTCTAATTGCTATATGAATGCTATCCTTAGCAGAAAACACAAACTTACTCTGAGAACTTGAATCCTAATGATTATCCTAAAACTTAGCATTTCCTATTTAAGTCATTAACAGAAAACAGTCCTATGTTTGAATGTTGGTGCTTCTATTTCCATTTAGAAGTGTTATTTCACAAGATTATTCCACCACTACTTTTAATCACCATTTCGATTCAAGCCATGACAAAAAGAGTATTTTCGAAAATGCATTTAATCTGGTCATCAAAATCAATCTAGATCTGTCTACAGGAAAACAGAGCAATAACCTACTTACTGGTACCAGAAGCTTCCTTTGATTTAACTGTAATCTAACTGTTCTAATTAAGTAGTGTAACTAACTATCTAACAAAGCAAAGTTCATTCCAATTCTAAGTTATGTTCGAATTGAAAACTAGAAACTAATCAAATCTTAGTTCATGTTCTAAACCCTACAGGCATCAGTCATGCATTCAATATTCATCAACATAAAAGATAACAGTATGTGGGAAACGATTCTGTTGAAGAACGATTAAACACGATTCTAAACCAATCAATCTTTAAACTTTAAGCTATCCTACATGCAAATTCCAAAACACCGAGATGAACTAAATCTAAGGCAGAGTAACACAGCGACTTGAACCGGTTTGGCGGGCCCAACCAAACGGTACAAACGCCGAAGGAAAGAACCAGAACTAACTACAACATTCTATGCAAACATTGTATAATCTTTTCGCTCCATTAACTCAGAAGAGAATACTTCAAATTGTATATCGGTCGAATAGCATGACGCAACAACAACTTGTATTCAGAAATATGTGTTCACGATATAACATAACATAACCCAACCGTTCTCAGGAGTGATCTCCTGTTTATAACAACAAAAATACATAAAACAAACGGATCCCCGATCCGAAAATAGCTTGGAATCAAGTTTTAAAACGGACTTCACATCTTCGTGACACGTAGTGTCACGAAGTGTGAACGATGAAGAATTCAGTTTTATCATTATGCCTTCAATCACCCTATGAGTGCTAACTCCAGCTGTCATGCAAATCTCTCTGTCTCCCATTCAGACCATAACGCACAGATCTTGAGCGGCTCCATTGGTATATCCACGGGTACGAGTTGGTACCTGGTACCGACAATCCTGTTCCAAAAATAGAAGTGGTACCTAACCCAAGTGACATTAGTTTCAATATCAATTTAAAGCATCAAAATGCATAAGAATAGCTTGAAACATAAAGATAGCTTAGGTAGCCCCATTGAATAGTAGGGAGATGTCAATTATGTCAAAACAAGGCCAAAAAGGGTGGTACTGGGTATAGAAATAGGGGTCTTTGGAATATAATATAGGAAAAAACATGATCAAAACTGGAGACAAACATGCCCCCACACTGAAGTCTTTGCCTATCCTCAGGAAACAAAAGTCAAAGACTGGTAACAATCAGAGGGTTGCAGCGGCTGCAACCAACATTTGTAGCCTCTCCTGTTTCTTCAGATTTCGGATTTCTTTCTTGAGTACTCTGTTGATTATAACATGCTTCCTGGCAGTCCTTTGAAGTTTCCTGTTCCTTTTGAAAATACCCTTATTCATCTACTTTAACCTTTCAATTTTGGACAAAAGGTGAGTTACCCTGAGTTTCATGAGCTCATTCTCAGTTTTAATATGTCTATCCAACACAGTGTACTCATGTAACTTCTCCTTCAATCTGTTGTTCTTTCTTTCTAGCTTTGTCACCATTGGCTTCAGGGATCGGCTGGAGGAAATCTCGCAGTGGGTTTCAAATGTTTTCTCTTGTCCTGGCTATGCTTGAGGGCTAGACGCATGAGTAAATTTGTCTGGACTCTGAACAGGGGTGTGAACTCTATCAGAATCATGATTTGGACTGAGTTCAGGAGTGAACTCATCTGGGCTGCATTCATAAGTGTCAACTGGATCAAAATGATGATCTGGACTGAGTTCTAGGGTGAACTCATGTGGGATTTGTTCATAGGTGTCAACTGGACTAGGTCCAGAAGTGGATTCTCTTTGCATCTGAACAGGGGTACCGGTTGGTACTTGTATTGCCTCATTTTGCACAATTCCCTTGGGCATGGTAGCCTGCTGATTTGTTTTACGGTTTTTTCGGATGAGTTGGGATAGAGTCCAGGTCATCTCGGAGGGCTCTGGAGCCTCTTCGTGACCATCCATACTTTCCAATCTCTCTTGTGGAGGGTAACTGGGCACCGAGTTGTCCATTCCTGATAATACACTTTTACATTTTCTTTTCGGATTCCTTCGAGGCCTGTCAGTCGACTCTGCTAGTTTCTCCACATCAATTATGTTCTCAGCAGCTAGGGGAGAACTCGGGTTTTCAATTTTTTCCCCTGTAGGTGTGGCATCCTTCCCAGTTTCAGTATTGGTTTCTACTTCGTCATCAATTGGAGGTTCTGGATCAGGGTCTCCAACATAGTCTTTAGTCAGGGTTTTGGCCTTCCTTTTCCTAGAGTTCAACTTTCTGTGTGGGGGAACGAGCTTCACACTCCTATCTTTAGGCTGGGCACCGGCGAGGGTTTTTACAGTGAATAGGTCCCATGTTTCTTGCTTCTTCGCCAGTGCAGATTTAATCAATATTTTAACTAAACCAAAGTGAAACAAACTCCCTCGAAACTCATTAGCCCTTTGGACCTGTTCGACCATCCTTTTTAAACTTTTTGACAAAAAGAAAGGTATGTTTAACAGAGTACCTGTGAAGTGTAGCAGAAGTCGAGCATGGCAGGGGAATATGATGGTATATCGACCCTCACACATAAGGTAATGCTGGAGGATGACCAAGAATTGAGCCCACTGTGGTTCCAGCCAAGACCGCGATGTTCCCTCGGACCATGGTGTTCCCCGGTACTGAGGTTTCAACAACTGTGTACAGAGCGTTTTATCAACCGGCTGCCCCTTTGTCCATCTTTGTTGTGTGGTGGGAAATTGAATTGCCTCCGAAATGAACTTCTCTGTCCCCTCGAATTCGAGTTCGCCCACTTTGGCGGATCCACCCTCAAAATTCAGAGCAAACTGGAGTGTGATTGCATTGTTATATCCGTCAAACTTCTTCAGAAACGGCTCCCACCCTGCTTGCTTAAGAATATCTCTGGTTGCCCCATACTCCGGGAGGGCTTCCAAGTCGGCGTATGTTTCTGGTTCGTGGAGATTCGCTACCATGGATCTACTTGGTATCACATGGGAAGTCTATCAGTGGCAGCGAAGGTTGGATGAGGGCGATGAAGGGAGAGAATGGGATGGAGAATGGAGTCGGGAAGAAAATCATATGAAAATATTTGAATTGTCATGGATATAGATAGGGTGTCGGAACATAATGGAAGTTGTACGAGGGTGTAGAGTTATCATATCCAAGTCAAATCAAACTCAGTTTCGGTAATGTGGTGTGTTTTTATGACATGAAATGTCATGGTAGGTTAGCTCATTAGGTACAGGTCGTGTAAATGATGAAGCATTATGGAGAAATCAAGGCATCCTTAGTTCAAACTCATTAGTATGCAAATTGATACAATAAATCAATACGAACTAAACACACCTGAGTTACATTACCTCTCCCCATCGGTATGCAAGTCTTGCTGTGGAATTTTCTTTTGAAGTTAAGTCTGGATTTGAAGGGCACAAAAATTGTAGCTGCTCTGGTCTTTCTGATGAACCTGTAACTGATGAACTCTGTGCTGGTACTGACTGGTACTTAATGGAACACTCAGGAATCTGCAGAGGAATGTGAACAAATAATACCGTTCTGAGAAAAACTTCCTGTGTATAACAAAAAATTATCTGAGGATGACCCTTGAACCTGGCTTTTGTTCTGGCCTAAAAAAGATCAACTGAAATCATGTCTTCAATAGCTTCAAATCTTCGCCCATGGTACAAGTCTGATTTGTGTGAATAGATGTTCTAGAGTCGAACACAAACAGAAATCATCGGATTACCAGCCATTAATGGATGATGTTAACCTATGCGAGATGACCCACCTATGATGTCAATGGGCCTCAAGGTACCTACAACACATCCTAACAGGTACGAATAGAGGTGTTGGTGTCGAGTCACTTGTAGGATCTATCAACCAAGAGACATTGGTGTATTCCCATGGCTATTAGCAAAGACATCTGCCATTAAGGCATGCAGAGTCCAGGGTGCTAAATAATCTCTAACCTCTGCTCCAGATAAGGTGCTGATGTCGATGGAGTGAGATTTGTTGGAAGGTGGACCTTAACGTATTCCACATCATCCAACGTGAGTGCAGATAGAAATTTTGCAGACATAATTTTAGAACAGTAATCACTGACTTGTGGATTTTATGAGCCCAAGTTAGTACATGCTCATTGCTTCCTCATATTTGGAGAGTCTGAGGAAATCCCAAAAGAAGACTCTAAGGGGGTTTCTTTCCCATAGTAATTCACCAGGTCTGGTAAAGAATAATCATTCCTGATAAATGCCCCTTTCATATTTTAATGAGCAAACAAAGGGAGCAAACAAGCTCGAATTTATCTGTTTCAAAACAAGTTAGTCATATTGATAAGAAAATCTCATGAAATAAAATAGTCTTACCTTTTTACCTGTTGTGAGTTCAGTTCTGCACTTGTTCTGAGGAGCTTGTAAAACTGAAAACAAAACATCAACACAATCCAAGAGAAAGAAGAAAATAAATGGTTTTTTCTTTTTTATATTATTTGATTTGTTTTTTATATTTGTTTTTTATTATATTTTTTGTTTTATTTATTTATATATATATATATTTATTTATATATATATATATATATATATATATTTTTAACGATCTATTATGTACAGAATTTTAAAACAGTCTGAGTGATCAAAGATCAGTAGGAGGAGAAGACTCTTCCCCTACTAACTTTAGTTCTGTTTGCTTGGCCACTTCCTGCAAGAAATCATCTTTTGACAAAGGCTTGTTGTACACTTTCAACCGATGTCCATTCACTACAAAGGAGTTATGAGAATCATCTATGGTTTTAATCCTGATAGAACCGTTATCAAAAACAGTTTCTACTTCATAAGGTCCCAACCATCTTATTGTAAGTTTCCCTTTGAAATTTTTGTATTTGGAATCGAAAATTAATGCCCAATCCCCTGGTTGAAAATGCTTTTTCTTGATATACTTGTCATGCCATTTGTTGCGTTGGCTTTGCACAAGGATATTCCTTTGAAGAGAATCATGCCTCATCTCTCCCAATTCATTAAGTTGCATGACCCTCTGTTTATGTGCTTCACTCAAATCAAACCCCAGTTCTGCTTCTATGCGGAATGTATGGATTTGGAATTCTATGGGTAGGAGAATTTGTTTACCAAACACCAACTCGTAAGGAGTATGACCAGTGGTATTTCTCCATGTAGTCCTGTATGCCCATAAAGCTTATGGGAGTCTATCTGCCCAATATTTATGATGTAAGTGTATGGTCTTGGTCAGAATTGCTTCCAGAACTTTGTTGGTAGATTCCACTTGCCCATTGGCTTGTGGATGGTATGGAGAGGACTTACAGTGTTTGATCCCATATTTGTCTGTGATTTCTTTCATCAGTTTGGAAGTAAATTGAGCACCTTGGTTTGTGAAAATCTCTCGTGGAACACTGAAGTGGGTGAAGATCTCTTCGTACATAAAATCAATCACTGATTTCTCAGTTGCTTGATATAAGGCTTTCGCCTCTACTGATCCGGATTATTTTCAGCACGAAATGAGAGCGGAGATATAATAAAGAAATGCACAGAGATATTGCATATATTCAATAATATAACAGAAATGTATCAGAGATGCAACCATAAACACAGATATACAGTAATACACGATTTCTATTAATCAAAGAA
>ML784757.1:40095-85164 GCA_009831015.1 Picea engelmannii | reverse complement strand
ACCTTTTAAACAGCTCCCCGACAACAGCGCCAAAAATGTCAGGCTGCTAAATTGAAGATTTGAATGACCTGAAACACTAAATTGTCAAACCAGGGTTGGTAAACTTTGAGCTGCTACACTGTATGTGCGGGTAAGGCTCTAATTTCTATATGAATGCTACCCTTAGCAGAAAACATAAACTTACTCTGATAACTTGAATCCTAATGATTATCCTAAAACTTAGCATTTCCTATTTAAGTCATTAACAGAAAACAGTCCTATGTTTGAATGTTGGTGCTTCTATTTCCATTCAGAAGTGTTATTTCACAAGATTATTCCACCACTACTTTTAATCACCATTTCGATTCAAGCCATGAAAAAAAGAGTATTTTCGGAAATGCATTTAATCTGGTCATCAAAATCAATCTAGATATGTCTACAGGAAAACAGAGCAATAACCTACTTACTGGTACCAGAATCTTCCTTTGATTTAACTGTAATCTAACTGTTCTAATTAAATAGGGTAACTAACTATCTAACAAAGCAAAGTTCATTCCAATTCTAAGTTATGTTCGAATTGAAAACTAGAAACTAATCAAATCTTAGTTCATGTTCTAAACCCTACAGACATCAGTCATGCATTCAATATTCATCAACATAAAAGATAACAGTATGCGGGAAACGATTCTGTTGAAGAACGATTAAACATGATTCTGAACCAGTCAATCTTTAAACTTTAAGCTATCCTACATGCAAATTCCAAAACACCGAGATGAACTGAATCTAAGGCAGAGTAACACAACGACTTGAACCGGTTTGGCGGGAACAACCAAATGGTACAAACGCCAAAGGAAAGAACCAGAACTAACTACAACATTCTATGCAAACATTGTATAATCTTTTCACTCCATTAACTCAGAAGAGAATACTTCAAATCGTATATCGGTCGAATAGCATGACGCAACAACAACTTGTATTCAGAAATATGTGTTCACAATATAACATAACATAACCCAATCGTTCTCAGGAGTGATCTCCTGTTTATAAAAGCAAAAATACATAAAACAAACGGATCCCCGATCCGAAAATAGTTTGGAATCAAGTTTTAAAATGGACTTCACATCTTCGTGACACGTAGTGTCACGAAGTGTGAACGATGAAGAATTCAGTTTTATCATTATGCCTTCAATCATCTTGTGAGCGCTAACTCTAGCTGTCATGCAAATCTCTCTGTCTCCCATTCGGACCATAACACATAGATCTTGAGCGGCTCCATTGGTATCTCCACAGGTACGAGTTGGTACCTAGTACTAGCAATCCTATTCCAAAAATAGAAGTGGTACCTAACCCAAGCGACATTAGTTTCAATATCAATTTAAAGCATCAAAATGCATAAGAATAGCTTGAAACATAAAGATACCTTAGGTAGCCCCATTGAATGGTAGGGAGATGTCAATTATGTCAAAACAAGTCCAAAAAGGGTGGTACTGGGTATAGAAATAGGGGTCTTTGGAATATAATATAGGAAAAAACATGATCAAAACTGGAGACCAACAAACCTATTAAAAAAAACTCTTAAAAATACCATTGCAATAACCTGATGATGCCCTAGCTTTCCCTCTCATAGTCAAGTGAAAGTTTAGGGACTAACAATTGCCAAAGCCAACTTCTCAAAATGTGAATACCAGAGTTCAGGTCCAATGAGGATTTTACTCAAGTATTATACCACATGTTCTATGTCATTGTCTTCCTCTTGAACTAACACCAAAAAAATAGTGGAAGTAGAGGTGGCCAAGTAAAGGATATAATCTCCCATATAGTTGGGGGGATGTAACAATGGTGTATGTCTCAAATCATTCCTGAGAGCATAAAATGATCAATGATCTTGGTCATCCAAAATGAAAGGGACGTCCTTCTTCAATAATCATATAAATCCTTTCATGATCTTTGCATAGATGCAGATGAATCGAAGTAGAAAGTTTTCCTTTCCCTACAAACTTTGGAGTTGGTTTAGGTAATTGGGAGGAGGTAAGGAAAAACTAGATTTCACTTTTAAGGGATCTGTTGTTCCTAATATTAGTCTTAAGTCTCAAAGAGTAATGTTAGGCATCAAGAGTGTTTAAAGAGAACGTTTTAAAAGAGTGTTTTTCCTACCTTTAGTTATATAAGAAATTATATTTCAATGAAATTAATAACTAGACAGGACAAAGGTTGTATTTTGTTTTCTGAGTCATAATTGTAATATCAAATGGTGTGAAAGAAAGTTATAAAATTGTTAAACAAAGGTAGGAATCAATTGCAGATGAGTCTCATCTTGTTTGCAGTAGAGGAAAAGTAGATAGTTCACCCTTGAACATGATATGAAATGCAGTAATTCACACAAATTTAAGGTCTTGACTTACTCACAATAAATATAGAGGAAAAACTGCTTGCTTAATGAATTACTGGTTTAATATGATCATAGTAGTTGTAATACCAAATTGTAATCAATTTATTTTCAAGGAATTACATAAATAAATTTAGAGAAATGAAAATACAGAGGAAACACATAACTCAAATAAGACGAAAATTAAAATCTTTGTCTGGACTTGTATTAATACTCAAAAAAGAGAGTTTCTCTATTACATCTGGAAATAAGCAATTTTGAATAGATATTGAATCTATGTACTTATACAAAATCTGTCACAACTCTAAATGGTTGAACTTCTTACAATATTTAATTAAAATAGTATATATCTGAATAAAACAACAGTGTGTAAACTTTTATGATCTTTGCTGGCGTTATCCTCTGTCTCTTCATCTGTTGGAAGAAATGCTTCTTCTCCTTAGTCTTCTAGTCTAAATACAAATGTCATATAGGACAACTTAATGATTCGACATACTATGTTGGTCGTTTTAGTCGTGTTGCCATTTGTCCCTCTAGATATGTTTAATAATGTAATGAACTACAATTGAGATCAGGGGGGGAAGATCATTGGATGAATAGGACGACATGGCTCATCGAAGAATGGATAACAGGCACAGGAAAAGAAACCTTCTTTGAAAGAATAATAATGGAACAAGTGTATGAGGATGAATTGGAGATGAGTGTATATTTGAATGCGGGTGAATGAGATAAGTGGTTGTTGGATGGTGAAAGGTGGAGAGGGAGAAAAGGAAAGGGAAGTGTGCATGTTTTCTTACCTATTATCAACTAGGATTTCTTCTCCATGTTCAATACATTGGTTTCATATATCCAATAATTCCACCATAAACCTTGAGGGCTCAATTGTTTCATTTACCTCGAAAGTGAATAATTTCCTTTCTACCTAAGGCAGCTTTTCTTGGATCCTTTTCACTTATTGAGTTGTGGCATGGAACTGTGTGAGCTTGTATTCACTAGCCATTTATTCATTTTAAGAAGATCAATCTGGATCATTCCTTGAATGGCTGCCAGAGTTTCTTCTTTTCTCTTTCTAGAAATCTGTTGGTTCGTTTCTATATCAATTTTCCCCGGGGCTTCCAAGATATTATTTCCCTCAAAATCAATTAGAGTTTTGTCTAATGGTGACAACAGTTCTAGGAAAGCCTCTTTTACCTCTCTGGAAAATCTTTTTATTTCTACTAGGTTTGTTTCCCAGACCTTTAGAGCCATTTCACCTCTTAGTTGTTCAGAAGGAGAGAGAAGAGGAAAATCATGGACATTCTCTTTCTGCACTAATATGATGGCTTCTTAAAACTTAGATCGGGCTGATAAATCCTCTCTTTCCTTGACATAAATGTCCTTCAAAGAAATATCTACTGCCTAGTAGCAGTTTTGGATGGCATCTACTTTCAGCAAAAGGTCTTGTTGGGCAACTTCCAACCTCTCATTTATTTCCAGTGCTTGAGTTTGGAAGGTCGAGATGTCTATCAAGGTACCTTCAGCCAGGTCTAATATAGCTTGTAATTGTTTTATCAACTCATCATGTTGAGTGACTAGACCTTGGTTGATTTGTGAACTTTTATGGAGCTCCTCAAGGTTGGTCTGATGCTATTGAATTTGTTGATGATCATGAGCTCTGATTTGCTGGAAATCTTGACTCATTCTACTCCTGATAGTTTTCTCAACGTTGTATATTTTATTTTTCAAGTTCTCTACTAATAGGAAGTTATGTTGTAGTTGTTTGGTCAAATTCTCTTCAGACCATTGATTAGTAGTGGAAAAATAACCTAACGAACCTGCAACTTCCTTTGCAAATTCTAGATCATCTCGGTCATTCTCGTCATATACCATCCTCCACCTTTTAATTATCTCCCCATATTTCTGGTGTCATTCCATTTTTATGATGGATTTCCATTTCTTGCTAAAAATGAAATCTGAATAAGGCATCTCTTAGGGCGAGATAGGGGTAACATCACCTACAAAAACAAATTCAAAATTAGGATTTCTAAAGTTGGATTGGAGGGGTGTCAATGATGTAATGGGAGTGGAAATCTTTGTGGACTATTGTTCTTATGTTGTATTTGAGGTGCCAGCGAGAGTAGCTGATGACGAAGAAGGCACATATTGTCCCTTTTTTAGGTAATCTTTGAGATGATCTAGTTCCTGGGGGCTTACTTGGCCTAAAAATGATGCTTCCAATTCATGTGTTAACCCCTCTGATCTCTTCAAGGTTTACTCAAATTTATGTTTACCAGAGTGACTTCATTTAGAACCTATAGGCATGGCTTCTTGTGAAGGTGGAGTGTCTATCGAATCTCCTTCTAGTACCTGTTGGCAGCCAATTCACCTTTTTCTACTATCCTATAGGTTGCCTACACCTATGTCTTGCGAACATCAAGTTTTTCGTCGCACTTTTCAAATAGACGACATTTTTATTTCTTGCGACATTGACACATTTGTTTTCGCTAAGTTTTCATGACTGTAAGCGTGAAAACTTCTCCTTTCGAAGTTGTTTTTCGATCATTATCTGAACTGTGGTTATTACTTTTTTCATTTGCGCTTACCTTTTATTGATCATTACATGATTGGCAATATCCTTTGATCAGTTCTTATACTTCGATTGATTATATGACTTGATTTTTTTGAGTTTGTAAGACATTGAGCATTTGTATCTTTCATTCTATGAAATGCATAAGGGTTTCGATTAAATTTTTATATATGTATGATAGGATCCTTATGTTAATATTTTATATGTGTTTGGCTTGTCAACTATATGGCACCTTGGTTAAACTTATGAATCAACACATTAGCGCATATGATTTTGGGTGTTGATTTGTATGTTGGGTGTTTAAACACTATGGCATAGTGTTAGAGCGTATTTGTATGCACATTGGATTTGATTGGTTGTACACTTGACTTAATGGATGATCCACTATTATGCATTGAACAACTATATCGACGGTTGTACTTTGACCATAATTGTTTTGCATGGCGGTGAATAACTCCACCACCTTCGCATGCTTGCGTTAATGCTTACCCCTTTTGGCTCGATTCATTTTTGTTGGTTCAGATAGCTCTATTACTATGTGTTCGAACCCTTCCCTTACCATGCATTAAACTCCATGGTACGAGTCGTGTGAGTTGAACCCAATGGAAAACAGGCCCTGTTGATGTTTGACAATTCCCGCCAAGATTTGGCAGACAGTGGGTGGCTTACCTTCGTGGAATGTTTCGATGGCTTTAAACTTTGCGTGGTTCGACAATTTTCCATGACCTTTGATGGCTGTCGAGCCAAGGTCGGTGATATACAATTGGAAATTGATGAACAGTTTATCAGTCTTGCTACGAGTTTGCCTGCCACTGGACAACGATGGTCCAAGAATTGCAAAGTCGGGGAGGTCCCATGGACACTGCTCTTCCAGTCATGCAAAATCACCTCCTGTGATATAGGTATGCCCGTGACCATGCTTAAACAACGTTGGCACAATTTATTAATGATAATAAAATAGTTTATCACCTGTGAGGGTCGATACGGGTTTGTGTTCTTACACCACCTGCGTTTGCTTATGGTTTTTATGGGTTATCATCTCATTATGCCCTATTATTTTCATAGAAGCCAATTTAAAATGTCAAATAAGTACAAAAGAAACCAGGTTGATAGTAGCCTTTTTCATTATGGGCTGGTAAAGCTTATCACTGTCTATCATTTGACTTTGCACAAAGATAGTTGGAGCAATTTCGTTGCTCGAAATGGTTTCGAGGATCCGAACCCTACACAGGTTGACAAACCTGTGGTGAGTGAGCTCAAGGTTGTACCCCCAGTGCCCTACCATATCCTATTGCCTAAGCCCTCGGCCGACCCTCCTATCGACTTACCCCACGCTGTGACTAAGAGTGTTGAGACTGTTAAGACTATGAGAAAAAATCCCAAGGCCCACCCCACTGCAAACGCCAAAGGGAAAAAGAATGCACATTCGATTTCATGGATGGCACGAAGCAAGTCCCCTGTCGAGCCAAACCCTATCGTGTTGAGTGAGGACTCTGATTCGGAGGTAGAGAATTTCTTGGCTAGTGAATACCCCTATTCGCAAGGTTTGTGTGTCGAACCCTCGTTTGATTTCGTGTCAAACCTACCCCCCTACCTACAGGACGACCCTAACTACCCAGTCATTAAGTTTCCCTGTGAAACCCTTGGTCATTTACCCAAATCCCCTCCTGCTCTGTCCAAACCTACAGTGTCACCCTGTGATCAATGCAATTCGTTATTGGAGCAGTATTATAATGATGTCCCAATACTCCAGTCAATGATTCAGTCACTAGAGGATCAGATTGCAGCCCTAACCAGTCAAAAGGCCAAGCTACAAGCGATTGATGAAAAACAAAAGACGACCGGCTCCATCTTTTTTAAAAATGTGGAATCAACCACGGCTGTTGTTAATTCCAAGCTGGTATAATTGAGCAACCTCATCGCTACGCAGGTATGGAAAATTTCATTTCATTGTATAAATAATCTAGGTTTATATAACGATTTGATTACGGTTTTAAACAGCTCTGTTCATTTCATTTGAATGGCTCTGTTACATTGCATGCATTCTATATATAGCTTTGTTTTGACTAAATGGAATTTCATTTTTTTAATCATTCCCAGTTTAGCTTCCATTAGATTTTCATCGATTTGATTGATCTTGGTGTGGATTTGATTTGTTTGATTGAGTTAAAATGGATGCTCTGTTGTCAATCGAATTTGTTTGTACCTATTCTAGACAGGAATTGTTCCTCATATTCAATTTAGAAAATGATCACATTTCGACTCAATTTCATTATAATGCATATGCTATGATTGGCAACAGTTTTGATACAGTTAATTGTTATGGTTTTATGTCCCATATGACCTTCGAGCAACAGGAATACAATTCATATTTTTTCCAATATGACTCTGTACAAACACACCCAAATCGTGAAAATATTCAATTCATAACGATTATGTTAAAAACCCATCCGGTTAATTCGCATTGGTTTATTATTAGCTCGACCATGTTATCAGTTGGATTTTTAATTGCAATGGATACTCTGTTTGAATTTGATTTGTAGAATGAGATTGGCTATAGCCAGATTCATGATTTATTTCTATACTAAACTCAGTGGTGATTTGTTTGAAATTAATGATTTCATTCAATACCAATCAAGATTATTTGCCCAGTTTGCAATTATAACTTTTGTCGATACTATTAAGATTGTGATCACAATTAATTGATCATGTCTGTTGACTGTGCAAGGATCAATGATCAAAATCTACACAAATTTGGTTTGGTTGATGTTGTTATGTATGATTTCATTTACCCATAATCAAAACAGTCTTTCTATCTGTGTATTTGATTAAATGATATGAATCTTTTTCTATATTGTTATAGATATAACAAGTGGAAAGAGGTTGTGTTGGATTAGATCATATCACATACGATATGATTCATTATCAATTTCAATTGGATATGAAACAGTATTGTTACCGTTCGATTATGAAAGACCCGATTTTATGGTAACAGAAGAATAGAGTATTCCTATCTCTGTGTTCGATTGAATCACTTTTGATCATGTTTAATGTTGAATGATAAAATTATTTGAATCTTAAGTGATTCATTTTAAAATGATTATTGGAAGAAAATTGGATTTAATTATTTTAAAAGATTTTAATTCTGATTATGTATATTATTTTAGACTAGCTGCAGAATCAGATGATTCTGTAGCTAAGTCTGTGGAATCAGATTTTTATTGTTTTGCTCATAAAATATATCTATAACTTGTTATTTTTGGTCCATTTCAGGTGAATTCGAAATTGCATTGGATTGGATGGACAGTTTAGAGGATATTTGAAATAGTTTGTTTCATTTTAGTTCCTGGTTTAGTTGATTTTGGGATATTTTCCCAGATTATGTAAACTGTTTGATATTATCAACAGGGAGGTTTTACCCTATGGAAAGACTTATAAATACCTATCATTTTTGTAATAATAACATCCTCATTCATGGGAAAAAAAGGATATGGAATTTTAATACAGACTGGGACAAAATTTGATGTTCTGCTACAGCTTTAGCTTTTCATAATATCAATATTTTGTTCATGTTCTTGTGTATCAATTTGCATTTGGTTAAAGACTACTTTAGCTATCTTAGTATTTTGCAAATGATATAATTTAATCAATATAATCCATATATGATTTCTTCCAGTACTTAAAAAACATAGCAGTTACTTGATTCAGTTTGTGAATGACAGATTTCTCTTCTTCGTAAGTTGAATTATTAAGTATAAGTTTTTGCATAACAGGTTTCCCTTATTGCAGAGATTTATAAATCATATAATTGTCATGATTTTTTTTATGCCTTGTTTGTCATGTAAACAACTCAAAGAGCAGTGCAGCCTATCATTTACGAGAAGCTTCTAGATCATCCGGTGTGAGTTTCCTTCCTCCGACCAGCTTCGAAGTCATCATACACAGGACAAATCTGGAGCATTCCAGGTCAGTTTGTTGTTTATTTGTTTAGTGTATTTGTTAGTATTTACTTAGATATATGTGTAGTTAGTATATTAGATCATTTAATTTCAGTAAGTTCTATTTCTTGTTCATAAAATCATAAAAATCAAAAAATATCTCTAGCTGTCTTAGGACAGAAAGCAAATGAGTTTTACAGGTTTTATTTAAATTTGCCAATTGTAGATATTGTATATTTGTGAATAAGTTATAGTGAAATAAGTAGTTAAATAGCTTATTAGTAGAGTTAGTATAGTAGTAATTAGTAGTTTGTATATATATAGATAGTAGATTAGTTAGTTTGTTTAATAGTTAGTTTTAATTAGATTAGTTAGTATTAGTTCATTTTAGTTATTGTTAGTTAGTTTAGTTTTGTTTTTAGCTAATTTGTTTTATTTAGTTTTAGTTAGATTATTTAGTTTTATTTGTTTTAGTTTAGATTAGTTTTCTCTTTGGTTTTCCTAGGACCTTAGAGTGGCCAACGGAGCCGTTAAACCCGTCAGGGTGGTTCATTCCAAACGGCTTGGGTTGTTAGACAACCCCGGACCGGTTCCACTCTCTCAGTTGATGGACGGTCGATTTCTCCCATCAACAAATGGCGCTAGAAGGAGGGCCTGAACTTAATTAATGGCATGAGGCTGTCGCAAGACTCCTCCCCCCCCTAACCGATCACCTATAGTGACTCGAAGCCATTCACAAGATAATATTCCCCTTCAAACAACAACTACTTCAATCGAAGATCCACGTATCACAGTTGAGCCAACAACCCCTAATCCTACAAGTGGTGACACACAAGAGATTATCCATCAATCTCTTATTAAAACAGATAGTGCCTTAGCTCATCTTAGGCAACCAAACTGTTCGTGGGGTCAACCTTTAGATTTCTCTGATATCAAAGAACAATTAGGTGACATTAACCTCACTGTGAATCCTACAGATCCAATCACAAATTCCATTGCAGGAGGATCTGGGATACCTCCTTCACCACCTCCCTCATCTCCTTCCTCTTCTGGAGGAGATTCCTCTTCTGAAAAAGGAAACTCACCTTCTCGTCCTTCCACACCCACTACCCCAATGGAAAATCAGAACAACCCTGCTAGACCCTGGTTGGACCAGGATGTTGTAGCTGTACCTGGAGCTCAACACCCTTTACCTAAACACCCAGAGAAATGGCTTCCCAAGTTTGATCCCGATTCAAAATAGATAGCTGAAGATCATATCAAAAAATTTATGTTATCCATTAGACTCCACAATGTTGAACATGAAGACGTTGTCTGTAGGTTGTTCCCTTATACTTTTGAGGGTAATGCATCCACTTGGTACTTTGCCCAATAGCCCCATACCATAGTGTCTTGGGAAAAGTTTGAGTCATTCTTTTTGGAAAAATTTGGACATGGTAAACCTTCGGAAGTCTTAGTCATGGATCTTTCAAGCTTAAAAATGAACCCAAAAGAAAAAGTTAAAGATTTTAATCAAATATTCTTAACGCTTAAAAATCAAATCCCTGCAGATTCTATGCCTGCTGAGAGTCTTGTAATCGCATACTACACTAAATATTTGCATCAAAGCATAGTTATTTGTGTTAAACGATCCAAAAAGGCCACATTGTTAGAATCCTTCGAGGAGGCTACTCAAATAGAAAAAGACATACTTAGTCTTAAAGACTCTTCTAGCAATGGAACTGAGACTGTTTCTTCTTCCAAAAAGAAGATTGAAATCCTCCCCAGACCCACACAAAGCAAAACACAACCTGAAAACTCTGATTTGGAAAATTTAACTAAAGTTGTTCAAAAACTATCGAATCAAGTTATAGATTTAAAAAGGTCAACTAAAGAAGCTTCCTTGAGTAAAGGACCCTACAAACCTCCTTTCCAAAAACCCTTTCCTACCAATCGAACTAACCCAAACCCCGAAGGCTTGAACCTAGAAAGTTTGCAATGTGCTCTTCAAACAATTCTAGAAGCCCAAGATAACTTGATGCCTCCCGAGATCCCTTAGGAGGAAGTCGAACAGGAAACAGTTCAAGAAGAAGAGTCTTCTCCAAACATTTTTGGAAACTTCTTGGACAACATCTTTCAAGCTAACTTCGAGACTGTTCACCCTTATAGCACTAGGAGCAAGACAACAAACAATACTTCTACCGAGAACACTACAACTTCACCTCCAAAGCCATCTAAATCAACAAAAACTAAACAGAGTAATGTCAGCCCTAAGTTAGATTATGATGTTGTTGAAGATCTTAAAAAATTAAGGGCTAGCATTTCTATTTATGAGTTGTTGAAGTTTCCATTTTTGTTACAAAAAATGTTGCAAAATATTTCAGAAAATGGCAAGAATGGTAATTCAATAGGTAACAAGGTTTTGCAAAGCAAAGTTCCACATAAGACTTCCACTAAAAATAATCTCGATCCTCAAGATAAAGGAAGCCTTCCTATAGTTCTTGTAAATAATGTAAATAATGTAGATAAAGTAGCATTAGAAATTGCGAGTAAAAAACCACAAGCTACCACTCTTAGTACTCGCAAGAATGTACCTCCTTTTCTTTTAACTTTCGAAATTTTCAACAGAAATGTGCATAATTGTATGGTTGACTCAGGAGTGTCATATAATGTGATGCCTTGGTCTGTCTGCCATAAAATTAACGCTGAAGTGGAACCATCTACTTTGAAAATCATACAACTTGATCGGACAAATGTTAAAGTTATAGGCGAACTAAAAAATGTATTGATTAGACTATCATCTAACCCAAAGGTTCATCAGGTTATTGATATAATCGTTGTGGATATTCCAGAAGTGTATGGTATGTTTTTGAGTAGGGACTGGTCGGAGCAGCTACATGGTTACTTCACAACAGATTGGTCTCACTTATGGCTTCCAGAGAATGGTAAGCATAACAAGATCAGAATGAATCGTGAACGTTACCTAAAGTTCACGGTTACAGATTTGAACGATCCTAATGAACCATATACACCTCCTGCTGATTCACCTGAAGTCCAAGGGATGGACACCTTCTTTGGAAATTTCATGGCTGAGGTTTCACCTATCAATAATCCATAACTGCAGTCCGAGATCGTAGCATACATGAAACCAACAGCTTCTATGCAACAATCCCATGTGCCTGATGGAAACCAAATTTGGTCTCTATATTTCGACGGTTCCAACTCTAAAGAAGGGGCTGGTGCAGGCTACATCATTATCGATCCGGCAGGTAACAAGACATTAATGGCTTGTAGACTAGAATTTGAATGTACTAACAATACTACAGAATATGAGGCATTATTGCAAGGTCTCAGAAAATCTCTGGATATGAACATTCAAAACCTGGTTGTATTTGGCGACTCTGAAATAGTGGTTAGGCAGGTAAGAGATTCTATACACTGTCTTTCCCCGCATCTCAAAATTTATCAGTCTGAGGTATGGAGTTTAATGAACAAATTGTTTTCTTTCAATATAAATTCCATTCCTAGATTAAATAATGCTGAAGCAGATTTACTAGCTAATGTAGCCTCTAAACTTCTTCCTGCAGAAGGCTTGTCCCCAAACACATTCTCTGTCGAGCTATTGTTTCGACCATCTGTTCCTGACAATATAAAAAACTGGAGAGTATTTGACGATGATCAACAGATCATTAACTTTATGCACATGGAAGAAACCTTTCAAGGTGCAGTGATAGATGAACGCACGCATGCACGACAATTTGCATGATTTTACGGTAATACCTGATCCAAAATCTCCTGAAGTTCTATCGGACATGGTAAATTTCATACCCAAATCTATAGTTAGGTTAGAAAAGTTTTATGATTTTGAAGATAAATTTAAAAAGACGATCAATTGCAAAACTAATAGTTCCTCGTTGTCTTATGAAAAAGTGAATTTAGGAACTAGTGAAAATCCTCAGTGTATTAATCTAGGCTTGGGATGTTCTAGACAAGAAAAAGATGCTTTTGTTAAATTATTTAAAGAATTAAAGGATGTCTTTACATGGACATATGATGATATTAAAACGTTCGATCCTAATATCATACAACATGTCATCCCGATGAAGCCCCAAACCTTACCCTTCCAACAGAAATTGAGGAAAATGCACCCTAAATTAGAACTGACCGTTCAAAAGGAATTGAATAAACTCCTAAGTGATAAAATAATTTTTCTTGTTAGACACACTCAATGGGTGTCCAACCTTGTCCCAGTTCGGAAGAAAAATGGGGAAATTCGACTTTGCGTCGATTTCCGAAACCTCAACAAAGCGTCTGACAAAGACAATTATCCTATCCCACCCATGGAACAGATCCTGCAATGGGTATCTAGTTCTGAGAGGCTATCTTTATTGGATGGTTTCTCCGGATACAACCAAGTCTTGATGTCTCCACCAGACCAGCTCAAAACCACCTTCCGTACCCCGTGGGGCACTTATGCTTATTGCAAAATGCCCTTTGGATTGATTAATGCTGGTGCTACCTTTTAGAGAGAAATGGACATTGCTTTTTGAGGCTTAATCAATCACTCCGTTGTATTTTACTTAGATGATGTGACCGTTTACTCTAAAAACAAAGACGATCATCTAGATCACTTACGAGCAGTTCTACTACGATGTCGTAAATACGGCATCTCCTTGAACCCCAAAAAGTCCATCTTTGCAGTAGAACAGGGTAAATTGCTAGGATTCATTATGTCTAGTGATGGGATGATTATTGACCCCAAGAGGACTCAATTCATCGCTAAACTTCCCCCTCCTACATCCAAAAAATCCATGCAGTCTTTCCTAGGCTAGATTAATTTCGTGAGAAGATTTCTCCCCATTTTCTCCGAAATGGTCAGGCCTCTCTAGAACCTGATTAAGAAAGACACCCAGTACCATTGGGGACCCACATAAAATCAAGCTTTTAATGCCCTAAATAAGGCCATAATAGACGCTCCGTCTCTCATGAGCCCTGATTTCTCTCAAGACTTTACACTCTACACTTTTGCCTCTGACCGTTCCTATGCCGTAGTCCTAAATCAGAAGAATTCCGAGAACAACGAAGTACCCATTGCCTTTATGAGATTTGCTTTCAAAGGTGTTGAACTTAACTACCCAGCAGTTGATTGGCAAGCCTATGTTGTTTTCAAAGCAGTTAAGCACTTCTGGTCCTATCTTTTGAAGTCAAGGACAAAGGTCATTGTTCCCTACCCTGCCGTAAGGAACTTGTTAGTACAGAAGGAGTTAGGAGAGAAGAGAGCCAACTGGGTCACCTCCTTGTAGGAGTATGAATTAGAGATCACCCCATCTCATATCGTGAGAGGCCAAGGGTTGTGTAAATTGGTTGTTGATTCAGAAACAGGACAACAAGATGATAGTGATACGTCAAACCTAGAACAACGCGATCAAAGTTTGATTTGTTGCACACAAAACCTTGTGAGTCCTTGGTATGACGATATTAGATTCTGTCTTGAACATGGATCAGAACCCCGTCACCTTGACCTTGCCAAAAGAAGAGCGTTGAGACTAAAATTTGCCTCCTTTCATCTGGTTAACGGTGTACTATTTCGTCAGAATTTTGACGGCATACTGATGCGCTGCCTCCAGAAAGACGAAGCAGAAAAAGTCTTGCTTGAGTTGCATGTAGGAGAAGCTGGTGGTCACTTCCATGGTGACACTACTTCTCATAAGGTTTTAAGAGCCGGTTACTAATAGCCCACACTTTTTAGGGACTCCCATGCCTTGTGTCGTAAATGTATCATCTGTCAGAAAGCATCAGGGTGGTTGCAAAAACCAGCCTTTCCCTTGCAACCCGTTTCAATAGATTCTCCTTTCCAGCAATGGGGCCTTGATATCATAGGTCCTGTTAACCCTCTATCTTCGCAACAGCACAAGTATATTTTGACAGCCACTGATTACTTTACTCAATGGTCTGAAGTTGTTGCACTAAGAACTATCAACACCAGTCAGGTTATCGCTTTTCTAAACTCGAATATCATCACTCATTTCGGTATCCCTGATTGCCTAGTCTTTGACAACGCTTCATACTTTTCTTCTCTTGAGATGAGAGAGTTTGATTTGGAGAAAGGAATAAAGTTGAAGTATTCTACTAGTTACTACCCCCAAGGCAACGAATTAGCAGAATCAACAAACAAGAACTTAATCAAAATTATCAAGAGAACTGTGGCTGAAAATCACAAGAATTGGCACAATGCACTACTAAATGCACCGTGGGCTGATAGGGTAACACCCAAATCCGCTATAGGTAACTCCCCCTTTTTCCTCATTTATGGCAGAGAAGCCATTCTGCCACCTCACATTCTTCTTCCTTCACTTCAGTTATCGCAAAAAGTCCAAGAAGAAGATTGTCCTCCCCTAGAAAGCTGAATTAACGCTTTGATGAAGTTAGAAGAAGTAAGAGCCCAAGCTAAGCGTAAGTTAGAACAACATCAACAATTCATTAAAAGTTGGTTCGATTCTAATTCTACTTCTGATAGAAATTTTGAAGTAGGCAATCTCATCTTGAAGTGGGACAAACCACACGAAGGAAAGGGTGAGCACACCAAATTTCAAAACTTATGGCTTGGGCCATTTCTAATTGATGAAAAGTTGGGTCCTAGTTCCTTTCGATTGTAGAATCTTGAAGGGCATCTTGACACCTATCCGGTGAATGGCCAAGCCCTAAAGAGATACTTTGCTTGATAACTACCCTTGTATATTATGAAAATATTTCATTTTTGTTTGCACTTTCTTTTGCTTTTTGTTTTCAATTTTGATTTGAATTTATTAGTTTGTGTTCTTTGAAACAATATACATACCTGTACACTAAGCTATTCAGAAAAAGACGATTGAAAAATTTCTTCACTGAAATAACTTCTGGAGATTTGTACAAACATCAATGATATATCTCTGAAACTGATATCTATGTTGGAAAATTTTGTTTTTTGAAAGAAGTTTACTGATTTCAATCTCTGAGCAAAGTTTGTCATGATCATCTATTATATTTTTATGTTGTCCCTTTTCCGTAAAGGAATGACTCAAAAGATATCTCCCTGTCATAGGAAGTTGTTTTTATAAAACATCTCTGGAGCTGAATAAAGGACGGTGCTAAAAAATTGTGATGAGGTCTAAAAAATATATGTTAAAATATCAGAATTTTCAGCGTCACCCCACTCAGCCATATATCTTCAAAAGAAAAACAAAATAAAATTATGAATAAGAGATGTGGGAAGTGCTTGTAAACCTGCCAGGATACTGAACATGTCTACTAGCAGCGGGTAAATGCATGCATGGCGCCAAGACAACTTTGTCGGGGTACTGAACAGGCCCCCTGGCAGTGAAGCAATGTCGGGTACATGAAAATCTGCAAAAAATTATAAGAAACCTCCTTTAATGTCCTTTATACTGATCCAGAACTTCTTGACAGGATATAGATGTCAGAGTGGGTTAAATGGAAACCCTGTCGAGGCTATGGATGCCTGCTGGCAGAAGTGGCCATGCCAACAGTATCGAAGATTTTATCTTTAACATCATGACTTGTTGACCTTAATATTGTTATTGGTTTTCATCTTTTAAAACACTGCTGGAAAAAATGACCGATGACGATGTTTATGCAATTTTTTGGTTGTTATTTTTGAGTTTAAATTTTCTTGGCTGTCCTAATCTGAATTTGTTACTTTTGCAGAGATAACTGCTTCTTCTAGTGTGTCACCATTGTTGGAAGCCAATTCACCTTTTTCTACTATCCTATAGGCTTCCTACACTTATGTCTTGCGAACGTCAAGTTTTTCATCACACTTTTCAAATAGACGACATTCTTATTTCTTGCGACATTGACACATTTGTTTTCGCTAAGTTTTCACAACTGTAAGCATGAAAACTTCTCCTTTCGAAGTTGTTTTTCGATCATTATTTGAACTGTGGTTATTACTTTTGTCATTTGCGCTTACCTTTTATTGATCGTTACACGATTAGCAATATCCTTTGATCAGTTCTTATACTTCGATTAATTATATGACTTGATTTTTTTGAGTTTGTAAGACATTGAGCATTTGGATTTTGCATTTTATGACTTGCCTAATATTTCATTCTATGAAATGCATAAGGGTTTTGATTAAATTTTTATATATGTATGATAGGATCCTTATGTTAATCTTTTATATGTGTTTGGCTTGTCAAGTATTTGGCACCTTGGTTAAACTTATGAATCAACACATTAGCGCATATGATTTTGGGTGTTGATTTGTATGTTGGGTGTTTAAACACTATCGCATAGTGTTAGCGTGTATTTGTATGCACATTGGATTTGATTGGTTATACACCTGACTCAATGGATGATCCACTGTTATGCATTGAACAACTATATTGGCGGTTGTAGTTTGACCATAATTGTTTTGCATGGCGGTGAATAACTCCACCACCTTCGCATGCTTGCGTTAATTCTTACCCCTTTTGGCTCGATTCATTGCTGTTGGTTTGGATAGCTCTGTTACTGTGTGTTCAAACCCTTCCCTTATCATGCATTCAACTCCATGGAACTAGTCATGCGAGTTGAACCCAATGGCGAACAGGCCCTGTTGATGTTTGACAATGCCCGCCAAGATTTGGCAGACAGTGGGTGGCTTACCTTCGTGGAACGTTTCGATGGCTTTAACCTTTGCATGGTTCGACAGTTTTCCACGACCTTTGATGGATGTTGAGCCAAGGTTGGCGATATACAATTGGAAATTGATGAACATTTTATCAGTCTTGCTATGGGTTTGCCTGCCACTGGACAACGATGGTCCAAGAATTGCAAAGTCGAGGAGGTCCCATGGACACTGCGCTTCCAGTCACGCAAAATCACCTCCTATGATAGAGGTATGCTCGTGACCATGCTTAAACAACGTTGGAATGATTTATTAATGATAATGAAATAGTTTATCACCTGTGAGGGTCGATACGGGTTTGTGTTCTTACACCACCTGCGTTTTCTTATGGTTTTTATGGGTTATCAGCTCAATATGCCCTATTATTTACATAGAAGCCTGTTTAAAATGTCGAAGAAGTACAAAAGAAACCAGGCTGATAGTAGCCTTTTTCATTATGGGCTGGTAAATCTTATCGTTGTCTATCATTTGACTTTGCATAAAGATAGTTGGAGAAATTTCGTTGCTCGGAATGGTTTCGAGGATCCGAACCCTACACAAGTTGACAAACCTGTGGTGAGTGAGGTCAAGGTTGTACCCCTAGTGCCCTACCATATCCTATTGCCTAAACCCTCGGTCGACCCTCCTATCGACTTACCCCACGCTGTGACTAAGAGTGCTGAGACTGTTAAGCCTGTGAGCAAAAAGACCAAGGCCCACCCCACTGCAAACGCCAAAGGGAAAAAGAATGCATGTTTGATTTCATGGATGGCACGAAACAAGCCCCCTATCGAGCCAAACCCTATCGTGTTGAGTGAGGACTCTGATTTAGAGGTAGAGTGTTTCTTGGCTAGGAAATACCCCTATTCGCAAGGTTTGTGTGCCGAACCCTCATTCGATTTCATGTCAAACCTACCCCCCTGCCTATAGGATGACCCTAACTACCCTGGCATTAAGTTGCCTTGAGAAACCCTTGGTCATTTACCCAAATCCCCTCCTGCTCTGTCCAAACCTATAGTGTCACCCTGTGATCAATGCAATTCATCGTTGGAGTGGTATTATAATGATGTCCCAATACTCCAGTCAAAGATTCAGTCACTAGAGGACCAGATTGCATCCCTGACCAGTCAAAAGGCCAAGCTACAAGCGACAGATAAAAAAAAAAAGATGACCGGCTCCATCTTTTTTAAAAATGTGGAATCAACAACGACTGTTGTTAATTCCAAGATGGTATAATTGAGCAGCCTCGTCACTACGCAGGTATGGAAAATTTCATTTCATTGTATAAATAATCTAGGTTTATATAATGATTTGATTCTGGTTTTAAACAGCTATGTTCATTTCATTTGAATGGCTCTATTACATTGCATGCATTCTATATATAACTTTGTTTTGACTAAATGGAATTTCATTTTTTTAATCATTCCCAGTTTAGCTTGCATTAGATTTTCATCAATTTGATTTATCTTGGTGTGGATTTGATTTGTTTGATTGAGTTAAAATGGATGCTCTGCTGTCAATCGAATTTGTTTATACCTATTCTAGACAGGAATTGTTCCTCATATTCAATTTAGAAAATGATCACATTTCGACTCAATTTCGTTATAATGCATACGCTATGATTGGCAACATTTTTGATACGTTTAATTGTTATGGTTTTATGTCCCATATTACCTTCGAGCAACAGGAATACAATTCGGATTTTTTCGAATATGACTCTGTACAAACACACCCAAATCGTGAATAGATTCAATTCATAACGATTATGTTAAAAACCCAGCCGGTTAATTCGCATTGTTTTATTGTTAGCTCGACCATGTTATCAGTTGGATTTGTAATTGCAATGGATACTTTGTTTGAATTTGATTTGTAGAATGAGATTGGCTATAGCCAGATTCATGATTTATTTATGTACTAAACTCAGTCGTGATTTGTTTGAAATTAATGATTTCGTTCAATACCAATCAAGATTATTTGCCCAGTTTGCAATTATAACTTCTGTCGATTCTATTAAGATTGTGATAACAATTAATTGATCCTGTCTGTTGACTGTGCAAGGATCAACAATCGAAATCTATCACAAAATTGGTTTGGTTGATGCTGTTATGTATGATTTCATTTACCCATAATCAAAATAGTCTTTCTATCTGTGTATCTGATTAAACGATATGAATCTTTTTCTATATCATTATAGCTATAACAAGTGGAAAGCGATTGTGTTGGATTAGATTGTATCATATACAATATGATTCATTATCAATTTCAATTGGATATGAAACAGTCTTGTTACTGTTCGATTATGAAAGACCCGATTTTATGGTAACAGAAGAACAAAGTATTCCTATCTTTGTGTTCGATTGAATCACTTTTGATCATGTTTAATGTTGAATGATAAAATTATTTGAATCTTAAGTGATTCGTTTTAAAATGATTATTGGAAGAAAAATGGATTTAATTATTTTAAAAGATTTTAATTCTGATTCTGTATATTATTTTAGACTAGCTATAGAATTAGATGATTCTGTAGCTAAGTCCGTGGAATCAGATTTTTATTGTTTTGCTCATAAAATATCTCTCTAACTTGTTATTTTTGGTCCATTTCAGGTGAATTCGAAATTGCATTGGATTGGATGGACAGTTTAAAGGATATTTGAAATAGTTTGTTTCATTTTAGTTCTTGATTTAGTTGATTTTGGGATATTTTCCCAGATTATGTAAACTGTTTGATACTATCCACGGGAAGGTTTTACCCTGTGGAAAGACTTATAAATACCTATCATTTTTGTAATAATAACATCCTCATTCATGGGAGAACAAGGATATGGAATTTTAATACAGACTGGGACAGAATTTGATGTTCTTCTACAGCTTTAGCTTTTCATAATATCAATATTTTGTTCATGTTCTTGTGTATCAATTTGCATTTGGTTAATGACTACTTTAGCTATCTTAGTCTTTTTCAAATGATATAATTTAATCAATGTAATCCATATCTGATTTCTTCCAGTACTTAAAAAACATAACAGTTTCTTGATTCAGTTTGTGAATGACAAATTTCTCTTCTTCATAAGTTGAATTATTAAGTATAAGTTTTTGCATAACAGGTTTCCCTTATTGCAGAGATTTATAAATCATATAATTGTTATGATTTTTTTTATGCCTTGTTTTTCATGTAAACAACTCAAAGAGGAGTGCAACCTATCATTTACGAGAAGCTTCTGGATCATCCGGTGTGAGTTTCCTTCCTCCGACCAGCTTCAAAGTCATCATACACAGGACAAATCTGGAGCGTTCCAGGTCAGTTTGTTGTTTATTCGTTTAGTGTATTTGTTAGTATTTACTTAGATATATGTGTAGTTAGTATATTAGATCATTTAATTTTAGTAAGTTCTATTTCTTGTTCATAAAATCATAAAAATCAAAAAATATCTCTAGTTGTCTTAGGACAGAAACCAAATAAGTTTTACAGGTTTTATTTAAATCTGCCAGTTGTAGATATTGTATATTTGTGAATAAGTTATAGTGCAATAAGTAGTTAAATAGCTAATTAGTAGAGTTAGTATAGCAGTAATTAGTAGTTTGTATATATATAGATAGTAGATTAGTTAGTTTGTTTAATAGTTAGTTTTAATTAGATTAGTTAGTATTAGTTCATTTTAGTTATTGTTAGTTAGTTTAGTTTTGTTTTTAGTTAATTTGTTTTATTTATTTTTAGTTAGCTTAGTTTGTTTTATTTGTTTTAGTTTAGATTAGTTTTCTCTTTGGTTTTCCTAGGACCTTAGAGCGGCCAACGGAGCCGTTAAACCCATCAGGGTGGTTCATTCCAAACGGCTTGGGTTATTAGACAACCCCGGACCGGTTCCACTCTCTCAGTTGACGGACGGTCGATTTCGCCTGTCAACAATAACTTTGGCATATTGTTTCTCCTGTGCTTTTGAAAGCTGAGAAAACTAGCTTGTTGATCCAGGGGTAGGGTTTTGAATATGTCCTCAACCTCCTCATAAGATTTAACTCCCCTAAATATTTCTTCATATAGGGAGTTCTCATGCATATACCGTTTCATGTTGAACTGGGCTAGGTGGTTTTCCACTATATTGCATGGATCGTGTCTCTTGAACTCAATGTCAACTAATTTGACATCCTCCAAAGCCACAACCTCTACTTTGGATTGGTCGAAATGTAACAATGAAAACATGCCAACCTAAATAGGGAAAGTTGGCCATTCCTTTTTCTGTGTTGCATTCATCTCCTTGTTGATGCCTCCTATCACTGTCTGGTAGGCCACTTCTCAGCATACCAGTCGGTTCGGTAAAAATTGTGGGAGAGCATGGGGATAAATTGAGCATCCAAAAACCTTGATGTAGGAAACATTCTCCTTGATAAACCAATTTGATAGCTTACTGAGGTTTCCCATAATCTTGTCTAAACTCCGGGGAGGTGGGTGACCATACATAGCTATATGAACAAGAACCACAACATTGTGACAAATTTCATAAAATAAATCATTGGATTTCTCTTCCCATAGCTTGGAATGGTAGAAATGAATGGGCTCGACACTGGCCAGGGTCCAGCTCCAATTCATCAATGGAAAAGGTGTCATGAAACAAATGGAATCCATGATATAGGCTGACATGTAAAAGGGGGTGGGTTGTCCTTTTGATTTCGTTGTTTTATATTTGGAAATCCCCTTGGCCAAGTTATTGGACAAAATTTTGGCCCAATTGAAAGAGAAACCCTCTACCACCTCATGCATAATGGAGACCCATTCCACTGAAAAATGTGTAGGGATCTTTTTCCTGAAAAATCGACATAACATCATGGCTACATACACTATATGAGCATCCAAAGACATTGTGGCATATATACCATGAGCTTTGGTTCTGAATCTCTCTGTGTTCCCCCACAAAGACTTGATTATATCGTGACAATTCATGGTGTACTGGATGCATTCCTTTTGCTCAAAATCTAGAATGAATGAAACATTGTATGTATATTTAGGATTAGGGGGAGTTTATACATTACTTGCATATGTTTTGGTCAGAAAGAGTCGACGATAGCCTTTTGATGGTTGATGATTCTCCTAGTCTAGATGTCAACATGCTCCAAGGCCGAGCTTATCATGTTGTTATAAGGCATGAGACTCAGCCGTGCCGCTATCTTGTGTAGCTCTGACTGTGCTATGTGTATGATTTTAGATGTATAAGTGTCGTCCTCTTCTTCAGTGGAATCCTTTGGGAAGTTGATGATTTCACGTTCTATAATATGGAAAACCTGTGTCCAAGTTTTAACGGTATTTGTGGCTCATGATGTGGTGTCTGATAGAATGTACATATTTGGGTTTGAATACTCACTTTCCACATCAGTATTTTTCATCATCTTCCATGGTTCCTGTTGACACAAAGTTCAAATTTTTCTACCCTTGAAAACTAACGGTTCATCTTTTCCTAAGTCATGGAGCCACCCTTAGTCCAAAAAGGGGATTCATAGCTTTCCGTTCCTTTTCAGGTTTCGAGATTCATTTTTTCTCAAGGTATGATCTTCAACCAGCCTAATTTCCTAGTGCTGAAATCCCAAAACCATTTAACATATTAAAAATTTAAAAAGGGGGGGAGAAATAAAGGTTACATTTTCTGTCACTTTCCACAAAGTGCTCTCTAATCCATAACTAACAAAGCTCCTAAATGCAATCATCATTCCATTAATCTTTCACAATTTGGGTTTTTCTTTCTACTAAAGCATTTTCGAACTCTCAACCGTCGAACTCCCGATCCTTGTTTTTTCAAAAAGTTAAAAAAGTAATTAATCATTAACCTTGATTAATCAAACCATTAATACATGATTAGTGCCTCACTAATCCCATATCATTTTCGCAATCCAGGGTTTGTTCATGATATATCTCCTAACAATAGGATCCCCAAAGTTTTGAAATGCGAAATCGTGTTTTCTTTAAAACAAAGTCTAAAATTAAGGTTAAATTGTTTTCGAAACAAGATTAGTGATAACTAAGCCGCCTTTCGCATTTCATGAATTCAGGAAGGCAGTGATCTTTGAAACTCCCAGTTTCAAAATCGTTGATATACGACAATATTAATAACAGATAACTGGAGATATTCTTGATGCAAAAGCGTATCTCCAGGCATATCTTTCCATTAAAGCATTAATTTTTCGTCGCCTGCATGTGTACGCTCGTTATAACACAAATTAAAGGTTAATAAGGTCTTGTATTTTGAACTTCATTGTTATCCTTTACATCTACAACAAGTCACATTTATCTAGTTTTATACACTTTTTCTCTGTAAATAGGTTTCTGGTCCAGTGCAGATATCATGGAACCTAAGAAGGAACCCAAGAAAATTGAGGAAGTTGTAGAAATCTCGAGTCCAGACAGAGACGTTATATTTGATACAATACTGCATGCCATCGATTCCATAAAATCCTGGAGGTAGATTTTTGAAACTCTAGATTATGAAATTAAAAATTTCCCTCATGATGTTGACAACAAACTCGAAGATATAGCAGAGTCTGAGCTTCACAAAATAGCTAGACAGTTGCGGCTCATGAATTATAACGACATGATCAGTTTGGCCTTAGAGAAAACTAATGTACATACGAGAAGCATTCTGGACAGCCGAGGGGTCATCATTGGCTCTTTCAGTCTGGAACATGTACAAGTAATGTATAAACTGTCTCCTAGTCCCAAGTATATTTATAATAAAGATTTTGTGAGTGATTTTCAAAGGAAGGAATGTTTTGAGTCAGACCAAACGTATCCTAGCATAATAAAAGACTGGTGGAGAAACGAAGCAAAATTCAGGGTCGACACCCATGGTATTTACACCACAACCTCATTGAATGAGTATATGGTCTATGTGGCAATGATGTTATGTAGACTTTTCGGGAAGAAAAGTCCCACCCATTTCCCTACATAATCGGTACCTCTTTTGCACAAGGCAACAAAAGGTTACAGCTTCAATTGGGATAAGATTTTATCCAATAAGATAGCAAAGGAGGTCATGGAATATCACACTGCAAGATCAAATGGTTGATCAATAGCCTTTTATATGTCTACATACATCATGGATGTTATATTCTTCTCAACTCCTTTCCCTTTGATGAATTGGAGTTGGAATCCAACTTACCCGAAGCCTATTCATGAATACCATTCTAAACTTAGGGAAGAAAATGCCAAGGACTCATTCTATGAAATTTGTCATTTCATGGTGATACCACTACATCAGAGGCTATATGGCTGTGTGCCTCCCCACATTTCAGAGTTGATCACAGGAAACCCTAGGACAGTTGTTGACTAGTTTATAGAGGATAATTTCTCATACATCAGAGTTTTCGGGTGTTCAATCCCTCCACATGCACTCCCAAAATTCCTCCTTGACAGACTGGTGTGCAAGGAGGTAGCTCATCAAATAGTAATAGGTGGAATTAGGATAGAACTAAAAATGGCTCAAATGAAGTCTTGGCCAGTTTTTCTCATTCAGATTGGGAAATTTTCATTGCTCAACTTGGGTCATTCCAAAGTTGAAGAGGCAGTGTTGGAGGATGTCAAATTGGTAGACCTCGATCATAGGAAGAATGATCCTTACCAGTTAGTGGGAAAACACATGGCCCACTATAATATGAAGGCTTATGAAAATGAGAATTCCCCTTGTGATGAAATGTTCAAAGGGACTAGGACCTATGAGGAGGTGTTAGAGAGAGTACAGACACTACCGTCTAACTTGCAAGCTAGTTTTCATACCTTCCAGAAGCATAGACAGAGTGTTCTGCCCAAAGTATTGCAAGGATAAGTAATCACCCTTCATCAAATACAAGAGGATACTCCCCCAGGCCTCAGACAAGAAACACAAGATAACCCTGAGGGAATTCCACGGGAAACTGAAAGGTCCTCACAAAATGAAGAGGCCTTATAGACAAAAAATCCAAAGACTGAAATAGAGGGGAGGCCTGGGACACCTCCTGAGTCTAGTAAGTCCACTGCCCCTTCATCACCTACTGTTGAGGTCAATATACCTAAGGCCATAGGAGAAACATGATCTATAGATCTAGGAAGTCCCATAGCTTCCTTAACCCCTTTACAGTCCACCTTTGGACTCCCACAGATGGGAACCATATATGTTGGTGATCTCACCCATATCTCCAGAGATGATATCCCTCCTTCTGATTATTTTTTCATCAAAAGGAGGAAGGTTGTTCTAAAATAATAGATGTATATGAGAGAAGGGGGTATGATGAAGAAGCATAGGGTCTTGGTATATGGCCAAAAATTTGATGAGGAGGATTTCACTACAAAGGTAGCAGGCTCCATGGGAGCCATGGCAAGAGAAAACCTTTTTACTATGGAGAACATGAGAACAAGGATAAAGAAGAGTAACCACATAATAGATCAATTGCAAGATAATCTGAAGAATGATGAGAAAAACATTAGAGAAGAGGTGAATAAAATATTGGAGCAAGCTAGAGCTATTGAAAGGCAAGAAATTAAGTCACTCAAAACTAGCCTAGATGAAATAAACCAAAGGATACAAGCAAGTCAGGTGCAAGTTACTCAGCAAAAGGAGCTTGTCAAAAAGCTACAGGCTAAGTTATATTTGATAGAAGGTCGGGTCATAGACTCAAAGGCTTTTCATACCCTCTCGTTAGAAGCACATACAAAGATAGAAGTTGAGCAACAGAAATTGATCTCCAAAATAGATATCATCCATGATTACTTTCAAGAGGTAAGCAAATCCCTTGATAATATTATTTTACTGGAAAAGGAGACTAAAACAGCAAGGGATACCTTTCAGAATGTAGTTTCATGTTCAGGAAATAGGGATATGTCAAAAAATCTAAATCTTTCTGTCACAGAACAGATAAGAGAAGGCATCATGCTCAAGGCATGGGAAGCGAACATAGTCGAAACAAGAACATAGTTAAAGAAATCAAAGATGACTGTGCGAGAATATTTGATTGTTTGGATATCAAAATGTTAGGTATTGAAAGAAATGGTTTCTATGAGCCACTGGGGCAGATAAGCATTGTGAAGCAATAGTTGAACTGCAAAGAGGGCTTGAAGGAGATTCAGGAGGAAATTTCTCAGTTGAAGGAAATAGATGCCAACCTGATAGATAGATGGATGGTACAACCTAATTTAAAGTTGCAAGTGATCAGGTTTGTCGATAAAGGTTTTGAATACAAGTTTCCAAAGGTCCAAAGAACGTTTTATCTATTTGAAACTAAGGATTTTCTGACACCACCTAGAGATTTTGTTCATTTTCTAGAGAAATGTATTGAATGTATATCATCAAAGGAGGGAGAGACTTCAGCTAAACAATGATGTATCATTTGAAATATTACACTATTGTAATGATATACCAACAAAAGTTAACCATGCAATGGTTAAGGTTGCAGTTTTGTAACTATTTTTTCCCCTAAAAAGTAGGAGATTACTAACCATCAAGTATTGATGACCTTGTATAAATACAAGGAGAGAAGACTGAAGAAAGGCTTTTTTCTTTCTCTAAAAAGGCATTGTGACGAAGTAATTTTAAAGAGACTCTAAATTGATAGAAATGCAGATCAAAGATTCTGGATTTTGTCAAGTCTGAGTTATGTGTTCCCCTGTCTTTTCATCTCTCTTTCATATATTTTATTGATGAATGCTTGACTACAATTTAGTACAACCTCTACTGTGGAAATTATTATTCTTGTTATTTAAATCATTCACAGTTTTTCCTCTGTATCGGTTATCAGTAGATACAAGACCTAAAATGCTTAGATTTCAATATCATATGCTTCATTAATATTTTTCTTGCTTCATAGTTTTCTGTTACAACGTGAGATTCATCTTAAATTGATGCCTCACCTTGTTAATAGCTTTATGTTCTTCCTCATATCATGCATGTTTCCCTTCTTTTAAATTTAACTCAGATACATGAAACGGCCTTTGATTTAGTCATCTTATTAATTCGTGTTTTAAAATCATTCTCTTTACATTATGAAATAGAGATAACAAAGCCAAAAAAGAAAACACAGAATTATATCTCCTTTACCTTTATCCTTCATGACAGTAGCAGTTTCAAGGAAGACTAACATCAAAACCAGTCTTTCAAATCAAACCATCATCGCTCTAAATTTATTTAACACTATCTTACATACAAAAAATAACCGGGTTGAGTTAGAACGTTCATGGGCTGCAATTGAGAGAGATATCAACATTCAGGAAAACTGGGAATTCCGATAGAGACAGTTGAGAAACCAACTATAGTCCTCACCTTTTTAATCATTGATTTATCTGTTCTCAACTTCCTCTATATTTTTAGATGCCTTGACAATATGCTTTAGAGAATTAAAGTATAAACTTAGGAACAACTTCTTTTTGGCACCGCTGTAGGGGATCGGAGAAACAAAGCTTTTTCCCTGGGAAGAATGACATTGACACTTTCCTTCTTTGATAGTGAAATTTTTTTGGAAACCTTATAAGGCTACCTTTATCTTTCACTTGGTGACTCCACATTGTTTAAACTGGCTCTTAACTAGAAGAACACCAAGAAGAATCCAAACGACAAGTAGATTTTGCCTTCTTCCGACCTAGAAAAAATTCTAAAATCAAGAAGATACTTTCGGCAGACTACCTCATTGACAAATAAAAATTATCAACTTAAATATACACAGTCTAACTCTGAATATCAACACAGTGAATCAAGTATTCTACCCCCTTATAGGGAATACTCCACTGATAAAGTTACAACCCCTGAATCAAATTTGGTTCTGCTTGTTTTTAAGACCGAAGCTTTCTCATATGTTTCCCATACCAATAGAAAATGAAGGTCTACCTCATTTCCTATTGCGACCGACTCTCCATCGCTTCTCAAGGTTCACTTTCTCACCTCTAAAAACTCAAACAATTATCCTATATATCTCAATTCAATTTCTTTTGATTCTTCTATATTTTCACCTCGTGGTTCTAAAGGAACTAGGCCACATTCCCTAAGCTCCTTTTTCTCGGGTTTCCTCCCCATCGATAACCGATTTCTTAAAACCCTTCCTTATAATCCCCAAAATTTTACTGCTAAAGCCACAATGGCCATGGGTGGAGCAGGTGGGGAAGGAGGTGCTACCGCAAGTGGTCTAGGAGGAGGACAAGGTGGCCAAGTACTGCCTCCTTAGATATTTGCAAAGGTTTCTGGAAGATATGCCCCTCTGGTTCTACCAATACCTCTCCATGATTTACCAGAAAATTACATGAAAAAACTACCCAAGTTCATGGGAGAGGGTGATTTAACGGTAGTTGAACACATGAATTTTTTCGATCAATTCGCTGACATTCTTGGATTGGAACATGAATATGTTTACTCCAGACTCTTAGTTCAAACCTTTGAAGGGAAAGTGAGAACCTAGTTTCGAGTTCTAGCAGTCATATATATACCTTCATACAATGAACTTGAAAATGATTTTATCAGACAGTGAGGTGACCGGAAGGACCATCTTTATTTTCTAACTGAATTTGGGGCACTTCAAAATAAAAACTTTGAATCAATCTTGGAGTTTACCCAACGATTCAATAAATTGTACAATAAGATCCCAACCGAGGTCAAACTCTCACAACCTACGGAGAAAGTAACTTTCGCTGGAGCTTTTGACCCTAACTTCACCCTTTTATTAAGGGAGAAAATATCAATAGATCTTACCAAGATGCGAGATGATGCCTTGGAAATTGAATCTAACATGATGGCATCAGGGAAGCTGAAAACCAAATTTGAGACTGGAAACAAAGAGATCAAGAGATACAGGGAGCAAGGAGGACCCTCTGGATCAGGAAGATCCTCAGAAGATAAAATGGATGATATGACTAGAATCATCAAAGAACTGTCAAACAAAATATCAAGAATGGAACTTGATCAAGCTAAGAAAGAACATTACCCTAGAAAGGAGTTTAGGAAGAACCCTAATCCTCAAAACCACCAAAAACAAATTAAGAATGAAGATCAAAAAATTCAAACACATTTTAAAAGTGAAAACTTTATAGGAGGACAAGACGTAGAGGATTTTGAGGAGTTAGAAGAGGATATGAACAATCTTGGCGATGACTGCTTACAACCTTATATAACAAGACATGATTACGAAAAGTCTTTGACTACAGAGTATAGGACTGAGAGTAACAATAACAACTATGTTTCAGAATATTCAACCTATCATGGGATAGCAGATGGTATAATGGCCGAGATCCACCAGAAGTACAAGTTAAGACCTAGAAACAGGGCTTCCATGACCGCTCTAGTTAAAAAGATACTATCAGGGGTTGAAACTGATCAATAAGTTTCAAAAATCACTAAAAAACTGACTGAAGGGACTAAGACCAATAACATACAGTCTATTAAAACAAAGATAGCAGAAATGCCACCCTTAGGCACATAGAAGATAGACACCCCTGTTACCGAAACAAACGCCCCTCAACTAAGGAAAGCTGAAAATAAAGGGTCGGAGACTCAAACCATGGAAATTGACAAAACCATTGGAAGTTTTAATCTAGAGAATGAAATCAATAAGATCAAAATCCCTATTTCCCTTGTCGAATTGGCCAAAACCCCGATATACCAAAAACAAATTGAAAAAATGATTAGTTTTTTGGAAAATGAAAGTCAGGCCGATGTTATTAACTTAGAAGATGATAAGTTGAACATAATTTTCAGCCCACACTTTGAAGGTGCTAGAGACACTATTGCCCCTTTCTACATCACTTTGATAGTCTTCGATCATTTGCTCCATAATTGCATGTTAGATTCTAGGGCCTCTCACAATGTGATGCCTAAAGCAATCATGGACATACTTGGCCTAGAAATCACCAGGCCTTATGGATATTTATATACTTTTGACTTGAGAAAAGTCAAGTGTATAGGCATGATAAAAGACTTAGTTGTAAACCTTGCACAGGTACCTACAAAAAGAGTTTTAATGGATGTGATTGTCACAGATATACCCCCAAAATATGGCATTCTCTTGTCTCGGACCTGGGGTTCTAAACATGGAGGTTCTCTTCAACCTGATATGACGTATGCAACAATTCCAGTTTTCAAGGGATAGTTCATGTGATTGTATAGGGAAACCAGGTTAGAATTTAGGGTTAGTGACCCTCTCAACCCAAATAATTATCCTGTATATATTGTTGATCAGGATTTAGGTAATTGTATATTATCTATAGATGATGATGTTGATGCATGTATAGAAAAAAGTTGTACAGGAAATAAAAAAGAAAAAGAACAAATAGAACAGGATGCATATAGCAATGGTGTTTGGAAAATATTTTTTGATGGTGCCTCATCTTATCTTGGAGCTGGGGCTGGAGTATTTTTTGTGGCACCTGATAACCAATTCGTTATCCCTTTCTCTTATAGGATACAGTGGAATATTGACCACACTAATAATGCATGTGAGTATGAGGCTCTAGTGTTAGGGTTAGATGTCACTAGGAGAATGAAAATTAAAAACTTGGAAGTTTTTGGTGATGAAGAGTTAATTGTGAAATAGGTTAATTACCAGTACCAAGACAAACATCCTAGGTTAAGGTAGTATAGAAATTGTGTTTGGGACCTAATATAATTTTTTTTCTCTTCTGTTAATATTCACTTCATTCAGAGAGAAGAAAATCAACAGGCGGATGCTTTAGCCAAAGCCGCTTCGAATTTTGCACCTCCCAATGCTTTCAAACTCAAATATCATATACAAATGAGACATAGGCCTTCTATACCAAATAATATACAACATTGGAAAGTCTTTGAGGATGACGAACAACTTAGAAATATTTTAGAAACAATAGATGAGTTTGCCAAAATGCATGCTGACCAAGAGAACCAGAATGATCCTATTTGGATCATGCAGGAAGGGGAAGACCCCCAAGAGTTCCATGATAAAATTTCAAATCACCATATGTTGGTTTTAAAAAAAATCAAATACCCAAGGGCTTGATTCCCTTAGAAAGGATCTTTAATCATGATGACATCCCTTTGAAGACTACCTTATAGCCTCAGCCGAAAGAAGTCGAAGATTGCAATACCGGTACCAAAGAGAGTCCTAGGTTAGTTAAAGTATCTAGGAACTTGTCTCCCAAAATCAAGAGTAGATATGTTGAGTTTCTTAAAAAATACAAATTTTTTTTTGCCTGGTATTATGACGAGTTGAGAACTTATGATACGACTATCATGGAACATATAATTCCATTAAAACCAGGTGTCAAACCTTTTAGGTAGAAACTCAGGCAGATTAATCCTATCTTATTACCGGTGATAGAAAAAGAGGTAAAAAAACTCTTGGATACTAAAATCATAGTCCCACTTAGATATTCTGAGTGGGTAGCTAATTTATTCCTAGTGAGAAAGAAAAATGGGGAGATCAGATTGTGTGTCGATTTCAAAAACCTAAATCGGTCATCACTTAAAGACAATTACCCATTACCAAAGATGGATCACGTTTTAGAAAAAATAGTGGGAGCTAACAAAATGCGTTAAGAACCAAATAATTCCCTAATTATTCACAACACATCAAACAATAGTATCCATCAAGACAATAATGTAACCATACCAGTGTCTCAGTGATAGACATGAGCCCATAGAATGTAGATATGGAACATGCCTCATCATCCAAGAGCTTGGCACCATCTCAAACACAAGTATTCATCATTCCATCCATTGTATGTGCCCTGTCCTCATACATCTCTCGTGTGTATGCACCCTGGCCCATTGCAACTCGCATATACCTCATAAACTACGGTTTTTGAAGCTCTGAGAAGTTTTTTGTGAAGATATCCGACATTTACAAAACTTTGATGCATCCATGAGATACTCCTCTCACTTTCTTCCTTCAAATAGATCTTCAATCATGCTCAAGAGATCCACACCAAAGATGCTCTGACAAGAATCTCTCCATCAATACTCCACAAGATAATCTCATAAGAATATCTCCATTGATCCACACAAAGGATTGTTTGCTAGAGTCCATATCTATCTTATTTATACTTTCATCCTCTAGGTCACTTAACCCATTTTTAGGTCACTTAACCCATTTCTAGGTTACTTAACCTATTTTCCTTATTTTAGGGTTAACCACTTTCCATAAATAGAACGTTCTCCAATACTTTATCATTTAAATATTCCTTATTGATTTTGTCTCCTTACTTTATCATTTCTTGATTTTGTCACAATTAAAGCATAAACCTTTTGCTTTTCTTTCCTCCAATTGTTGAGGTGTTTTAGAAGAAGGAGAATTATTCTCTCTATTGATGTTAGGATTGGTCCTTCTAGTAGCCATAGCCATATTTTTACTTTCAACATTTCTTGCCACCCTAAATGCATTCTCCAATGATTTGGGTTCCCAAAGGAGAACCTCATGTTGAATGTTATCACTTAAAGTTCCCATGAATACATCAATCAAGTGCTCATATGGAATATCTGTTACCTTTGTATTCAATCTTTGGAAGTTCTCAATGTTCTTTGTATGCAAGATACCAGATATATAAAATATGTAGAACAGAAATAAAATGCTAGAAATGGTAGAATAACAGTAAAATATCCAGCATAATCTTCACAATACACATAAATGATATACGAAATAGCAATAGAAAAAGCACTTTGATTTAGAAAGCAATGTTCACAGGCCTCTTCGAGGGGGAAACCTCTAGTCGAGCAGTGCTCTATTACAATAATATCCAAGATAGGGTTCACATACCCTCGCCCCTTATTTATACTAAATATGTCTATTACGAGAAGCATCTAGAGGAAGATCCTTCTAGAAGTGGAAGATTATATTAGGTCTTCTTACATCAACCTTATTCTATTTTATTTAAAGGCCTTATTAATATTGACCTTTATTACATCCGAATACATTGATCTACCTATGTGCGGGTTAGGATCTTAACATGTCCTCCCCCTTAAAAGTAGCCTTTTCCTCAAGGCTTGAGATGAGGAAACTGCTGCAGAATGGTAGCTAGTTCCCAAGTGGCATCTATTGGAGTCATATCTTTCCACTGTACTAGCACTTCCTTGATGGTTCTCTGACGCAGGCGATGCTCACACTGGTCCAAAACTGCTTCTGGTTGTAGAAAAATGGATCCTTCTTCAACTAACTCTGGAAGGTTGGTTTGAATTTGGCACCTAGTTCCAATCACCTTCTTCAAGCATGAAACATGAAGAAAATGATGTAGCTTTGAATGACTGGGCAGAGCTAACTGATATGCAACTTTTCCCACACACTTTAGAACTGTGTAAGGTCCATAGAATTTGGGTGCTAGCTTCTGACACTTCTCGGCCTTGAGGGAAGTTTGCTTATATGGTTGCAGTCTCAGAAACACCTGATCCCCTTCTGCAAATTGACGTTTAGAGCGACTTTGATCTGCTTGTTGCTTCATTCTATTTTGTTCCATTACCAAGTTCTCTTTAAGGGTACGAAGGATATCCTCTCAGACTGTAAGTGTTTGGTCAACTGCCTGGACCTTCGAGGTACCCAATAAGTATACTGCTTCTATCCATATACTGCTTCAAAAGGAGTCATGCGAGTGGCTGTATGGTATGTAATGTTGTACCACCATTCAGTGAGGGGTAACCATTGAGCCCACTGGTGTTGTTTTTCAGAGGCAAAGCACCTCAAATATGTTTCCAAACACTTGTTGACAACTTCCATTTGACCATCCGTTTGGGGATGATAAGTTGAGCTGAGATGCAATTGTGTGTCTTGTAGCTTAAACAATTCTTGCCAAAAATTTCTTATGAAAGTTGGGTCTCTATCGGAAACAATAGAGTGTGGCATGCCATGCAGCTTGAAGACCTGGTCCATGAAAATTTGAGCCACCGTGGATGCAGTAAATGGGTGGGGAAGAGCGCAAAAATTAGCATACTTGGAAAGGCAATCCACCACCACCATTATGAATGATTTATTCCCTGATTTGGGTAAGCCTGTGATAAAGTCCATAGAGATATCCTTCCAAATAGCAGGGGGAATCGGAAGCGGTTGGAGGGTGCCTGGAGATTTGACTGCTTCTCCCTTGTTGCGTTGACACACCTCACATTCAGCAACAAACTTATGAATTTCCTATTTCATACCATCCCAGAAAAAAGAACGTTTGACTCGGTCATATGTTTTGGTGAACCCTGAGTACCCCGTTGTGGGTGTAGCATGAAGCCCAGAAATCACCGTGGATTTGAGCTTGGATTGTTTACTTAAATACAAGAGACCTTTGTATCGAAGCTCATCCTGGAGCTAGGAGTACCCTAGGGGAGCCGGAGCCTTGTTCTGCAGTTGCTGGATCAGATGCAAAATTTTGGGATCTTGAAGCCATTCCTGGTGCACAGATTGGAGCCAATCAGGTACAATGAAGGAACGAGAAAAAAGGGATCCTTCATCTTCATATTTCTGGGATAGTGCATCCACCATGACATTGTCTTTTCCCTTCTTGTAAATGATCTCATAATCATATCCAAAGAGATTAGTCACCCATTTTTGTTGTTCCTGGGAAGAAATGCGTTGTTCCAGAAAGTACTTGAGGCTTTGATGGTCTGTCTTAATTTGGAAGCGTTGCCCCAAGAGATACGGATGCCACAACTCACCGGCATGTAGAATGGCCAACATTTCTTTTTCATAAATGGGTTTTCCCAGATTCTTTTCAGACAGTTGCTTGCTAGTGAAGGCCAAAGGTCAACCCTCTTGCATAAGGACAACGCCAATTCCTTTCCCTGAGGCGTTACATTCCAACACAAAGGTCTTTGTGAAGTTGGGAAGGGCCAGAACCGAAGTGGTGCACATGGCCATCTTCAAGGTTTGAAAATCTTGAGAAGCTGTTGGAGTCCAAGTGAAAGAGTTCTTTTTTAGGAGAGTCGTGAGAGGTGCTGCAATCTTTCCATAGTTCTTAACGAACTTGCGATAATACCCTGTGAGGCCCAAAAATCAACGCAATCTTTTGAGAGTCTTTGGGTGTGGCCAGTCTTGCATAGCTTCAATATTTTTCGGGTCCACCCTGATACCATCCTTGCCCACCAGATGACCCAAGTATTCTACTTCAGAGGCACCAAAAGCACATTTGGACTGTTTTAGGAAAAGCTAGTGCTGAGAGAGTAGGCAGATAACTTGATCCACATGAGTGAGATGGTCTGTCCAGGTTTTGCTATATATGAGGATATCATCAAAGAAAACTAAGACAAAATGATGGAGAAAAGGGCGGAAGACATGGTTCATGAGGCTCTGGAAGGTGGAGGGGGCGTTACACAAACCAAAGGGCATGAACAAAAACTTGTAGTAGCCCTCATGAGTGCGAAAGGTCGTCTTGGGAATGTTGGACTCTTTCATATGTATCCAGTGATAGCCTGAGTGAAGATCAAGTTTGGTAAAGAATTGGGCGCCACTCAATTCATCCAGGAGGTCATCAATGACAGGAATGGGAAATTTGTCTTTGATGGTTATTTTGTTGAGAGCACAAAAGTCAGGACATATTCTCCAAGAACCTTCTTTATTTAGTACCATGATGACTGGAGAGGAGTAAGGGATCATACTAGGATAGATGACTCCGACAGTAAGGAGTTCCTGGACCATTTTTTCAATTTCATTTTTTTGTGCAAAGGGGTGGTGATATGGACATATATTGGGGGGAAGGCTTCCTGGGACAAGGGGAATGGAATGATCATGGACACTGCGGGAAGGAGGGATTCCTTGGGGAGTGGAAAATATTGTTTGATGTTTAGAAAGGAGGGCTTTGAGGTCTTGGGGAACTGGTGGGGTCTCTATGGCTTGTATGGCATGGAGTTGGGCAATGACACCAAAATGACCTTTTTTGAGCAGTTTTTCCATGCGATGAGAACTGATGACTTCAGGTGAACCAACAGTGATGCCTTGAAATTTATATTTGTTGCCTCCTAGGTCGAATTGCATGGTTAAGTTATGAAAATCCATGAGAATGGGACCCAAAGTTCTTATCCACTCAACACCCAACACAATGTCGCAACCACCCATGACAATAGCAAACATATGGGATTTGAGGTGGTAGTCACCTATTTGGAGATGCACATTTTCACAGCGCCCACCACATTTCATAGAACCACCATTGGCAATCATGATTTGGAATTTTTTGACAACATGGATGTAGCAATGGGTTTCTTGGGCAATGCGGCGATGAATAAAATTGTGGGTGCTTCCATTGTCAACCAGGATGATGACCTTTCGGTGCTTGATGTAACCGATTAACTTGAGGGTTTGGGGGGTAGATAAAACGATGAGAGCATTGAGGGAAATGATCGGTTCCACTTTGGGAGGGTTGGAGGGAGGGTTTATGTCAGAGATTTCTGGTGACTCGGGCATAGGGGGAGTGTCAACATCTTCTTCTTGAATATCCTCAGAGATGGCCATAAAGAGATTTTTTTCCTTACATTTGTGGCCTGGGAAATATTTTTCATCACAATTATAACAGAGGCCTTTGAGTTGGTGTTCAACCATTTCATCCCTGGCTAATTTTTGTATTTTTAATGGGGCAAAGGGAGTAGTGGGGTTTACCGGTTTAGGGCGCGGGATAAAGGAAGGCTTATGGTTTTGAGAGGAAACAATTTGTTGTGCTTATTTAGATTTTTTGGTAGCCTCCACCCAAGTCATAGGTCGAGCCATGAGGACATGGGCCTGAATCTCCTCCTTGAGGCCACTGATAAAACACTCTCGAAAGAAAGCATCAGTCATGCCCTCTGTTCGAAAATCTAGACGCTCAAATGCAGCTATGAAGTCTTCGATTGTCCTTGATTGCTTCAATTTTTTCAAATGGCCCAAATGGTTGGTGTCAATGTCAAAGAATTCATAAATATCAGCAACAAATTGGGTCCAAGCAATATACCCTTGACGGGAAGTTTTTCTCCATTGCCACCATCACTAGCGTTCTTGATCTAGATGGAGAACACCATACAGAAGTTTGGCCAAGTCATCTGTAATGTTGTAGAGAGAGAAATAATGTTCCATTTGTGTGACCCAACCAGTGGGATCCAAGCCATCAAATTTGGTTACATCCACCCATGGAAGGCGTATGTCCCTTTGAAAGTGATGGGGTTGAAAGGAATGGGAAGAAGTTTCACCTTCAGTCTTTTTATGTGCATCAAGAAAAGAGTCATCAGTAGGGATCTTGAGTTTGGTGCAGAGTGATGCAAAGACAGATTCAATATGGGTGGTCAATTCATGTTTGACTTCTTCCATTGCGGACTGCACAACTACATTTACGGATGCATTTATGTAGGCATCACGGGAGACAATAGTAGCACTGAGTTGTTGCACTTCTTGTTGGGTCTCCAGGAAACCAGATTGTAGGGTGTTGAAGCGAGACTCTAGTTCTTGGCTACGGGTATGGGCCATGATGATGGGTGAATTGAAAAGGGAGTGGGCGGGATCATATATCTTTGTAGAAAAATGATATGGATGAAAGTGATAAGGGAGAAGGGATGAATCTAATGGAATAGGTCTTAAATAATGGTGAAACAAATTCCAGTTTTTTTTTTTTTTAATAGCTACAAGGTTATCCTTTGGTTTGAAGAATGTTGCAGTGCTAAAATCCCCAAATTTTGAACCAGAGAGTATTTACTTAGCAACTCGAACACAGATGCGTGTCAATAGGTCTCACCGGTTGAATTTGTTTATGTTGTTGTTTATGTTCCCCAAGGGTTAGGTATTCAAGGGTTCTACAGACAAGGGTTTTCCTTGTGCTATAGCTCTCTGATATACGTGCGGGGTTCAACAGTAGTACTCGGCCCAATATCTTAGGGCACTAACTAAGGAGGATAGACCATACCCTTAGTCAAACTACCCGACTACCCAGGTACTAGAGAGTATCTTCCCGAGTGTTGTTCTCGGTGACACTATAGCAGTCCAGCAACTGATAGGTTTATCTAAAGAGGGCTTCAGGAAATCTAGGTCGATCTGTACACATGTGTTGTCTGATGCGCTACCACTCGAAGGGGTACCAACAAGGGTTACAAGGGTGGCCAACAGATGTGCGCTTAATAACCACTTGTATTTCCTGCGTGTATGAATCACTCAACCGCGGGTTTATGCACGTAACGAAAGATCTCTGTGGCTTAAAGATGCCAGAATACATCTCTACCCTGAAACAAAATACCCATAATTTCTGCCAAGGAAAGTGCTCTGATACCACTTGCAAGATACCAGATATATAAAATATGCAAAACAAAAATAAAATGCTAGAAATGGTAGAATAACAGTAAAATATCCAGCATAATCTTCACAATACACATAAATGATATACAAAATAGCAATAGAAAAAGCACTTTGATTTAGAAAGAAATGTTCACAGGCCTCTTCAAGGGGGCAACCTCCAGTCGAGCAACGCTCTGTTACAATAATCTCCAAGCTAGGGTTCACATACACTCGCCCCTTATTACTACTAAATATGTCTATTAAGAGAAGCATCTAGAGGAAGATCCTTCTAGAATCGGAAGCTTCTATTAGGTCTTCTTACATCCGCCTTATTCTATTTTATTTAAAGGCCTTATTAATATTGACCTTTATTACACCAGAATACATTGACCTACCTATGTGCCGGTTAGGATCTTAACACTGTAACTGAACCGTTTTGCTTGAGATTTACCAATTGGCTAAAGAAGGTATTGCTCGTTGTATCCTCATAGTGTGCTATCATTTCTTTCATGAAAATTGTCCAAGTGACAAGTGATTTGCGAGAACAAATCCATCTATACCATACAAATTGATTGGGTTATAAATATAAAGAATAAATTTGTACCTTTTGTGTATGTGGCACATTATGTAGATCAAAGAATTGATCCATCTGAAGTATCCATGTGATAGGGCCCTTGCCATCAAAATTCCTCATATCGATCTTAGGAACATGGTTGGTCTTCAACCTAAGGTTAGAGTTTCTCCATTCTTGATTCACCTTCCTTGTGTCCTCATCATGAATTTCATGGGATGCATTTTCACTTTCAGGTGTCCTCTCTATTATGAATTTTTTCAATACTTCCATGATCTGCCCTTTTAAAGTGCCCATCTTAGTATTTATTACCTCAAACTTAGTTTCAGTTGAATCCATCATCTCTTGTAGTTCATCTTTTGTTATTGTCTTCTTTTGTAAATCATTTATGTCCCTACACATTTCTTCACCTTCATCAAGAGTCCAAGTAGGATTGTCTGGAGGCTTATTTGGTGTAGAAGTTCCCTTTTTGGGTGGTATGTTGGCCAAGTATCACTTTTGAACCTTGATTTTGACGTGATTCTGATAGACAATCTTTCTTCTATTGTATCTCCCAAGTTTCGACCCTTATGGGTATGAAACTTTTTTTTTGTAGTTCTCTAATATTTCTCCTCTGCAATTCCACAAGTCTGATCAAAATTGGATCTGCCAAGTGGAATTTATGGTAACTTCCCCACAACTTGCTTATTTTTGGCCTTTCCAGGAGATCTCACTTGTATAGCATGCCCCACACAAAATAATTGATATAAGATTCTGAAATTCATACCAGAAATACTATAGACTGTCCACTATCCAACGAAATAGGTCTCACTCAATTTGGATACTCTAGGAAGAATTTATGATTGTTTTACCTGGAACACCTTCTTAAGACTAGTCAATAGGACTAGTGAGATACCCTATCTTCCACAGGGTGTATCTACAAATTTAAGAAGACCCAAAAGATGAAATTTTTACCACAAGTACCTTACTAATTTCTGTGAATATCCTCTAGATTTCAAGGTTTGTAATGTTACAAAAAAAGTTTTATAGTGAGCATTATGCAGTGAATTAGTTTAGGATGATTCCATAAACCTATATTTCATAGGTTGTATCTCTGAAATTATAAGGCCTCAGGAGATGAAATTGTAACTCAACGTAACTTGAGCCATATACTAAATATCCTCCAAGACCTTCCTTCTGAAACATTGTAGAAACAAATTTATGGAGAAAATTCCAAGGTGTCTCAGATGCAACAGCTAAACCCCAAGACCTTGACCTCTGATACCATATGTTAAGAACCAAATATCAATATAGCATAGAAAAACCTCTGAATAAGTACTCAACGCCTTGAAAAAGAGATAATTTCAGATAATAAGCCTCTTCAAGGGGAAACCTCCTTTTACCCCACATAAATGTTCAAGTACAAGATGATTCCAAATGAAAATGTCTCCTTGGTATATATAGGAGACTAGGAGGTATAATTACAACTAATGGAATAAAGCCGACATAAATAAAATAACATTACTAATGTAATATGCCCCAATTAAGGGGTAATGAGACAATATTAGGGCTTAATAGAATGTCTATGATTGATGGTTTTTTAGGTTACAATTATATCGTAGTACATCAGGGTGATAAAGACAAAACTGCTTTCACTACCCCTTGGGGTACTTTTATGTATGACAAAATGCCTTTTGGTTTAATGAATGCAGGGGAAACTTTTCAACGAGCCATGGATATTTATTTCATGGGTGAGAGAGATAAGTTCATTGTTATCTATCTTGATGACCTGATTGTGTTCTCCAAATCTGATGCAAAACATCTAATCCATCTTAAACAAACCGTTGAGAAATGCCAAAAATTTGGTTTGTCACTCAATCCCAAGAAATCTCATTTCGCAATGCAAGAAGGTAAACTCTTGGGCCATATAGTGTCTAAATATGGAATCAAAATTGATCCAAAAAGGGTTGAGACAATAGATACTATAAATTTTCCTAGAAATGTAAAAGAAATTCAGTCTTTTTTAGGAAAAATAAATTTCTTGAGGAGATTCATCCCTAACTTTGCTGAAATTGTGAAATTGATAATAGATATGCTCAAAAAGGACAGTGAAGTGAAATGGACAAATGAAGGCAAAACATCATTTCAATGCACAAAGAAAGTAATAAGCGAAACACCAGTATTGGCGAGCCCAGATTACACAAAGGAGTTTTTTATTTTTTATTTTTCTTCGGAATATACTATTGCAGTTGTATTGTTACAAAAAAAGGAGGAACGTTTTGAGCAACCCATTGCGTTTTTTAGCAAAAGTCTCAGAGATGTCGAGTTAAAATATGATATATTGGAGAAACAGGCCTATGCAATGGTGAAATATCTCAAATCTTTCAGAAATTACATGTTGCACTCAAAAATCATTGCTTATGTACCCTCTAGCTCTGTTAAAGATATCTTGGTGCAACCAGACAACGACGAAAGAAGAGGTGGGTGGTTAGCTAAGATCTAGGAGTTTGACCTAGAATTCAAACCAACTAAAATTATCAAACGTCAGGGTTTGGCCAAATTTCTTGCCGAACCGAATTTAAAAGCACTTGGGATAAATCATCTGCAAGAGAACGAAAGATTTATGGAAATAGACGAGCTTAATGTAACTGCACCTACAACCGAGATTCAAGACAAGTTTTCTACTTCGTCCTGGTATCATGACATCATCCATTGCCTACTTATGCTCCAATGTCCTACTAAGTTAACCCTTCCTAAGGCTAGGACGCTAAAGTTACATGTTGTAAAATACTGTATCATAGATGCTAAATTGTATTGGAAAGACCCCTTGGGTTTCCTACTGAGGTGTTTAGTCAAAACTGAAACATAATGGGTTATGGATGAATTCCATGTCAGAGTGTGTGGACGACATCATGCATGGCGAGAAAGAGCTTATAAAATATTAAGATCCAGATATTACTAGCCCAAATTGTTCACAGAGGTGAACACTAAAGTCTGAAATTGTGTCCCTTGTCAGTTGTTCATAGGCAAGCAGAAGGTCCCGACTTTGCCCATTGTTCCAGTTAAACCTGAAACCCCGTTTTAGCATTGGGGACTTGATTTCATTGGAGAAATTCATCCACACTCTAGTGCGCAAAAAAAATGGATCCTAACTACTATTGATTACTTCACTAAATGGGTGGAATCTATCCCCACAAGAAATGCAACCGATATGGTAGTAATCAGTTTTTTGGAAGATAATATGTTATCCAGGTTTGATTGTCCTCGAAAGATAGTCACTGATAATGTGCAAGCATTTAAATCATTGACCATGATAAAAAATTTCCAAAAATATAACATCGTACTAGGACACTCCACATCATACTACTCATAAGGTAATGGTGTGGCTGAATCATCTAACAAAAGCCTGATTACCATGATAAAAAGGGTTTTAACTGAAAACAAGAAAGCATGGCATATCCATTTAAAATATGCACTATGGGCCAACAGAATAAGTACTAAAAGAACAATTGGAATTTCCCCTTTCCAGATGGTATATGGCACTGATGTCATTTTACCAATAAACCTAGCTCTACTAGTAATGAAACTCTGGCAGGATTTGAATGAAGAACCGAATGATGTTACCAAAAGGATAAACTAGTTGGTCAAAGTTCAGCAAAATAGGGCCGAAGTGAATGAAAGGTTACAAAGATATCAGGATAAAATGAAGGCCTTATTCGATCAGAAATCTAAAGATAGAGAATTCCTCCCTAGAGACTTGGTCCTAAAATGGGAAGCCAGGAAAGAAGACACTGGAAAACATGGCAAATTCGATCCAATCTGGTCTGGCCCATACAGGATTTTGGCCTTGGAAGGAAAAAATACTTGGTTATTAGAAAACCTGGATGGAGACATTCTCAATGCCCCTGTAAATGGGCAGCATCTTAAACACTTCATGCAATAATGTTTTTATAAATTCTCATTGTACATATCATTTTTTTTTCGTGCTTTTTGTATAGTCAAAAAAAAAAAAAAAAACTCACACAAAGAAGTTTTTGAAAGAATAGACAAGGGGGACTTAAGAAAAGGTTTTTAAAGATAATTAAGAAAGTCTCAAAAAAATGTCATATGTACAATAGTTTTTTTAAAAACCCTTTACCCTCCCCTTGACCACAGTAAAGTCTTTTCCCACCTGACCATGGATCACTATGTTGGCATGTTTTATAGGCAGTGTATGCTTGTCATTGATGGCAAGAACAAAAACAATGATGGCAAGTGTACAGGAAAGTATAGGAGCGATGATGGCTAGATTATAGGTATAATGTGCCAGGCATGCACCAGCGCAAGATTGTGAAGACCAGAAGAGATAGTGTAGAGGTGCACACAGTGAAAGAGTGTGCTTGTTCAGTTAATGGAAAATAGGCAGGCAGGGAAGAACAACAACGATGATCCAATGGCAAGATTGAAATGTTGATCTAACTCCATCTCAGAGTTTCAGATACTGATACTTCAAATACTGGGAGATGTAGATATCAATAACTCTCACTACAGGAGTCCTGAAGTCACGAAATGTGAAATTGCGAAATAAACTTAGCCATCAAATCAAGGTTTGATCTGGACCATTGATCTGACTCCATTTCAGAGGTTCAGATAATGGGACTTGGAGGTAACAAGAACACTCACAACCAGACTATCGAAATCACGATATGTGAAATCGCAAAGAGATCTGGATTGTCAAATCATCTAGAGTGTGGACCATTGATCCGACTCCAGTTCAGAGCTTCAGATACTAGAAGTTGGAAGAGTCAAGTGATGAGACTCTTCATCACAAGAGTCCTGAAGCGGTGAAGTGCGAAATACTGGAATCTCGAATCAGGCACAAGGAAGGCCCGTGAAGTGTCGAATTCATGACAAGATCTGGATTGTTGGGTCCATAGGACATGTGACGACAAATCTTCATTTTGCTGACTGGAAATTTAAAGGAAGGAGGTTCCCTAACCTCTTGAACTCAGGATATGGAAAATCACGAAATGCCAAAATGTGAAACATGTTATGGCTCAACCTGTGGTCACAATAATTGGTCACATCAGTGGAATATGGAGGAAGGAGCGAGAGCTGAGTTATAGAAGCCAAGCTCCATTTCAGAGATTCAAGGATCGAGACATGAGTGTAATGAAATATTCACAACGGTGATCCAAAAATTTTGAAGTGCGAAATGGCGACATAAATGCAAGAGCCTATGAAGTCAATCCAATGATGCAGATGATTTTGAATATAATCGGAGGCCTACTATTGCACTTCACAGTGTAATTGCTAGAAACAACTGATGGTCTCTGCCAGAGGACTCGAAGAGGCCTCAGTGTGATCGCAAGAGAATATGAAGAGTCTCAAGGCATATTCCAGTGGAATGAAGACTATTCATACAGGTGATTGACAGATGGAAGAGCATTGAAGCCAGTAACTAAAACAGAAAGGATAATCTTGTCTGTGCCAGATAAGACGAAGAGTCTTAAACTAGCAGAGAGGCTGAGGAATATTAGCATATCACCCAATTATTCTAGACGCATGGGTTGAATCGCCAGAGAAGCTAAAGAGTTACCATGATGATCAGGTAGAGAGGACTAGAGATGTGAGATGATGCAGAACATAGAGGGAGTGGGGACTATAGTGGGAAGATCTGTGGAAGAGTGAAGTGGAGAAAACACCCCGACGGGGATGAGATTGGTGCGGTGAGATCATGTAGAGGATGTAATGTCCCCCACCTCTTAGAGAGGTAATGAGGAGACTCAGTGACCTGGGCACCCCCACTAGGTCATAGTCTCACACTGAAGGGGGGGGGGGGAAGTCAAGAAGTTAAAAGTTATATTTTTAAGTTGACTTAAGAAAGGA
>ML784757.1:0-39995 GCA_009831015.1 Picea engelmannii | reverse complement strand
TCTTCAGCTGGAGAGTTTGGCATTCAGATCTGCTTGTATTGATCTTCATTTCTTATTCAGCCTTTGGAGGCATTATTTTGTATTAGCGAGAGCATTTTGTAGCAGCTCATATCTATTGCTTGTACAACCATCTGAGGTTTATGCCAGATCGGCCATCTATTGTATTGATCTTACATTGCTCATAATAAAAGGTCAGATCCTTGCTTGTGCTTCTACAATTTGAATATATTGTGATCTCCATGTGTTGATGAATCTTGTATGCACTTAATAACTCAATAAATCAGTAGTAGTTAGTGATTACAAGAAACAATTTGGCTTGGGATCATTACAGAGGCATGGAGAACATTGCATGCACAAGGAGCATAGAGACAATAAGAATGGAGAAGAAAGAAGAGATGCAGGGTGGCTGTTGAATGGGATTGACAAGCATAGAAGGAGGCAGAGCGCAGAAGAATAAATGCACAACAGAGGAATGGTGCATCAAATGGACATGGCATACAATGCATAATTGGAGAAGGACATAAAGAGTAGAGGAGTGTGAAGAAGACACTGATGCAGACAAAGCAACGTAGTGTAGAAAAATAGTGATGAGATTGGTAAGCCATTGAAGAACTTTATGTCGTTGTAATAAGTTTTAGTAACAAATATTTATATTTCAGGGTGGTAGGGAGGTCCTAGGGAGGACTATTTTCCTTAGAGGTTCAAGTGGGTTCTTGAACACAGAGATTTGTATCTTCCATTTGGTTGCAACCAAAGAAACCAGGGTGGCAGGGTGGTGCAAGGGAGAACTGTTGTTCTCTATTTTATAGGTTGGTGCCTGTATGATTGGAAGTTGGTGCTTCCATCCAGTTGGTGCTGGAACACTTGGGGAGTTGGTGCTTCCTTCTAGTTGGTGCTAGAGAAACCAGGGAGTTGGTTCTTCCTTCTAGTTGGTGCTAGAGAACTAGAGAGTTGGTGCTCTTAGCAAGTAGCAACTTGCAAAACAGAGGTTGCATCCTCATTCTGGGTTGGTGCTCATATGTATGATGATGTAAAGAATGTAAAGATTACTTATCATATAAAGAAGAAGAGGTTTTTACCCTGTGTGGGTTTCTTCAAGAAATATCTGTCTCTGTGTATCTCATATGTGTGACTGATGTTGAATGTGCTATTGCTTATTTCCTTGCATTATTGTGATTTCCATTGAGTGCTTTGTAAAGAGTTTAAAATAAGCATAATTGTTTAATCACAATAACAACTGAATCAGGCCCCCCCTCTCAGTTGTCCAACAATTGGTATCAGAGCCAGCCCCTTTTATCTAAGCATAGATCCTAAAGCTTAAACATGTCAATCCATGAAGGAAATTCAACCAATAAGGCCCCTCTATTCAATGGAACAAACGTTTCCTTCTGGAATGTTAGAATGTGAACCTACATAATGGCTTTAGGTGCAGATGTCTGGGATGTGGTAAATACTGGTTATGTGAAGCTAGTTGTACTAGCTAATAAAGATGACATGCTATAATTTAGCTTCAATTCTAAGGTTATGAATGTTATCTTGAGTGGTCTTGCAGAAGTATAATTCGTAAAATTTATGCACCTAGGAACTGCCAAATAAATGTGGGACAAACTCATTAGTAGTTATGAAGGTAATGAGAAGGTAAAAGATGCCAAGCTTCAAACCTACATAATACAGTTTGAATAGCTGAAGATGAAGGAAGATGAAACTTTTGGAAAATACTTTATGAGAGTAGAAGAAATGGTAAGTGCAATGAAAGAACTTGGTGAAAAAATCAAGGAACCTTCTTTAGTTCAGAAAATATTGAGATCTCTCCCAGATAGATTCAACCTGAAGGTCTCTGCTATAGAAGAACTTAATGATCTAAAAAACTTGGAGTTTTATCAACTTCTAGGAACATTGACTGCATATGAAATGAGAATAGTTAAAGATAAACCCACCTCCAAAGAAGCATCATTTAAAGAAAACAAGATTGAGGATTATGAGCCCGATGAAATTGAAGACAAATTTTTGAAGAGACTGAAGAAGGGATTAGTTAAATACAAAGGTAAACTGCCTTTCAAATGTTTCAACTATGGTAGGATAGGTCATTTTGCAAATAAATGTCCCCACAAAGGAAAGGATCAGACATCTGATGATGAGGAGAAGTACATACACAAAAATTTATTTAAAGAGAATAACGTTAAGAAGAAAAGTCTTTGCGTAAACAATGATGATGATCCTTTAGATGATGAAGACAATGACTCCTCTATTGAAGATAAACTAAATGAATTCATACTTATGGTGAAAGAGTATTATAATAATAATAGTACATGAAGTGATGTTAATGAAGAAGAAGTTGTGGTTGACATGGAAGGAGAACTGATCAGTGCACTGGAAGAGATTGGCAGACTAAGAATTAAGAACAAAAAGAAAAGACAATTGTTGATACAGTTCGATAAATATAGTAAAGAACCCGATGAATACCTTTTCCTACTAAAAGTGGAATTAAAAGAGGCAAAGAAAATTGAAGACATTCTGAAACGACAGTTATCAGAAAAGAAGACAAGATGTGAATCCTTAGAACAAGAAGTAGTAAAAACTAGGAAAGAGATGGAGAAGTTTCAAGCCTTGTATAATCAAAATCTGTCAAGTATCAAAGCCTCGGAAGGATTAGCCACCATTCTAAATCAGCAAAGGAATCCAAATCTGAAAATTGGTTTGGGTTATGAAGAAGGATCAAGTAGTGGTAAGCCAAGAAACGAAGAACGCATCAAGTTTATCAAATCTACAACCAATGACAACAACAAACCTGTAGAGACAAAGGAAGACAATCAATTGCCCAGGAAGAGTAAAGAAAAAGGTGCCAGGACTAAATCTATAGAACAAAGAAATAATGCGCTCCCTACTGAAAGACATCATCAGCATGGAAGAAATTGATTTTCTCAAATAAGACAACCATTTTCCAGGTACAAAGAACTTTTCTATGGCTATTTTTTCTACTGTTCTAACTTTGGTCACAAAGCTATAAAAATTTCCTTAAGACTTAAACATGAGAAATTAAGATTTCAAAGGAATAAATACTTGCCACAATAAAGAATGATACAACCAAGTAAGAAACCTTCACCGATTGCAAATTTGCAAATTAAGTCCAGGGACATGCAACTAAGGAGGTCAAGAAATAATCAAAAGTCAATGAGTAGACAACGTTGCAACAATAATTTTAACCTATTGAACAATGAGATTGAATGCTACATCTGTCATAACTATGGACATGAATCTACTGACTGTCTATTAAGGAACTATGAACCAGATTTGAATTCCCCTGTTGAAAATGTCAAGGTTTGGAAGAAGAAAGAAAGTGACAAGTGTGGATTAGTGTTGTCAACTCAAAGAAAAATGAACCCTTGGTATATAGACAGTGGATGCTTCAAACATATGACGGGAGACAAAGGTAAGTTTCTATCTCTAAGTGAAATCAAATCAGGAAACGTAACCTTTGGAAATGATGTTGCGGGTAAAATAAAGGGTAAAGGGATGGTGGGTTTAAATAATGGAAAAGGAAAATCCCAATATGTTCTACTTGTAGATGGGCTGAAACATAGTCTGCTCAGTGTAATTCAAATGTGTGACAGAGGATGTGAAGTGGTGTTCACATCCAAGGATTGCAAAATAAAGTATGTAAACTTAGAACAAGTGGTGTCCAAAGGCATAAGGATAGAAAATAATTTATATGTGTTGAAAGAAAATAGAGAATAATGTCATCTAAGCAAACATGATGAAATATGGTTATGGCATAGGAGACTTGGACATCTAAAATTTGACCACTTAATCAAACTAAAAAATCTCGAGGCAGTAAAAGATCTTCCAAGAATATCAAAGCCCCAAGATTCAATGTGTAAACCCTGCCAAGTAGGAAAGCTAAATAGGACACAGTTTAAGTCCAAGAGCTTTACTTCAATAGAGAAACCACTCCAACTAGTTCATATGGATTTATGTGGACCATCAAGATAGGAAGGCACAGGGAAAGAAAACTACTTAATGCTGATTATTGATGGTTACTCCAGACTTACCTGGATTTCCTTTCTCAAGGAAAAAGCTGAAGTATTTGAGAAGTTTAAAATATTTAAGGCTTTAACTAAGACTCAAACAGGCAAGAAGTTAAGGGCAGTAAGATTAGACCGAGGAGGAGAGTTTATGTCAAGTGACTTCAAGGAATTTTATGATAAGCATGGGATCAAAATAGAATAGTGCAGGAAATGGCCAGGTCAATGATGAATGAGAAGAACATTGGTCAAACCTACTAGGTAGAAGAAATACACACAACAGTCCATGTTCTTAACAAATCCCACCTCAGACCACAAAGTGACAAGACACCTTATGAACTATGGTATGGGATACCTGCTTCAATTAAACACTTCAAAGTCTTTGGGAGTAAATGTTACATAAAGAATAATGATGAGAACCTTGGAAAATATGATGACAGGGTTGATGAAGGTATCTTCTTAGGGTTTTCTACAAACAACAAAGGATACATATGCTATAATAAGAGGCTGCATATGATGGTTGACTGTATTGACATAAAAGTTGATGAGGGAATCCCAACAAGAGAGGTGTATAATAATGACTCTTCTACAAAATACACAACTAAAGATGATGATGAACAGGTCTAATAGTAAGAAAGTGAACAATCTGAATCAGATGAAGACACAAATACTCAGACATACTCAAATTAGCAGACAACTTCAAATTCCTCCTCCAGAATCACTCAAAAGAATCATCCTGCAAGTCAGATAATTGGTGAAAAAGACAAAGGTGTACAAACTAGGAGAAAGCTAATCAAAAACACTGAACAATCACATATAGCTTTCATATCCATGATGGAACCCAAGAATTTTAATGAAGCGAGAAAATATGACAATTGGGTTTAAGCAATGAATGATGAACTTGATCAGATTGAGAAAAACAATATGTGGGAGATGGTTCATAGACCTGAAGGTAAAAATGTCATTGGTTCCAAATGGATCTTTAAGAATAAGTTGAATGAGTAAGGACAAGTTGTCAGGAACAAAGCAAGATTGGTTTGTAAAGGCTATGCTCAAATACAAGGACTGGATTTTGATGAAACATTTGCACCCCTAGCAAGATTAGAAGCTATCAGAATATTTCTTGCCTATACTTGTCATAAAAGGTTTAAAGTCTATCAAATGGATGTCAAGTTAGCTTTTCTAAATGGATATTTAAATGAAGAAGTCTATATGGAACAACTAGAGGGTTTCGAACTGTTTGATAACCCTGACTTAGTATGCAAGCTGAAGAAAGCTTTATATGGCTTAAAATAATCTCCTCATGCCTGGTATCATAGACTGGATACATATCTCAAAGACAAAGGGTTCAAAAGAGGAACAGTTGACAACAATCTATATATCAAGATAGAGGGTGGTGATTTTGTCATTGTGTTGGTCTATGTAGATGACATCATATTTGGATGTAATAAGGATTCATTGGTAAAATGGTTTGCTTCTACCATGGAGTCTAAGTTTGAAATGTATATGATAGGTGAACTGTCATTTTTTCTTGGTCTGCAAATTACTCAGAGGTCTAAAAGGATGTTCATTTCTCAAGAAAAATATCTAAGAGAAATGTTGAAAAGGTTTCAAATGGAAGATTTTAAACCTGTGGGCACACCTATGGTTACAGGATGCAAATTAAGTAAGGATGATGACTCACCTGATGTTGATCAAAGTTCATATAGATCAATGATCGGTAGCCTGTTGTACATCATAACATCTCACCCAGACATAATACATGTTGTTGGAATGGTAGGAAGATATCAGTCTGCAACTAAATAGAGTCATTTTCTAGTTGTCAAAAGGATATTCAAATATTTGAAAGAAACAATGAACTATGGCCTATGGTATCCTAAGAATCAAAATTTTCAATTATCAACATTCTCAGATGTTGATTGGGCTAACTGTGTGGATGAAAGGAAAAGCATGAGTGGAGGTGCATTCTTCTTAGGAGATTCTCTAGTAGCATGGTTTAATAAAAAGCAAGGTTCCATATCTTTATCAACTACAGAGGCAGAGTACATTGTTGTTGCTACCTGTTGCACTCAAGTATTATGGATGATTCAGACACTTGTAGAATTGGACGTAAAATACCTTGCACCTATCCAAATTCATTGTGATAACGCTAGTGCCATCAGTGTGTCCAAGAATCCTGTATTCCACTCCAAGACCAAGAATATTCCCACAAAATACTATTTTCTGAGAGAGAAGGTCACCAATCAGATTGTTCAGGTCCATTACATTCCAACCACAAAACAAATTGTAGACATCTTTACTAAACCCCTAGCCAAGACACCATTTGAATATCTCCGAAAGAAGTTGGGTGTCATCCCATATCACATCTAAGAGAGTCCATCCTATTAGGGGGAGTTTGTATTAATTGAATATATGATACCTCCTAAACATACTGCAACAGCTTAGGGGGATCATGTTTTTCTTTGACATTGATGTCAAAGGGAGAGAAAAGAGTCCGGGTGCGGGTGCCTTGGTTTCCATCAATGAAAAAGGGGGATATTGTTGGCATGTTTTACAGGCAGTGTATGCTTGTCATTGATGGAAAGAACAAAAACAACAATGGCAAGTGTATAGGAAAGTACAACAACGATGATGGCTGGAGTACAGGTATAATGTGCCAGGCGGGCACCAAAGCATGATTGTGAAGACCAGAAGAGATAGTGCAGAGGTGCATGCAGTGAAAGAGTCTTCTTGTTCAGTTGATGGAAAACAGGTAGGAAAGGAATATAAACAACGATGATCCAATGGCGAGATTGAAATGTTGATCCAACTCCATCTCGGAATTTCAGATACTGGGATTTCGGATACCGAGAGATGGAGATATCAAGAACTCTGGATATAGGAGTCCCAAAGTCATGAAATGTGAAATCATGAAATAATCTTAGTCATGAGATCAAGGTTTGATATAGACCATTGATCCGACTCCATTTCAGAGGTTCAGATATCAAGACTTGGAGGTAACAAGAACACTCACAACTAGACTGCCGAAATCGTGATATGAGAAATTGCGAAGAAATCTGGACCGTCAAATCATCTTGAGTGTGGACCATTGATCTAACTCCAGTTCAGAGCTTCGGATACTAGGATTTGGAAGAGTCAAGTGATGAGACTCTTCATCACAAGAGTCCTGAAGTGATGAAGTGCGAAACGTTGAAATCCAGAATCAGGCACAAGGAAGGTTGGTGAAGTGTCGAATTCAAGACAAGATCTGGACTGTTGGGTCCATAGGACACATGAAAATAGATCATCATTTCACTGACTAGATAGTCAAAGCAATGGGGTTCCCTAACCTCTCGAACTCTCAATATGTGAAATCGAAAATGCTGAAATGTGAAACACGTTATGGCTCAGCCTGTGGTCACAACCATTGGTCACATCGATAGAATATGGAGGAAGGAGAGAGAGATAAGTTATGGAAGCTAAGATCCATTTTAGAGATTCGGGGATTGGGACATGTAGTGTAACGAAATCTTCACATCGGTGATACCGAAATGCTGAAGTGTGAAATGGTGACATAAATGCAAGATTCTATGAAGTCAATCCAACGATGCAGATGATTTTGAATATAATCATAGGCCTACTGTTGCACTTCACAGTGTAACTGCTAGAAGTGACTGATGGTCTCTTCCAGAGGACTCGAAGAGGCCTCCGTTTGATCACCAAAGAAGATGAAGAGTCTCAAGGCATCTTCTAGTGGAATGAAGACTATTCATACAGGTGATTGACAAATGGAAGAGCATTGAAGCCGGTAACTTAAACATAAAGGATAAGCTCGACTATTCTAGAGAAGATGAAGAGTCTCAAACTACCAGAGAGGCTGAGGAATCTCAACATATCACCCAGTGATGTTGGATGAGTGGGTTGAATCGCCAGAGAAGTTGAAGAGTTACCATGATGATTAGGCAGAGAGGACTAGAGATGTGAGATGATGCAGAACACAGAGGGAGTGGGGATAGTAGTGGGAAGAGTTGTGGAAGAGTGAAGTGGAGAAACACCCCAATGGGGACGATATTGGTGTGGTGTGATCATGAATAGGCATGGAGAATATTGCATGCACAAGGAGCACAAAGACGATAAGAGTGGAGAAGAAATAAGAGATGCAGGGTGGCTGTTGAATGGGATTGACAAGCATCGAAGGAGGCAAAGCACAACAAAATAAATGCACAACAGAGGAATAGTGCATCAAATGGACATGGCATATAGTGCATAAATGGAGAAGGACATAAATCGTAGAGGAGTGTGCAGAAGACACTGATGAAGACAAAGCAACGCAATGTAGCAGAATAGTGATAAGACTGGTAAGCCATTGAATAACTTTATATCACTGCAATAAGTTTTAGTAACAAAGATTTATATTTCAGGGTGGTAGGGAGGTGCTAGGGAGAACTGTTGTCCTCAGAGGTTCAAGTGGGTTCTTGAACACAGGGAGTTGTAGCTTCCATCTGGTTGCAACCAGAGAAACCAGGGTGGCAGGGTGGTGCAAGGGAGAACTGTTGTTCTCTGTTTTACAGGTTGGTGCCTGTATGATTGGAAGTTGGTTCTTCCATATAGTTGGTGCTAGAACACTTGGGGAATTTTTTCTTCCTTCTAGTTGGTGCTAGAGAAACCAGGGAGTTGGTGGTAGAGAAACTAGAGAGTTGGTGCTCTCAGCAAGTAGCAGCTTGCAAAACAGAGGTTGCAGCCTCATTTTGAGTTGGTGCTCATATGTATGATGATGTAAAGAATGTAAATATTACTTATCATATAAAGAATAAGAGGTTTTTACCCTTTATGGGTTTCCTTAGGAAGTATCTGTCTCTGTTTATCTCATATGTGTGACTAATGTTGAATGTGCTATTGCTTATTTCCCTACATTATTGTGATTGTCATTGAGTGCTTTGTAAAGAGTTTAAAATAAGCATAATTGTTTAAGCATGGTGACAAATGATTCACCCCCCTCCCTCTTAACTATCCAACAGACTAATTAGAGAGTTTCTTGAGAACAGAAGGGTCTCACTTTAGTCATGAAAACTCTCGAACAAAATTTAAAAAAAGAGAGTAGGTTATGTTTTTAGTTCTTTGACTTTGGCTGGATCATAAACATGTCTAGGTTAATCTCGACCTTATCAGTTATCCTAACAGGAATAACTGATCGATTTTTCTCAAGGAAGTTCCCTAGACTAAAGGTCAAAACGTTTCCCTTAAGAAGTTATCTGAAGCCCATGATTTTTGAAGGCATTTGAGAAGATTAACCCAGAGCTATTTAAATGAGTTGGTAGAATTTGATTCTTTTTTAAACAGATATCTTCCCAAGTGTAATGTATACTCATTGATTTCCCCCACTTCAAAAAAATAAAAAATGAATACAGAAAGATGGTGAAAGGAAATTCAATATTGATTGCCCCCATCTAGTTCAAAGAGATGAAGAAAGGAAATTCATTATATTGATTGCCCTCATCTCAGCATTTAAATGCTTGGAAACAATGAAGTGGTGAACGGAAATTCAATGTGGGAAGTCGGATAACTTCATCGGGGTACTGAGAAGGATCGTTGGTAGTGAAGCAATATCCTCATATCTGATAAAAGTTGTTATACATGAGTTACAAGATGCTCTGGTAATTTTTCTTCCTTTCGACTAGATTTTATCATAGATATCGGGGATATACTTACCAGACACAATGAAAACACTTACCTTGATGCTAACAAAATCATTTGAAACCTGATACGATGGTTGATTTGGTTTTGATTATCTTACATAGATTTGAGCTCAGTTTCAGGAGAAGAAGTTTATTGAAAACCTGCTCGACATAGTCAGAATTTTTGTTTTTGAAGAGTTTTTTAAGGTTAACGTTGAGACCCTAATCTTGTTCAGTTTTTCTCCAAATTTGTTTCACAGAGATGAATGATTGACTCCATTACCCAATGAAGGCACTTGGTCTACATTTCCTTCTCATCCCATAAGGAGACGAGATGCCTAGATGGTGCCTAATGTTGACACGAAGTTTAAAATTTTCTACACTTGAAAACTAAAGATTCATCTTTTCCTAAGTCATGGAGCCTCCCTTAGTCCAAAAAGGGGATTCAGAGCTTTCCATTCCTTTTTGGGTTTCAAGATTCAGTTTTTCTCGAGGTATGATCTTCAACCACCCTAATTTCCCGGTGCTGAAATCCCAAAACCATTTAACATATTAAAAAATTAAAAAGGGGGGAAGAAATAAAGGTTACATTTTTTGTCGCTTTCAACAAAGCGCTCTTTAATCCATAATTAACTAAGCTCCTAAAATCAATCATCATTCCCTTAATATTTCATGATTCGGTTTTTTCTTTCTACTAAAGTGTTTTCAAACTCTCAACTGTTGAACTCTCGATCCTCATTTTTCGAAAAGTTAAAAAAATAATTAATCCTTAACCTTGATTAATCAGATCATTAATATGTGATTAGCACCTCACTAATACCATTTCAATTTCACGATCTGAGGGTTGTTCATGATATATCTCCTGACAACAGGATCCCCGAAGTTCCGAAATGCAAAACCACGTTTTCTTTAAAACAAAGTCTAAAATTAAGGTTAAATTGTTTTTGAAACAAGATTAGTGATAACTAAGCCACCTTTTACATTTCAGGAATTCAGGAAGGCAGTGATTTTTGAAACTCCAATTTCAAAATCGTTGATATACAACAGTATTAATAACAGATAAATGGAGATATTCTTGACGCGAAAGCGTATCTCCAGGCATATCTTTCTATTAAAGCATTAATTTTTCGTTGCGTGTGTCTGTACACTTGTTATAACATAAATTAAAGGTTAATAAGGTCTTGTATTTCAAACTTCATTATTATCCTTTACATCTACAACAAGTCACATTTATCTAGTATTATACACATTTTCTCTGTAAACAGGTTTCTGGTCTAGTGCAGATATCATGGCACCTAAGAAGGCACCCAAGAAAAGTGAGGAAGTTGCTGAAAGATTAAGTCCAGGCAGAGACGTTATATCTGATACAATATTGCATGCCATCGATTCCATAAAATCCCGGGGGCAGATTTTTGAAACTCTGGATTATGAAATTAAAAATTTCCCTCATGATGCCAACAACAACCTCCAAGATATAGTAGATTATGAGCTTCACAAAATAGCTACACGGTCGCGGCTCATGACTTATAATGACATGATCAGTTGGGACTTAGAGAGAACTGACATATAGACGAGAAGAATTCTGGAAAGCCGAGGGGTCGTCATTGGCTCTTTCAGATCGGAACATGTACAAGTAATGTATAAACTGTCTCCCAGTCCCAAGTATATTTATAATAAAGATTTCTTGAGTGATTTTCAAATGAAGGAATGTTTTGAGTTAGACCAAACGTATCCTGGCATAATAAAAGACTGGTGGAGAAACGAAGAAAAAATCAGGGCTGACACCCATGGTATTTGTGCCACAACCTCATTGAACGAGTATATTGTCTATGTGGTGATGATGTTATGTAGACTTTTTGGGAAGAAAATTCCCACACATTTCCTTGCAAAATGGTTACCTCTTTTGCACGAGGCAACAGAAGGTTACAACTTCAATTGGGATAAGATTTTATCCGATAACATAGCAAAGGAGATCATGGAATATCAGACTACAAGATCAAATGGCTGACCAATAGCCTTTTATATGTCTTCATACAACATGGATGCTATATGCTTCTCAACTCCTTTCCCTTTGATGAATTGGAGTTGGAATTCGACTTACCTGGAGCATATTCATGAATACCATTCTAAACTTAGGGAACAAAACACCAAGGACTCATTCTATGAAATTTATCATTTCATGGTGATAACACTACATTAGAGGTTTTATGGTTGTGCACCTCCCTGCATTTCAGAGTTGGTCACAGAAAACCTTAGGACTGTTGTTGACTAGTTTATAGAGGATAATTTCTCATACATCAAAGTTTTCGGGTGTTCAATCCCTAGACATGCACTCCCAAAATTCCTTCCTAACAGACTGGTGTGCAGTGAGGTAGCTCATCAAATAGTAACAAGTGGAATTGGGATAGAACTAAAAATGGCTCAAAATAAGTCTTAGCCAATTTTTCCCATTTAGATTGGGAAATTTTCATTGCTCAACTTGGGTCATTCCAAAGTTGAAGTGGCAGTGCCAGAGGAGGTCAAATTGGTAAACCTTGAGCATAGGAAGCATGATCCTTACTAGTTAGTGGGAAAACACATGGCCCACTATAATATGAAGGGTTATGAAGATGAGAAGTCCCCTTGTGATGGCATGTTCAAAGGGACTAGGACCTATGAGGAGGTGTTAGAGAGAGTACAAACATTGTCGTCCGACTTGCAAGCTAGTTTTCAGACCTTCCCAAATCATAGATAGAGTGTTCTACCCAAATTATTGCAAGGAGAAGCAATCACCCTTCCTCAGAGACAAGAGGATACTCCCTCGAGCCTCGGACAAGAAACACAAGATAAATTCAACCCTAAGGAAATTCCACAGGAAACTGAAAGATCCTCACAAAATGAAGAGACCTTACAGATAGAAAATATAGAGACTGAAAAGAAGAGGATGCCCAGGACACCTCCCAAGTCCAGTAAGTCCACTCCCCCTTCATCACCTGTTTTTTAGGTCAATATACCTAAGGCCATAGGAGAAACAAGATCTACAGAGCTAGGAAGTCCCATAGCTTCCTTAACCCCTTTACAGTCCACCTTTGGACTCACACAGATGGGAGCCATATATGTTGGTGATCTCACCCCTATCTCCACAGATGAGATCCCTTTGATTATTTTTTCAGCAAAAGGAGGAAGGTTTTTCTAAAAAAGAGATGTATATGAGAGAAGGGGGTATGGTGAAGAAGAATAGGGTCTTGGTATATGGACAGAACTTGGAGGAGGGGGATTTCTCTATAGATGTAGCAGGATCCATGGAAGCCATGGCAAGAGAAAACCTTTTTACTGTGGAGAACATGAGAAAAAGGATAAAGAAGAGTAACCACATAATAGCTCAATTGCAAGATCAGTTGAAGAATGCTGAGAAAAACATTAACAAAGAGGTGAATAAAAGATTGGAGCAGGCCAGAGTTGTTGAAAGGCAAGAAATTCAGTCACTCAAAACTAGCCTGGATGAAATGAACCAAAGGATACAAGAAATTTAGGTGCAAGTTACTCAGCAAAAGGAGCTTGTAAAATAGCTATAGACTAAGTTAAATTTAAAAGAAGGCGATGTCATAGACTTAAAGGATTTTTAGACCCTCTCATTAGAAGCACATACAAAGATAGAAGCCGAGCAACAAAAATTGATCTCCAAAATAGAGATCATCGAGGATTACTTTCAAGAGGTAAGCAAATCCCTTGATAATATTATTTTACTAGAAAAGGAGGCTAAAACAACAAGGAATACCTTTCAAAATGTAGTTTCATGTTCAAGAAATAGGGAGATGTTGAAAAATCTAAAGCTTTCTGTCACAGAACAGATAAGTGGAGACATCATGCACAAGGCATGGGAAGCGAGCATAGTCGAAAACAAGAAGATAGTTAAATAAATCAAAGATGACTATGAGGGAATATTTGATTCTTTGGATAAGAAAACATTAGGTATTGAAAGAAATGGTTTCTCTAAGCCACTGGGGTAGATAAACATTGTGAAGCAGCAGTTAAACTACAAAGAGGGCTTGAAGGAGATTCAGGAGGAAATTTCACAGTTGAAGGAAATCGATGCCAACCTGATAGATAGATGGTTGGTACAACCTAATTTAAATTTGCAAGTGATCAGGTTTTCCTATAAAGGTTTTGAAGACCAGTTACCAAAGGTCCAAATAAATTTTTATCTGTTTGAAACTAAGGATCTTCCGACACCACCTAGAGATTTTGTTCATTTTCTGGAGAAATGTATTGAATGTATAGCATCAAAGGAGGAGAGACTTCAGCTAAACAATGATGTATCGTTCGAAATCTTACACTATTGTAATGATAGACAAAAAAAAATTAATCATGCAACGGTTAAGGTTGCCATTTTGTAACTATTTTCCCTTAAAAAGTAGGATATTACTAACCATCAAGTATTGATGACCTTGTATAAATACAAGGAGAGAAGACTGAAGAAAGGCTTTTTTCTTTCTCTAAAAAGGCATTGTGATGAAGTAATTTTAAAGAGACTATGAATTAATAGAAATGCAGATCGAAGATTCCGGATTTTTTCAAGTCTGAGCTATGTGTTCCCCTGTCTTTTCCTCTTTCTTTCATATATTTTATTGATTATTGCTTGACTACAATTTAGTAAAACCTCTATTGTGGAAATTATTATTCTTGTTATTTAAATCATTTACAATTTTTCCTCTGTATCGGTTATCAACAGATACAAGACACGAAATGTTTAGATTTCAATATCATATGCTTCATTAATATTTTTCTTGTTTCATAGTTTTATGTTACAACATGAGATTCCTCTTAAATTGATGCCTCACCTTGTTAATAGCTTTATGTTCTTCCTCATATCATGCATGTTTACCTTCTTTTAAATTTAACTCGGATACAAGAAACGACCTTTGATTTAGTCATCTTATTAGTTCATGTTTTAAAATCATTCTCTTTACATTTTGAAATAGTGATAACAAAGCCTAAAAAGAAAACACAGAATTATATCTCCTTTACCTTTATCCTTCATGACAGTACCATTTTCAAGGAAACCTAACATCGAACCCGATCTTTCAGATCAAACCATCATCTCTCTAAATTTATTTAACACTATCTTACAAACAACAAATAACAGGGTCGAGTTAGAATGTTCATGGGCTGCAATTGAGACAGATATCAACATCCAGGAAAACTGGGAATTCAGACAAAGACTGTTGAGAAACCAACTATAGTCCTCACCTTTTTAATCATTGATTTCTTTGTCCTCAACTTCCTCTATCTTTTCATATGCCTTGAAAGCATACTTTAGAGCCTTAAAGTATAAACTCAGGAACAACATATTTTTTGCGCTCTTGTCAGGGATCAGATAAATGAAGCTTTTTCCCTGGGAAGAATGACATTGACACTTTCCTTCCTTGATAGTGAAAAATTTTTGGAAACTTTCTAAGGTTACCTTTATCTTTCACTTGGCGACTCCATACTGTTTAAACTGGCTCTTAAGCAGAAGAACACCGGGAAGAATCTAGATGACAAGAAAATTTCACCTTCTTCTGACCCAGAAAAAATTCTAAAATTAAGAAGATACTTTTGACAGACTCCCTCATTGAAAAATAAAAATTATCAACTTAAATCTACACAGTGTTATTGGATAAATCCGTAAGTGCGGACACAAACCAATCTCCCTAGATCCCCTTGTATCTAGAACAAAAGACACCAGAACATGACGCTTTCCTTAAGTTTTAGATATTGAATTTACTAGTAGGCAAGAATAACTAACATCCCTTATAATCGCTTCCTATAGTCTTTGTTGCTCCTGCTTCGCTCTGGTGCTCCTGTGAGTTCAAGACCAAGACAAAATGAACCAACCAAAGTGATAGCAATAGCATAAACTCAATAAAAACTTATGTATGTGATCAAGGAATCATACAATAAAACACAACAAGCTTTATAGGAAAGAATCATATTACTGTATCATATTAAATTTAAAATAGAGATTAAAACCATGGCCTTGATGTTGTAAGGTCCCTTCCAAATGTCCTTCGTTCCCCACACACTTCTTTCTCCAAGGATTCTGAAACCATAGATATAATAGCTACTCACAATCTATCCTGACAAAGAAAATCTCAAAGCCAAACCAACAAAGCTAACCCAAGTTCAAGCTGATAATTCCAAGCCAATCAAGAACAAGCTCATGAACCAACAAAGCTAACCCAAGCTCAAGCTAACTTTCTCCATGAGAACTCCTCTCCTTTTATAAGCTGAAGAAGACAAGGTGAGGAGGTTAGGATGATCCCACTAAATCATGAAAGCGAGTAAGATCCAAACCATTTGGATGCCACCTCACCATAGAAGCTTCTCCTTCTAGAAGATTCACGAAAACACTCATTTTTCCCACGTGCTGGAATTCTTTCACCCTAGATATTGAGAAACCTGCGAACACCTTGCACCCTGGCTATAGTGCAACCTGCGAGAATGGGTCATTCTCGCACCCTGCCTATATAGCAACCTGCGAACTTCCTTTTTTATAAGGTTTTTACATAGGAAAATGCAACTTCTTTTCTCAGGAAAAGTTCTTCTCCCTTCTCTCTTTAGGAACTCAGGCCACTGACCCCTCTGAAGGAAACAGATAGGTTTACATCATTAATGATAATAAGGATGATGAAAATAATGTGTAACACACAGTATGACTCTGAAGATCAACACAGTGAATCAAGTATTCCACCCCCTTACAGGGAATACTCCGCTGATAAAGTTACAACCCCTATATCAAATTTGGTTCTGCCTATTCTTAAGACCAAAGTTTTCTCAGTCATTTCCCATACCAATAGAAAACAAAGGTCTACCTCACTTCATGTTGTGACCGAATCTCCCTTGCTTCTCGAGGTTCATTTTTCCATCTCTCAAAACTCAAACAATTATCCTATATATCTCGATTCAACTTCTGTTGATTCTCCTATATTTTCACCTTGTGGTTATGAGGGAACTAGTCCACATTCCCCAAGCTCCTTTTTCTCAAGTTTCCTCCCTGTCGATAACTAATTTCTTGAAACCATTCCTTATAGGCCCCAAACGTTTACCGCTAAATCCAGAATGGTCGTGGTTGGTGCAAGTGGGGAAAGAGGCGTTGTCATAGGTGGTCCAGGAGGAGGAGCAAGCGACCAAGTACCACCTCCTCAGATATTTTCAAAGGTTGTTGCAAGATATGCCCCTCTGGTTCTACCAGTCCCTCTCCATGATTTACTAGAAAATTACATGAAAAACCTTCCCTAGTTCATGGGAGAGGGCGTTTTAACGACAATTGAACACATAATTATTTTCGATAAACTTGGTAACATTCTTGGATTGGAACATGAAGATGTTTACTCCGGACTCTTGGTTCAATCCTTTGAAGGGCAAGTGAGAACCTAGTTTTGAGGCCTAGAAGCCAGATCTATACCTTCATATGATGAACTTGAAAATGATTTTATTAGACAGTGGGGTGAGTGGAAATACCATCTTTATTATCTAACCAAATTCGGGGCTCCTTGAAAGAAAAAGTTTGAATCAGTCCTTGAGTTTACCTAATGATTTAATAAATTGTACAATAAGATCCCAATCGAGGTCAAACCCTCACAACCTACAGAAAAAGTAACTTTCGCTGGAGATTTTGACCCCGACTTCGCCCTTTTATTAAGGGAGAGAAGATTAGTAGATCTTACCAAGATGCAAGATGATTCCTTGGAAATCGAATCTAACATGATGGCATCAGGGAAGCTGAAAGCCAAATTTGAGACTGGAAACAAAGAGATCAGGAGATACAGGGAGCAAGGAGGACCCTTTGGATCAGAAAGATCCTTAGAAGACAAAATGGATGATATGGCTAGAATCATCAAAGAATTTTCAAGAAAAATATCGAGAATGGAACTAGATCAAGCTAAAAATGAACATTACCCTAGAAAGGAGTTTAGGAAGAACCCTAATCCTCAAAACCACCAAAAATAAATTAAGAAAGAAGATCAAAAAATTCAAACCCCTTTTAAAAGTGAAAACTTTATAGGAGGACAAGACGTAGAGGATTTTGAGGAGTTAGAAGAGGATATGAACAATCTTGGCGATGACTGCTTACAACCTTATATAACAAGACATGATTACGAAAATTCTTTGACTATAGAGTATAGGACTGAGAGTAACAGTAATAGCTGTGTTTCAGAATATTTGACCTATCACGGAATAGAGGATGGTATAATGGCCGAGCTTCACTGGAAGTACAACCTAAGACTTAGAAACATGGCTTCCATGACTGCTCCAGTTAAAAGGATACTGTTGAGGGTTGAAACTAACCAAGAAGATTCAAAACTCACTAAAAAATAGACTGAAGGGACTAAGACTGATAACATACAGTCTATTAAAACAAAGACAATAGAAATGCCACCCTTAGGCATGTAGAATATAGACACCCCTATTACCGAAACAAAGGCCCCTCAACCAAGGAAAGATTAAAAGAAAGGGCCAAAGAATCAAACCATGGAAATTGAAAAAACTATTGGAGGTTTTAATCTAAAGAACAAAATCAATAAGATCAAAATCCCTATTCCCCTTGTTGAACTGTCCAAAAACCTGATATACCGAAAACAAATTGCAAAAATGATTATTTTTTCGGAAAATGAAAGTCAGGCCGATGTTATTAAATTAGAGGATGATAAGCTGAACATAATTTTTGGCCCACACTTCGAAGGTGCTATAGACACTATTTCCCATTTCTACATCACTTTGATAGTCTTCGACCATATTCTCCATAACTGCATGTTAGATTCTGGGGCTTCTCACAATGTGTTGCCTAAAGAAATCACCAAACCTTATGGATATTTATATTCTTTTTACTCGAGAAAAGTCAAGTGTATAGGCATGATAAAAGACTTAGTCGTAAAACTTGCACATGTACCTACAAAAAGTGTTTTAATCGATGTGGTTGTCGTAGATATACCCCCAAAATATGGCATGCTCTTGTCTCATTCCTATGGTGCTAAACATGGAGGTTCTCTTCAACTTGATATGATGTACGCAACAATCCCAGTTTTCGGTGGACAATTTAAGCGATTGTACAGGGAAACTGGGTTAGCATTTACGGTTAGTGACCCTCTCAGCCCAAATAATTATCCTATATATATTACTGATAAGGATTTAGGTAATTGTATATTATCTATAGATGATGATGTTGATGCATGTATAGAAAAAAGTTGTACAGGAAATAAAAAAAGAAAAAGAACAAATAGAACAGGATGTATATAGCAATGGTGTTTGGAAAATGTTTTTTGATGGTGCCTCACCTTATCTTGGAGCTGGGGCTGGAGTAATTTTTGTGGCACCTGATAACCAATTCATTATCCCTTTCTCTTATAGGCTACAGTGGAACATTGACCACACTAATAATGTATGTGAGTATGAGGCTCTAGTGTTAGGGTTAGAGGCTGCTAGGAGAATGGAAATTAAAAACTTGGAAGTTTTTGGTGATGTAGAGTTAATCATGAAACAGGTTAATCGCCAATACCAAGATAAACATCCTAGGTTAAGGTCATATCGAAATTGTGTTTGGGACATAATCAATTTTGTTTTCTCTTTTGTTAATATTCACTTCATTCCCAAAGCAGAAAATCAACACGTGGATGCTTTAGCCAAAGCGACTTTGACTTTCACACCTCCCACTGCTTTCAAACTTAATTATCATATACAAATGAGACATAGGCCTTCCATACCAAATAACATATAGCATTGGAAAGTCTTTGAGGATGATGAACAACTCTGAAATTTTTTAGAAATAGTAGACGAGTTCGCCGAAATGCATGTTGACCAAGAGAACCAGGATGATCCTATTTGGATCATGCAAGAAGGGGAGACCCCCAAGAGTTCCAAGATAAAATTAAAAATCACTGTATGCTGGTTTTAAAAAGTAATCAAATACCCAAGGTCCTAATTCCCTTAGAAAGGCTCTTTAATCATGATGACATCCCTTTGAAGACTACCTTACAGCCTCAGCCGAAAGAAGTCAAAGATTGCAATATAGGTACCGAAGAGAGTCCTAGGTTAGTTAAAGTATCCAGGTACCTGTCTCCTGAAATCAAGAGTAAATATGTTGAGTTGCTTAAAAAATACAAAGATGTTTTTGTGTGGTTTTATGACGAGTTGGGAACTTATGATACGACTATCATGGAACATAGAATTCCATTAAAACCAGGTGTCAAACTTTTAGGCAAAAAATCAGGTAGATTAACCCTATCTTATTACCGGTGATAGAAAAAGAGGTCAAAAAACTCCTGGATGCTAAAATCACAGTCCCACTGAGATATTCTAAGTGGGTAGTTAATTTAGTCCCAGTGAGAAAGAAAAAGGGTGAGATCAGATTGTGTGTCAATTTCAAAAACCTGAATTCGTCATCACTCAAAGACAATTACCCATTACCTAAAATGGATCACGTTGTAGAAAAAGTAGTTGGAGCTAACAAAATGTCTATGATTGATGGTTTTTTAGGTTACAATCAGATCGCAGTACATCAAGATGATAAAGAAAAAATTGCTTTCACTACCCCTTGGGGTACTTTTATGTATGACAAAATGCCTTTTGGTTTAATGAATGCAGGGGAAACTTTTCAGTGAGCCATGGATATTGCTTTCATCGGTGAGAGAGATAATTTAGTTGTTATCTATCTTGATGACCTGACTATGTTCTCCAAATCTGATGCAGAACATCTAATGCACCTTAAACAAATCTTTGAGAAATGTCGAAAATTTGGTTTGTCACTCAATCCCAAGAAATCTCATTTCGCAATGCAAGAAGGTAAACTCTTGGGCCATATCGTGTCTAAAGATGGAATCAAAATCGATCCAAAGAGGCTTGAGGAAATGGATACTATAAATTTTCCTAGAAATGTAAAAGAAATTCACTCTTTTTTAGGAAAAATAAATTTCTTGAGGAGATTCATCCCTAACTTTGCTAAAATTGTGAAATTGATAACAGATATGCTCAAAACGGACAGTGAAGTGAAATGGACAAATGAAGACAAAGCGTCATTTCAATGCATCAAGAAAGTAATAAGAAAAGCACCAGTCTTGGCGAGCCCAGATTACACAAAGGAGTTTTGATTTTTTCTTTTGCTTCATAACATACTATCGCAGTTGTATTGTTACAAAAAAATGAGGAACATTTTGAGGGGCCCATTGCATTTTTTAGCAAAAGTCTCAGAGATGTTGAATTGAAATATGATATAATGGAGAAACAGGCCTATGCAATGGTGAAATCTCTCAAAGATTTCTGAACTTACGTGTTGCACTAAAAAATCATTGCTTATGTCAAACCAACTAAGATCCAGGAGTTTGACCTAGAAGTCAAACCAACTAAAATTATCAAAGGTCAAGGTTTAGACAAATTTCTTGCCGAATCAAATTTAAAATCACTTGGGATAAATCAACTGCAAGAGAATGAGGTATTTCTAGAAATAAACAAGCTTGATGTCACTGCACCTATAACCGAGATTCAAGACAAGTTTTCTACTTCGGCCTAGTATCGCGACATTGTCCATTACCTACTTATGCTCCAATGTCCTACTGAGTTAACCCCATATAAGGCTAGGATACTAAAGTTACATGATGTAAAATACTGTATCATAGATGCTAAATTGTATTGGAAAGACCCCTTGAGTTTCCTACTAAGGTGTTTAGTTGAAACTGAAATAGAAGGGGTTATGTATGAATTCCATGTCGAAGTGTGTGGAGGACATCATGCGTGGCGAGCAACAACTTATAAAATATTAAGATCTGGTTATTACTGGCCCAAATTGTTCACAGAGGTGAACAATAAAGTCCAAAATTGTGTCCCTTGTCAGTTGTTCATAGGCAAGCAGAAGGTCCTGGCTTTTCCCCTTATTCTAATTAAAACCGAAATCCCATTTCAACAATGGGGACTTGATTTCATTGGATAAATTCATCCACACTCTAGCGCACATCACAAATGGATCCTAACTGTTGCTGATTACTTCACTAAATGGGTGGAATCTATCGCCACAATAAATGCAACCAATTCAGTAGTAATCAGTTTTTTGGAAGATAATAGTTTATCTAGGTTTGGTTTTCCTTGAAAGATAGTCATTGATAATGCGCAAGCATTTAAATCATTGACCATGATAAATTTTTGCCAAAAATATAACATCATACTGTGACACTCCATAGCTTACTATCCACAAGGTAATAGTTTGGCTGAATCATCTAACAAAATCCTGATTATCGTGATAAAAAAGGTTTTAACTGAAAATAAGAAAGCATGGCATATCCATTTAAAATATGCACTATGGGCCAACAGAATAAGTACTAAAAGATCAATTGGGATTTCCCCTTTCTAGATGGTATATGGCACTGATGTTATTTTACCAATAAACCTAGCTCTTCCAGTAATGAAACTCTGGCAGGATTTGAATGAAGAACAAAACGATGATACTAGAAAGATAAACCAGTTGGTCGAATTTCAAAAAAATAGGGCCGAAGTGAATGGATAAAATGAAGGCCTTATTCGATCAGAAAGCTAAAGATAGAGAATTCCTCCCTAGTGACTTGGTCCTAAAATGGGAATCCCGAAAAGAAGATTCTAGAAAACAATGCAAATTCAATTCGATCTGGTCTGGCCCATACAGGATTTCAGCCTTGGAAGGAAAAAATGCTTGGTTATTAGAAAACCTAGATGGAGACATTCTCAATGCCCCTATAAATGGGATACATCTTAAACAATTCATGCAATAATGTTTTTCTAAATTCTCATTGTACATACCGATTTGTTTTCATGCTTTTTGTATAGTAAAAAAAAAAAAAAAAAAAACTCACACAAAGAAGTTTTTGAAATAATAGATAAGGGGGACTTAAGAAAAGTTTTTAAAAGCTAATTTAGAAAGTCTCCAAAAACAGTCATATGTACAACAATTTTTCTAAAAACCCCTTACCCTCCCCTTGACCACAGTAAAGTCTTTTCCCACTTTATCATGGATGACTAATCATAGAGTTTCCTAAGAACAGAAGGGTCTCACTTTGGTCATGAAAACTCTCGAACAAACTTTCAAGAAAGAGAGTAGGTTGTGTTTTTAGTTCTTTGACTTTGGATAGATCATAAACATGTCTAGGTTAATCCTGACCTTATTAGTTATCCTAATAGGAATAATTGATCGGTTTTTTATGCAGACCCTGCTATCCCTCCTAAGGGTTGCACGACCTCCAAGTCAGGATCTTCCACTTCTGGAGCTAAAACGACTCTTCGGGTTCCAACCTGGAACCTTTCGGATGAATACACAGGTCCCCTACACAAATTTTGTTGGCTGGTTTTTAGTGCCAACTCTAAGCTCCCACAACAAATGACCAAAGGTTGTGACTAAGCGCCAAGTCGAAAGGCGCTAATCGGGGTTCAGGCCTTGATAGATCAAGCATCCCATCTTCTAGTACCTCGAACTCCCAGTAGTCAAAATGCCGAGATGGACTAGTGATCACTTCCTTGGGATTTTTCATTTCATGAAATCTGGATGCAATGAATATCCTTGCTCTTGAGGATTCCCGGTCATTGAAACACCGAAATACTCATGCCTTTTTCTTTTCGGGATTTCGCACTTCGTGAAATCAATATGTAAAGGGTGTCTCTATCCTTTGGAAGTTTCGGTAGCTGAAAATCCAAAAATCCGAAATGAAAAAAGTCAAAACGTCTCAATGCGGTTACCTTCAGGATTTTGCGTATCGCGAAATCTAGGTGCGATGTGAGTTCCTTCTCCTTAGAATCCCCGATACCTGAAATGATGAAGTAAAGTATCCCAGAAATTTCCTCTTCGGGATTTTGCATTTTGCGAAGTCTAGATGCAAGGGATGTCCTTTCTCCTTAGGATCTCGGTAGAAAAAATGTCGAAATGTTGAAATAGAGAAAAGTCGAAACACCGAAGTGCCTTGGCACTTAATTGATGACTCATGACAACCCCTGAGATCAACGGTTCTCGTCGAATCGTGATTTCTCAATTTCGTGATTCGATTTTTGATGGGGCAGAACCTCTGTCTCTCCACTTCCTGATACCCAAAGTCCTGAAATGAACCAATGGTCCAGATCATTTTGGTTTTGACGGCCCTGATTGAATCACGATTTTTTAATTTCATGATTTGAGATTTTGAAGGACAGAACTCTTGTCTTTCCACCTCCCGGTACCCAAAGTCCCGAAATGAATTTCAATGAACTCTCGTCATTAACCTCCTTGCAACTCCTCCTGATCCAACAATCTGTGGGATTTCGTTATTCCCCCTCAAGGAGTCTCCACTGCCCGTTCAAATCTCAGGATTCTCCTCTTGGATGTCTACAGGGTTAAAGTCTTCACTCCTTTCTTCAGATCGGATGGCCTATGGAAATTGTTAAACATCAAAATTACTCACTTTGATAGTGACATAAGTGTCGCATTTTGCTCACAAAGTCACAAGTGTCGCATGTTTCTCACAAGTGTTAGGGAAGCATACTGCCATGATGCCTATGTCGTGCCTATAACGACATGAGAAAGAAACTTGAAACACCTCAAACATTTGATTTGGAAGAGGAGAAATGAGTCAGCAGGCTTGCAAACCTTTTGCCATCTGAAAGCACCTCAAAAACTGAGCTTTTGGAGGGGAGCGCTCCCCCTTACACTATCTCGGAGCGTCGACGCTCCCCCTTACACTGTCAGGGAGCGTTATAATGCTCCCTTTTCCCTTTTGAGGGAGAATTATAGATTTCGAAAGCGCTGGCACCCCCCTAAAGCCTACTAGGGAGCGCTATAGCCTCTGATGGCCCTTTTGAGGGAGCGCTACCCATTCTGGGCAGTTGTTAAGCTGTTGAGATGAATGGGGAAAGCATATTTTCATTCTTGGAAGGAAGTTGGATTCAAATCCCTAGTCCAGCCATGATCTTAGGGCAGATCCTCAACTGAAGGACGAAAATCCTCACCTTCCCCAAGGATATCTCAAGATTGTTGAGCCTCTCCAAGGCTATATAAGCAAGCTTTCTAATGGTGAAAGGGAGACTGGAAATGGAGAATTACGCCAAACTTATGATCTCATAAGTGGTGCTGGAACAGAGCTGATTGGGGGAAGAACCGCTGGTATGAAACTTATGATCTTGAAGAGAATACACAGTCATCCAAAGGAGAGTGATCAGTGAAGCTTTTATTGTCCAGGTTGTGGATCTTTCAGGCAAGGGTTAGACAAAGAGGACTCGACAAAGCTGTCGCATTCGCATCTACGATTGTAAGTACTATTGTCATTATTCTCATCAATATGACACGCTTGGCCTATTTATTTCTAGTTTGTGTCTAATGTTACATGAACTTATCATTAATTGATAGATCTATTTTCAAGCTAATATCAATAGAGTAGGAAGTAGTCGTATCTTGTTTGTCTGTAGAACTTAGCGAGGAGCAAAGGATTGGAGTGCAACTCGGAGAATGCATGGACAAACGTCGATAAAGAGGTACTTCTTTTATCCTTCCTTCTCATGTATTAGTTTAGATAGATTTGAAAGGAAGTCAGTGTCCATGTTAAGCATTTTCTGTCTAGAGTTAGGGTCAAGCTCTTAGAGGCGATCTACCTGTCCACAGGGAGATTTTCCTACAACAAAAATCTTAACCACGATCCAATGCTTGATGGTGTTCCTCCTCTTGAGATTTTCTCGACTTCGAATTAGAAACTTTTCTAAGTTTGCGAAGACCCAAATCTTCACTCCTTCTGGAAAACAAGCTCTGAGATCAGGCATTTTCTCCCTCTAGCTCAATGCACCCCTTGCATAGCTCTTGGTAAGGATAAAAACAATTCTACTATGTTCCCTCGGCTCGATGCACTCTTTGCAGATCTCTAAATGAAGAGAAACAATTGAAATTGGAAAAACAACTCACAGTTCCACCCGCTTGCTTATAAACCAGAAAATAGCAGGAAAATACACATAGTCCAAACACAATACCTTTGGATCAATTTTTCCATTTTGTTCTATTCATGAAAATGCCCACTGGCTACAAAATACATAAAGATTATAGTTGTTTCAAAACTGAGGGTTTCTGCTCTAACACTGATCTCTTTCAACTCCCCTTCTTCCTGCTTCTTCTTCCTCTCCTCTCTTTTTTTCTTTACTCTAACTTCTTTTAAACTTTACATAACTCAAAATATCTCCTAGGGTCTCTTCTAGCTACTTGCCTACTCTAAATATTATCCTACACTATCCTATATCAATCTCTTTCCAGAGCCGAAGTAGGAGCTTCTGCTCTGTTTAAAAATTCAAAAACTTGCTACAAAGGGAAAATCTGGTGTTGGTTCAAGCGTGCCTCTGAAAATGAATTTTGGTGCTAGGTGGAGGTAGATCCCGAAATCAGTTGAATTGTCATGTTTTGAAGTTTTGGGGGATATCTCGCGTGTCTGGTGGTCCCACCTCTATGTGCTTGCCAACGATGCTCCTGCATCATACTCCCCTTGAAAAAAATTCATGGACTCTTGTCCATGAGCTCCTCTACTGATTTTCCCTACTTCTGGATAGAAGCTTCATTTTCCCAACTGGCATCTTCTATTGGGTGTCCCTTCCATTTTACCATATACTCAAAATAATTCTTCCTTATGGTCTTCTTGCTAATCCTCTTATCAAGAATCCTCTCCATCTATGGCTTCTCTGCCACAGGCATCTGCTTCTCCCACTGAATATTTTCGTGATCTTCTGAGCCTTCTGCGTCGTCCTTCCTGTAAGGGTATAGGTATAAAATGTTGAATATGGGTGAAATGCCCACACCATCTGGTAGCTCGAACTCATAGGCGTTTGCATCAAAATTCCTCAAGATCTTACAGGGTCCCATCTTCTTCATCTTCAATTTGTTATATGTTCCTCTAGGGAACCTTTCCTTCTTGAGATGTGCCAAAACTTGGTCCCCCACTTCAAATTGAAGTTACATGTAATTATGATCAACTTTGTGTTTGTATTTCTGGTTGGAACTCTATAGTTGTTCCTTGATCTAGCCATCGAGCCTCTGTATTTTAGTAGAAAAATCCTCTTCTCTAGCGCTTCTGATCTCTCCTCGTTCCAAGTCTCTTAACTGAGATACTCCCCTGGGTTGCATTCCATAGAGTATTTGGAATGGGATTCTTCTAGTGCTCCTATTTGGTGAGTCACTGTATGCAAATTATTCTTGTGGTAGAATCTAATCCCACTGGTTATGATGTTCAGTAACCAGACTTCTCAATAGATTCCCCAAACTTCTATTTACCACTTCAGTCTACCCATCTGTCTGAGGGTGATAAGCTGAGTTGAAGGAAAATTCTATCCCCATATTCTTCCACAACGTCCTCCAAAAGTGACCAACAAACTTTGTGTCTCGATTTGAGACAATGCTTTTGGGTAGGCCATGAAGTCTTACAACTTCTTTGAAAAATAGATTTGCAACATGTGTTTCATCACTGGTATTATGGCATGGGATGAAATGTGCCATCTTTGAAAACCTATCTACCACCACAAATATGGAATCGAATCCCCTTTATGTCCTTGGCAATCCCAACATGAAATCCATGCTTATTGCATCCCAAGGCCTCTCTGGTATTGGCAATGGTTGATACATCCCAGTGTTATGTCTCTTCCCCTTTGCATGTTGACAGATCCTACATTTGTTCACAAATTTTATCACCTCTGTTCTCATACCTAGCCAGTAGTACGAACTGCTCAACTGTGAAAATGTTTTATCATGGTCGAAGTGTCCAACCAACCCTCCACTATGCTTCTCCTTTGGAAGATTGTCTCTCATTGAACATCATGGTATGCACAATTGGTTTCCTTTGAACAACAACCCTTCCTGAACCATATACTTTGTCCACTGACTTCTATCTCCTAGTACAGGTTTTGTACATGCTTCGTAGGCCTCCTTGAAATCTGCATCATCACAATATCCTTGAGGTGCTCAAACCCCAAGGTCTCCACCTGGAATTCCTGCAGAATTAAACATCTCCTTCTTAATGAATCAACAACCTTATTAGCATTCCCGACAATATGTTTTATGACAAAAGTAAAAATTTTCATAAACTCAACCCATTTTTCATGCCTCTAATTTAGTTTTTCTTATCGGTATATGAATTGTAAACCTTGGTTATCGCTATACAAGACAAACTCCTTCAGGATAAGATAATGTCTCCATTTCTTCAATGCTTTAATGATGGCATAAAACTCCTTATCATATGTGGAGTATTTACTCTTAGTCTCATTCATATTCTCACTGAAATAGGCAACAGGTCTGTTATACTGACTCAAAAAAACTCCTATTGCAACTCCACTTGCATCACATCTTACCTAAAATGTCTTCCCAAAATTTGGCAAGATCAGAATCAGTCATTCTGTTATCTTCACCTTCGGTATATTGAAGCTCCTTTTAGCCTCCTTTGTCCATTTAAAAGACTTGTTCCATTTCTTTACTATATCCATCATTGGTGCACAAATCCCATTGAAGTCTCTAATGAACTTTCTGTAAAAACTCAGTAAACCATGAAAGCTCCTTACCTCAAACATGTTCCTTGGTGACGACCATTCTCTGATCACTTTCACCTTCTCTGGATCCATCTTCAATTCATTCGAGGATATCACAAAACCCAAATAAATGAGCTCTGTCTTCATAAAAGAGGACTTCTTTAGATTGATCAACAACTTCTCCTGCTGTAGCCTCCTCATCACCAGTGTTAGGTGCCTCAAATGCTCCTGTTTAGTCTTTCTAAAGATAAATATATCATCCATATATATAACCACAAACTTTCTAATGAAATCCTTTAGAATTTCATTCATCATCCTCATAAAAGTACTTGGGGCATTCCTTAAGCCAAATGGCATAACCAACCACTCATACAGGTGTTGGAAAATATTTAACAAACATCGCATGCTTGTATGCTTGTCATTGATGGCAAGTACAAGAACGAAGATGGGCATTATGGGAAGATGTTGCAGAGAAGATTTGAAAAGATTAGAAGAGATAGTGCAGAGGATTGTTGGCAGATCATCAATGGAAAAATTAGAGTAAGCGGAACAAAGTAATATCGGGAGGAGAAGCAACATTTATGATCATTGGATCCCATTTTAATTCCCAAAATAAGGAGGACAGATAGATTTGATTGTAGACAAGAAGAAAGTGCAGAAGAGGAGGACATATATTAGGCGTCATATCTGAGCATAAGTTCCAACCATCGTTGGAATAGGGAGAACCTACACGTTCATTAAAGTGCAAGGAAAAGAGGGCTCACAAAATCTCAAAAGAAGGAGGATTGTCCATCTTCAGGCAGGACACGTGGCAAAATATCATCATGTCACTGATTGGAAATTCAAAGAAACGGGGTTCCCTAACCTCTCGAATTCACGATATGTGAAATCGTGAAACTATATTAGCCATCAGATCGAGGTTTGTTCTAGACCGTTGATCCATCTCCATCTCGGAGTGTCGCCTATCGTGACTTGGATGATGAGAACCTCTATCTAAGGAACAATGAGATACGAGATCGTGAAAAAATTAGGACCTTTGGATCACCAAGAATGTGGACCGTTGATCTGAGCTCCATTTTAAAGCTTCGCCTATTACGACTTGGAGAGGCAAGAAACACAACCATCGAAATCAAGATATGTGAAATCATGATTTAATCGCAGTTGTCAGATCAAGGTGTGATCTAGACCGTTGATTTGACTACATTTCGAAGTTTCACGAATCGCGACTTGGAGAGGAAAGAAACATAACCACAAGAACGTCGAAATCATGATATGATCTGAGCCATTGAATTAAGATCGGATCTGGACCATCAAATCACAGGACAAGTCGCTGACTTGGAGTCAATAGAGCATGGTGTGGAAACTCACGAGATGCAATATCGTGATAAGATCTTGACCGTCGGATCTATGGATATTTCAACCATCGATCAAACTTGATGAAGTTTATAAACTCATGAAATATGAAGCACCTTTTTGGCACAGCCTATGGTCACTGTTGATGGTCATGAGAAGGGAAGGAGTCAATTCAGATAAGCTCCATTTTGGGGTTTTGGGGATCGCGACTTGGAGAGTCGATATGCCTCATCTCCAGATTCACGAAATGTGAATTCATGAAAAGAACTTTATGCATAAGCGCTTGGTCATGGCCATGGTCATATAGAGGAAGGAGCTAGTGCAGAAAAACTCTGTATTGGAGTTTCGGAGATTGCAACATGAAGTGTCGAGACACTTGGCCAAAGGAATGCCAAAATGTCAAAACCTGATTTAAAGGCAAGATTAATAAAGTTCATCCAACAGTGTAGATAAACTTGAATATGATTGGAGGGCTATTGTTCTCTCTCATAGTTAATTCATCAGTTACGAATCAGTTAGCAAAACTGATTCATGATTCTTGATCGGTTGGCGTTTCAGTTGCTCAGACAATTTTTTCTTTTGCCTAAGAAGATGCGGAGTGTAACTCTTGTGGGTATGGTGCATAAAATAAAAATATACAAACTGTGCGTGGTTGGTTGTTTTGGATGAAAAATGAATTAAACTATAAGAAAGGGAAAATCACAGGATGTGCAGTGTGAGACTAAAAATATGTGCAGTGTGAGATAAAAATCAGAGAAGAGGAACAAATGAGGAAAAGACTTGAAGAAAAGCAGAATGACAAAACAAGTTGAAGCAGAGCATAATTGTAGAACAGAAAAAGGAAGAGAAGAATTGCAGAACAGTTAGAAGAAGACCAGATTTACAGAACAGAGAAGAAGTGGTAAGAATCGATTTGTCTGTGTAGTTGGTTGTTTAATTATTCATTTATATTCTAGGGTGGTTGGGAGGTGTTAGGGAGGACTGTTTTCCTTAAAGGTTCAAGTGGGAGCTTGAACACAAGGAGTTGTAGCTTCCATCTGGTTGCAGCCAGAGAAACCAGGGTGGCAGGGTGGTGTAAGGGAGAACAAGTGTTCTCTGTTATACAAGTTGGAGCCTGTGTAACTGGAAGTTGGTGCTTCCATCCAGTTGGTGCTAGAAAATTAGGGGAGTTGGTGCTTCTTTCTAGTGGGTGCTAGATAAACAAGAGATTTGGTGCTCTCAAACAAGTTGTAGCTTGTGAAACAGAGGTAGCAGCCTCACATTGAGTTGGTGCTCAATTATAAATGATGTACTTAACTTAAAAGACTTCCTATCATTTTGAAGAAGAAGAGGTTTTCTCCCTTTATGGGTTTCCTCGTGAAAATCTGTCTCTGTGTATACCTTATGTGTGACTGATGCTCATTACATTAATTGTCCATATGTTGTATAATTTCATTGATCACTTGAAGAAATATTAAGAATGTATTAATAGACTTAAAATTGTTTAAGCATAATAAAAACTGATTCACCCCCCCCTTAGTTGTCTTAGTAATTTCAACAATGGGTATCACAGCCAGTTCCTTTTATTCAAAGGTAGATTTGTAAGCTTAAACATGACAAGTCATGAATGGACTTCAGCCTATAAGCCCCCTCTGTTTGATGGAACAAATTTTTCCTTCTGGAATATTAGAATGAGAACATACTTAATGTCCCTGGGTGTTGATGTTTGGGATGTAGAAGAGACTGGATATACAAAGCCTGTTGTACTAGCCTCCAAGGATGACAAGTTAGAGTTTAGTTTTAATGCTAAGGGAATGAATGCTTTCTTGAATGGACTTGCTGAAGCTGATTTTGTAAAGGTGATTCATCTTGAAACTGCCAAAGCAATGTGGGATAAACTTATTAGCAGTTATGAAGGAAATGAGAAAGTAAAATATGCCAAACTTCAAACATACAGATTGAAATTTGAACAACTAAAGATGAATGAAGATGAAACAATTAGCAAGTATTTTTTAAGAGTTGAAGAACTTGTAAATGCCATGAAGGGTCTTGGAGAGAAGATTGAAGAATCATTTTTAGTTTAGAAGATTTTAAGATCTCTGCTTGATAAATTTAATTCAAAAGTCTCTACAATAGAAGAACTAAGTGATCTTAAAAATCTGTCCATTGATCAACTCCTAGGAACTCTAACTGCATATGAAATGAGAATTAACAAAGATAAATCTAGTACTAGAGAAGCATCTTTTAAAGAAGACAAGAATACTGATTCAGAATTAGATGATATTGAGGCAAAATTTGTGAGAAGGTTAAAGAAAGGATAAGCAAAATATCAAGGGAAGTTGCCCTTCAAATGCTTTAACTATGGTAATATAGGTCATTTTTCATCTAAGTGTCCCCATCAAAAAAAGGACCATAACTCTGATGATGAAAAGAAGTACAAATACAAGAAATATAATAAGAAGAAAAGTTTGGTTGCAAATAATGAAAATTCCTCATAAGACACCGATAGTGACTCTTCCTGTGAAGATAAGACAAATGACTTCATGCTTATGGCCAAAGAGGATTATGATAATAAAAGCATATGCCGCGATGATAATGATGAAGAATTTGTGGTTGATATGGAAGGAGAACTGATCAGTGCATTGGAAGAAATTGACAGACTCGGAATTAAGAACAAAAAGAAAAAACAATTGCTAATACAGTTCGAGAAAGACAGTAAATAGCCTGATGAAGACTTTGCCCTACTGAAAGTGAAATTAGAAGAGGCAAAGAAAATAGAAGACATACTAAAACAACAGTTGTCAGAGAAGAAAACCAGTTGTGAAGCCTTAGAAGAAGAGATAGTAAAAACAAGAAACGAAATGGAGAAGTTTAAGGGATTGTATCATCAAAATATGCCAAGTATTAAAGCCTCAGAAGGATTAACCTCCATTCTAAATCAACAAAGAAATTCAAAATTGAAAGTTGGATTGGGATATGAAGAAGGATCAAGTAGTGATCATCCAAGTAAGATAGAACCTATTAAGTTTTTCAAATCCTCAAACATTGACAACAGTCACTCTATAGAAACAAAGAAGGAAAATTAGCCACCAAGAAGGAATGAAAGAAAAAGCAACACATCTAAATTTGTAGATCAGAAAGATTATTGACATGAAAGAAATCAACCTCCTCAAAGAAGACAGATTTTTTCAAGGTACAAAGATATTTTATATGGTTATTGTTTTTTCTGCTCTAATTTTGTTCACAAAGCTATAAACTTCTCTTTAAGATTTAGATGTGAACAATCAAGATATTCAATGAATAACTATCTTCCACAACAAAGATTGAGACAACCAAGAAACAAACAATCACAGACGATAAATCATGTGATCACTGGGAGAAGGACACAAGTGAAATGTAACAAAAATTATAAGCATAACAATCATTATGATCTATTATTCAATGAAACAGAATGTTACAACTACCATAATTATGGACATAAAGCTTCAGACTGTCACTTAAAGAATTACAAGTTAGATTTGATCCCCACTACTGAAAATGTCAAAGTTTGGAAGAATAAAGTAGATGACAAGTGTGGACTAGTGCTATCAGCCCAAAGAAAAAAAAATCCCTGGTATATTGACAATGGATTCTCCAAACACATGACTAGAGACAAAAGTAATTTTCTAACTCTAAGTGATAGAAAATCAGGGAATGTAACTTTTGGAAATGATGCACCAGAAAAGATAAAAGGTAAAGGAATTGTAAGTTTGAGTAATGGAAAAAGGAAAGCTCAGGATGTGCTGTTTGTAGAAGGTTTGAAACATAATCTTCTTAGTGTCAGTCAAGTCTGTGACCGAGGGTGTGAAGTTTTTTTTACCTCTAAAGACTGTAGAATAAAATTTGTGGATTCAGGATAGCTAGTTGCAAAAGGTATAAGAACAAAAAACAATATCTATGTATTAAAATAAGAAAAAGAAGAATGTCACTTAAGAAAATATGATGAAAGTTGGTTGTGGCATAGGAGACTTGGTCACCTAAATTTTGATCACATAATCGAACTCAGAAACAATGGGGCAGTAAAAGATCTTCTGAAGATATCAAATTCATATGACTCTGTTTGTAAACCTTGTCAGATAGGAAAGCTTACTCGCACTTAGTCCAAATATAAAAACTTTCCTTCAACAGAAAAACCTCTCCAGTTAGTACATATGGATCTATGTGGACCATCAAGGAAAGAAGGTACAGGAAAAGAAAATTACTTTATGTTGATTATTGATGACTATTCTAGACTAAATTGGGTTTCCTTTTTGAAAGAAAAATCTGAAGCATTTGAAAGGAGCAAGATCAATGATGAATGAAAGGAACATACCTTAGACATATTGGGTGGAAGAAATTCATACAACTGTTCATATCCTTAACAAAGCTCATCTCAGGCTACACAGTGACAAGACTCCTTATGAACTATGGTTTGGAAGACCTGCTTCAATCAAGCATTTTAAAGTCTTCGGGAGTAAATGTTATATCAAGAACAATGATGAAAATATTGGCAAATATGATGATAGGGATAATGAAGGTATCTTCTTGGGTTATGCTACAAATAGTAAAGGGTACAGATGCTACAATAAGAGACTGCATAAACTAGTTGATTGTATAGACATAAAAGTTGATGAAGAAATCTCGGTCAAGAATGTAGGCAGTGCTGAACCAAGAAAATAAGATATAGTTGAAGATGAAGATGAACGGGTCCAAGGATTAGAAAAGTAAGAATCTGAATCAGATGAAGATACAAATACTTAGACTGACACAAATCAGCAGAAAGAATCAAAATCACCTCTCAGAATTATTAAAAAGAATCATCCTGAAAATCAGATAATTGGAGATATAAATAAAGGAGTTCAGACAAGAAGGAAATTGATTAAAGATTCAGAACAATCTCATGTTGCCTTTTTATCTATGATTGAGCCTAAAAATTTGAGGAAGCTAGATAGGATGATGAATGGATTAGAGCAATGAATGAAGATCTTGATCAAATTTAAAAGAACAATACTTGGGAACTTGTCCCTAGACCTGAAGATAAGAATGTAATAGGTTCCAAATGGGTGTTCAAGAATAAAATGAATGAAAAAGGGAAAGTTGTTAGAAATAAATCCAGACTGGTCTATAAAGGGTATGCACAAGTTGAAGGTCAGGACTTTGATGAAACCTTTGCACCAGTGGAAAGATTGGAAGCCATTAGAATGTTTCTTGCCTATTCATGTCATAAAAACTTTAAAGTTTATCATATGGATGTTAAGTCTGTTGGACAACTGAGAGGGGGGGGTGAATCAGTTGTTATCATGCTTAAACAATTATGATTCTTTTAAACTCTTTGCAGAAACACTGAATGATGATCACAATAATGCAGGGAAATAAACAATGGCACTTTCAGCAACATTCACATATATGAGAAACATAGAGACAGATATTTCCCGAGGAAACCCATACAAGGTAAAAACCTCTTTTTCTTTATATGATAAGTAATATTTACATTCTTTACATTATCATACATATGAGCACCAACTCACAATGAGGCTATGACCTCTGTTTTGCAAGCTACTACTTGCTGAGAGCACCAACTCTCTGTTTTCTCTAGCACACACTAGAAGGAAGCACCAACTCCCTGGTTTCTCTAGCACCAACTAGAAGGAAGCACCAACTCCTTGAGTGTTTCCATCACCAACTAGATGGAAGCACCAACTTCCAATCATACAGGCACCAACCTGTATAACAGAGAACAAGAGTTCTCCCTTGCACCACCCTGCCACCTAGGTTTCTCTGGCTGCAACTAGATGGAAGCTACAACTCCCTGTGTTCAAGCACCCACTTGAAATTATGAGGACAACAATCCTCCCTAGCACCTCCCAACCTCTCTAAAATATAGATCTTTTCTACTAAAACTTATTACAGTGATATGATGTTCAACAATGGATTACCAGACTCATCACTATTCTGCTTCATTTTGTTTCTCTGTCTAGCTCATTGCCTTTCTGCACACATGACTTGTGTTGTCTGTTCTTCTGCTTTTTATGCTCTGTGCACCATGTCCATTCACTGCACAGTTCCTCTTCTGTGCATTTCTAGTTCTGCGCTCTGCCTCCTTTCTCACACTTCAATCCTTCTACACAACGACCACAACAACTCCAATAGCAACAACAAGCCTTTCTCTTCTCTGTACCATGTATATATAGCTTCTGTGCATCTTGTGCATGCAATATTCACCATTCTTCTGCATGCTCATACTGCGCCAATCTCCTCCACATCTCAAGTGCTCTGCGTGATCATCATTACGACTCTTCAAATTTCTGGCAGTTCAACCCCTGTGTCTATCATCACTAGGTGTTAAGCCTAAATTCCTTTTTCTCTCTGCCAGTTGATACTCTTCGTCTTCTCTGTTACAGTCGAGCTCATCCTTTTTTTTTTAGTTACGAGCTCAAACCCTCATCCAGCTGTCAATTTCCTCCATGAATCATCTTCATTCGACTGACAGATTCCATGTGGCTCTTCAACTCCTTTGGAAATCACACCAAAGTGTCTTCTCATCCTTTGGTAGAAACCATCAATGGTTTCTAGCAGTTTTACTGTGTCGTGCAACAGTAGCCCTCCGATCTTGTTTAAATTCACCTACACCGTTGGATTGAATCCATCGGATCTTGCATTCATTTTGGCATTTCGACATTCGACAATTATATTCTGAGTGTCTTGACACTTCATTTTGCGATCTCCGAAGTTCCGATACAGAACTTTTATGTGCTAGATCCTTCCCCAATATGACTATGGTCATAACCAAGCGCCTATGAAAAAAGTGCTTTTCGCGAATTCATGTTTCGTGAATCTGGAGATGAGGCATCTCGACTTTCCAAGTCCCGATCTCTGAAACCCCAAAATGGAGCTTATCTAGACTGACTCCTTCCCTTATCATGACCAAGGGTTGTGACCACAACCTTATGCATAAGAAACTTTCACGATCTCGCATCTAGCTGTTCCTTAGGTGTAGGTTCTTGTCACTCCAAGTCGCAATAAGAGAAACTTCGAAAGGGATATTTTATGGTGATCTGATCTTTCACCACACGTCCTCTTGATAAAACGGTCCATGGTTAAGTCATGATTTTTCATATCGTGAAATCGGGATTCCTGTCGTGAATATTCTTTGACAACTTCAATACTCTATCCTCAAAACCCCGAAAGGGACTTGGATCAACGGTCCATATTCTATCTTGATTAAACGACTGTGATTTAAGTCATGATTTTGCATATCGTGAAATTGGGATTCCTATTGCATTGTTTCTTTGACATCTCCAACACGCGATCCTTGAAACTCCGACATGATGTAAGTCTACTGACATCACATGTGTTAAATAACTGCCACGTGTCACCCTGATTCATGACTTACATGTGCTTGGCATGTTGAATCAGTCTGACACTTGCCATTACCTGGTTGTGCCACATGTTCCTAGATGACGTGGTTTGCTAATGTGAGTTGGATCGACGGTCCAGATGTGATCTTGGTTTGACGGCTCAGATTACATCGCAATTTTGCATATCGTGAAATCAGGATTTCTGTGGATGATATTACTTGTCATCTCCAACTCTCGATCCCCGAAACTCTGATAGGGAGTCGGATCAACGGTCCACATAACCCCCTGAGATGGACGGTCCTCCTACTTTTGGGATTTGTGAGCCCTCTACTCCTTTCACTTTAAAGATCATGCAGGTTTTCCTCGATCCATCGATGGTCGGACTCTGCACTCAGATCTAATGCTTGAGATCTATCCTCCTCTTCAACGTGCTCTTCTTGTCTATATTCATATCTGACGGCCCTCATGCTGTCAGGAATTTTGGATGGGATCCAACAAACAGAAATGCTTCACAAACTTTATGAGACTTCATCATGCCTGATCAACAGTTTAGATCAATCCTCGATTTGACGACTGAGGATTGTTGCGTTTAGACAATTGTTGCGTTGCTGGTCTTCCTGACTATCACTATGTTGCTGATCATCGCTGCTGTACTCAATCCATCATCGATGTTGTACTTGTCATCAATGACAAGAATACACTGTGTGTAAAACATACCAAACATCCTCTGCACTATCTCTTCTGATCTTATTGAGGTTGCTCTGCAGTGTCTTCCCAAAATACTTTTGCTGCCCGTCTGTTACATTCTTCCTATACTCATGCCATCTTCATTGTTGTAATTTCCATCAATGACAAGCATATGCTACCTGTGAAACATTTCCAACAATCTCCCCCTTTAGCATTGATGACAACAAAGGCACCCAGATTCTTTTCTCCCCCTTTGACATCAATGTTAAAGAGAAGGCATGCTCCCCCTGAGCTATTGCAGTAATTTTTAGGAGGCATTAGATATTCAAATAATAGAAATCTCCCCCTAACAAGATGGACTCTTTTAGGTGTGAAACGAAATGACACCCAGCTGTTATCACTGAAATTTCATCTGCACATGGCGACAAGAACTCCACATCATCAAAACAGCAATGAAGTCATTCATGGCACTGAATTAAGTTCACAGCATTCCAGAAGGGTCAAAAACTATACCAAGTAACCAAAAATTGAAGGGCGCTTTACAGCAGCTTGATGCGCGCGCATATGCATGGGACAAAAACGTGTTATCAGTGAATGCACGCGCCGACATGCGCCTGTCAACACAAAAACCTGCGCATCTGCTAATACGGCACATTAATTGCATAATTCGACCTCCCGACCGCCTATGGATCGGCCCCCAAGATGATTTGACACTCGAATCAGGGTCGACTTTGCAAATTTGGCGAATTAAATGACCTAAGTGAACCCTAAAGAGGTCTGTGTTCACACCGGAAGTTGGTTACGTGACCGCCTGGAAAAATGCTATAAATAGCCGTGAAGACTCATTGTTTCAACAGAGAATTCAAGGCATTGTTACGCTGTCCATATGATTCAGAGCTCAACCTTTGACAAACAATTCATCAGCAGTTTAACTCAGAGTTCTTTCATCACTCAGTTCAGTTTTATTCAGTTGTAAGGAAAGCTTCAGTTGAGGGCCCTGAAGAGCCTTCCATTGGAGGGAGGAGGCACCCTTGGTCCCTCTCTTCTGCGTGCGCTCTGGTTTCAATAAAGAACCTACCTGAAACCTTGGACGACACATGTGTCTGTTGTTTAATGTTCCTTGTCGATTTTTGTAATGTTATTTGCTTTCAGTTTGTAGTTAGATTATAGTTTGTTTCTTTTTCTGTTAACCATTTTGTCCACAACATCCTGTTCTGCCTTTCCAAGCCCAACAAGGCATGCCAGCGGTCCTATTTTTGCTCGCCTGGTGACGATTTGAACGCGAACAGATTGGCGACTCCACTGGGGATTTTTTGGTATTGAATCCTCCCTCAATTGGGTTTAATTCGCTTTCCTTTTGTTTTTTTTAACTTGCAGGGACTCAAACCGGCTTTCGCCGACCTGTTAACTGGCCGATTCACAGCAGAATCGAGAGAACCGGTTTTTTTTCTCAAACGCGCGGGTATTCCACCCCACAGACGCGCGCATGTGCTCTGGTTTTTGATACGGTCTGCGCGCACATGCGCACCTGTCCATGCTAACAGCCGCACATTTGAACAAAATTTTTCATTGTAAGGTTTTGATGTGGGAAAAGTTAGTTTCCTTTTCAAAAATGATGTATGCATGCTCTAAATACTGCACCACTTAGACCCCTCAACTTATAAAGGGGATAATCTAGCAAACATAGGCACTTAGGTGGATAAAAATCATTTTTCCCTTATTTGCTTTTCGCCATGTGGATGGCTCATTTTGCTTTATAATATAAGTGGAACATAAAATCACATCTAAACTCACATTCAGGACTAGAAGTTGCAAGTAACAATCTTGACTATTCTCTTCTCTCGCGCCATCAAGCGACCTTGAGAATCAGAAAAAGATTGCGAAAGCGATCTCATCTCCCTTGAAACAAAAAATTTCAAAACTTTTAGGAGAGGACAACGGCTCTTTCGAGACCCCTCTTAGTTTCATTTTTCAAACGCATTCTTGTAACGGGCCCATACATGCCCACATGTCAACAAAGCTAGAATAGTGTTTGAAATTCTGCTTTCTTAGATCAGAAAACTAGGAGAGTTTAAAAGTTTGTAATGGGCCCACACATGCCCACATGTTCAAATCTAGGATAGTTTCATGCTTTTTCTAGATTAAGTCACACATAGGGAGTTAAAGGATAGTAACAGACCACAATGTCCACATGCTAGTTTCTTAGGGCTTTTAAAATTCCGCAAGGTTGTACCAATGGAATCTAGTTGATTTAGGTAAACAAACTCTTGTAAAGGACCAAGCGATGTCCACATACTGCAAGGTGACATCTAAATAACTAAAATTTTGGTACACTTTCACTCACACACAAAAGTCACTTTTGCACTCACATAGCCTCTTCTCGAAATGTGGCGGTTTAAGTAGGTTTCCTCAAAAGGGATTCTGAAAAACCCCATCCT
>ML784756.1:887811-902052 GCA_009831015.1 Picea engelmannii | reverse complement strand
CATGTAAAAAGGTAAACTACTATTTTTTAAAGACTTTTGATTGTGAAGCATTTGTCCATATTGATAAAGAAAATAGAACAAAGCTTGAGGCAAAATCCAAGAAGTGTACCTTTATTGGATATAATGTTAATGATTTTGGTAATAACTTATGGGATTATGAAAATCACAAAATCATTAGGAGTAGAGATGTGGTATTCAATGAAAATATCATGTATAGAGATCAATGGTAGGGAAAGAAACGGGAAAAGGAAAACAAAAAATACATAGTCCTTGATGAAATCAAATAAAATGAAACTCCAAAGGTTTCAGAAAATAAAAATGTACAACAGCAGGAGTAGCAGACACCTTAAACTCGTACAAGTGTTGTTATAAGATCTATTAGGTTAAGTACACCCCCTGAATGATACTCTCCTTCATTTTATTATTTATTGTTGATTGATTCTAGTGAACCAGAAAGTTATGAAGAGGAAATGCAGGTAGACACTAAAAATAAGTGGGAGCAACACAAGAAAGAGGAAATGGATTCATTGATAAATAACCAAACTTGGGACTTGGTTCAGTTGCCCGCAGAAAAAAGAGCATTGTAGAATAAATGGGTTTACAGGTTGAGGGAAGAAGATGGAGGCAAAAAACAGTACAAGGCCAGACTTGTTGTAAAGGGGTTTGCACAAAAGAAAGGTATAGATTTTGATGAAATATTTTCTCTTGTTGTTAAAATGACTTCAATTAGGACTATTTTAAGTCTTGTCACAGTAGAATATTTTCATCTTGAACGGTTAGATGTAAAAAAAAAAAAAAAAATCTCCATGGGGATTTGGAGGAAGAGATTTATATGCAACAACCACAGGGGTATGACGTCAAAGGGAAGGAGAATTTGGTATGCAGGTTGAAGAAGAGATTGTATGGACTAAAGCAAGATTCAAGGTAGTGGTATTTGAAATTTGACAAGTTTATGACAGAACAATGTTGTAGTAGATGTCATTCTAATCACTGTGTTTATTTTAAGAGGCTAGAAAATGGAAGCTATACTATCTTTCTATTGTGTGTAGATGGCATGCTTATTGCAGGGTCTAAAATGAATGATATAAATGTGCTCAAAAGGAAATTATCTAATTCATTTGTGATGTAGAATTTGGGTGTTGCAAAGAAAATTCTTGGTATGAGAATAAAAAGAGACAATAAAAATAAAAATTTGACATTGTCTCAGGGAGAGTACATAGAGAAGATGTTGGAGAGGTTTATAATGCAGAATGAAAAACCAGTTAGTACACCTTTGGCTAACCATTTCAAATTAACCAAGGAAATGTGTCCCAAGACACAGGAGAACATAGAAAACATATCCAAGGTCCCTTTATTCATTAGCAGTTGACAGTTTGATATATGCGATGGTGTGCACAAGACCAGATATTGCACATGAAGTGGGAGTTGTGAGAAAGTATATGAACAATACAGGGAAATAAAATCGGGAGGCACTAAAGTGAATTCTCATGTATTTGAGAGGTACTACTACTCATGCATTATGTTTTGGAGGTTCAAACAGTGTTCTACATGGATATGTTGATTCATATATGGAAGGTGATAAAGATAGCAGGAGAACAACCACGGGGTATGTTTTTACTGTAGGTGGAACAACAATAAGTTGGATTTCAAAACTATAAAAGATTGTTTCGCTTTCAACAATGGAAGAAGAGTATGTTGTTGTTACAAAGGCTAGTAAAGATATGATCTGGTTACAAAGGTTTATGGAGGAATTGGGAAAGAAGCAAGAGAATTTCAAATTGTATTGTGATAGCCAAAGTCTCATTCAACTTGAAAAAAACTCAACCTTACATTCTAATAATAAACATATACAACTTAGGTACCACTTCATATGATTTGTTTTAGGAGATGGGAAAATGAAGTTGGAAAAGATACATACTAGCCAGAATCATGCAGACATGTTAACAAAGGTAATAACCAGGGAGAAACTGATTTCTTTCTCAGTTTCAGTTGGCATTCAAGCATGAATATGAAGATGAGAAACTTTCCAAGTCCAAGGTGGATCATAGTCCAGCAAGTACAACAACAGTGGAGTTGTTGTGATCAGTCTCCAAGTGAGAGGTTATTGGTTGTGGAGCATGATTATCTTCATGATTCAAAGGTCTTGTTTTAGCCGTACTTGGATCCCATTTTTTGACGGGGGGTGTGGGGGGGCTTTCCCCCCGACATCTGTCACTAGGGGGGTCCAAGGGGGACAACAAAAATATTTTGGATCCCCCCTTTGGTGGGGGTTCGAGGGAAGCACCCCGAAAGAGAATTTTTTGGGAAAATTGCCTTGTAAAATATTGCAATTTCATAGTCAATTTGAACCACTCATCATTAGGTTGCATATCCATTGGTAGAAGTTATGTTAGGTTTTTTTTCCCTAGAAGAAAATCCTCTTTTATGTGTGATGGAATTGTATTGTGGTTGTGTCTTTGAGTGAATATTTTATTCTGAGAGAGGAAACTGTGAGAAAATGAGAGGAAGTTACAACAAGTATGTTGTAGGTTGTATCCCTTCATTTTCTAGATAATAATAAAGGAAGGAATCTAAATTTATTTGGTGGATGTATCCCACATTGGGTGAACCACGTATATTTGTGTCTCTATTGTATTGTGTATCTTTTGTGTTTTATTTCCGCATCGATTTTTATTTTATTTCTCTACGATCCTCTTTCCTATCTAACTCATTGGCATCTACAGACTGCAATTCCACTTCTCACACACAACATAAACTATACTCTCAGACAATTTTATCAGCAATTTTTTTTCCACATTCACAAGCAGGTAGTAAACCCGCTCTGATACCAATTGATGTAGGGTAAAAACAAGACTTGCTAACAATATGTAATAGACATAATTCAAACCTTTAGATACTAAACCTTATTCTTCGATCACTTTTGTATTAGCAATAGGTATTCCTCTTCGACCTACTCTTCCTCTTTCTCTAGCTATAAACGTAATTTTTCAACTCTAATTATCTTTTGCTTGCTTCCACTCGTCAATTAATTGTGCTTTAACAACCGTGAAATCCATCATTTAACACTTATTTTAACCGGCCATTAGACCACTAAGAACAGAAATTGTGACTCCTCCTCTACTCTATTAACTGACCATTGAGACACTAGACCACCGACCCATCAGGGAAAACCTCTCAAACCTTAATTTCTCTATGAACTGACTACTCGGACATCAGACCATTGGTCTATCAGTCCACTGGGGAATAATAAAACTTGTCATCGACCATCGTCCCATCGAACCTGGGACATAATATAAATACTCCTTTTTGAAATTGCTCCTATCTGATTAATGGAATTATCTTGATGGAAAATTAAACAAGTACACCACTTATCATTCTCTTGACCAGCCACTACACCACATTGTGAATAAAAAATTATTTCTTTTTGTATCAAGGTCAGTCTGATTGAATTGGAGCCCTTTAAAGACAACGATTCCGCTAGATTTATCCTACAAATTAGTCTGAGCATCAAAAATTTATCCTCTACGATTTCATTGTTTCCATACAATTTATCAATTCCAACAGAACCAGAGTGAACACAACAATTAATGATGTGCAGAGAACCGAGTTGGGAGGCAAAATCATTCAATGAAACACCAAGTCTGAATAGGAAAGCAATTGTTCATTAACATTATTATTTTATCACTACTCCCAATTCTGCATTTTAATGCCCATGTATTTTGTTTATACAAACAAGAGTAAATTGATTCAAATAGGATCGATCCTCTATTCTTTGGAAAAATCTAAACAAAAGCATCTAATTTTTTCAACAATCGATTTGTTTCCTTGAATAAGATCGAATCCAAAAAATCCTCTAGCTCACCCTAGATTTTCTAAATCCTTCAACTTCATATCTAAAATAGAATATTTTGTTACATTACATGGAAAAACACTCGCTTCTCATAAACACACTTGGAACTATTCTAGAACTATGACAATCTTAGGAAAATAAACAAAATTACAAAATTCCATAACATTAAGGAAACCAACTTCCTCTCATAAATTCATAAGACCTTCTCGAGGTCAATTATTGATTTTACTTTGAAATATGCTCCTGCATCACCTACCCTCATGACAACATGCAGCCTCTAAATAAAGCATCATAGATTTTCAACCCCGGTCACAAAAAGAAAGTTCTAGTGGGTGGAAACAAGAATGTTGTTCCTCCTTTCTTGAGGGTACTTGTACACTTCCATACAATGCCATTATCCATATTTGGATCAATATACAAGCTTTATATTTTGATTCCTTAGACAATCACAAAGTATGAGACCACATTGATATGAGTTGTAAACCTTATCTATTGATGAGGTGTCATCATGATCCATTGATGAGCTGCCCATGAGATCTATATTTAGAAGTGTTCCAATCCATGTACTATAAATTCATATCATGAGATCAATATAATGTGTAACAAATTGACTTAAATCCTTTTCCACCAGTGCTTGTATTGTCTTATTGGTGCCCTATTTCTTAACATGGTATCAGAGCTCTTATGATCTTAAGGGCCTCATGTCTACATGACTTGGCTTGGAGGGACTCTATATATATATGATGGTACAATGAATTCTCTAGTTCCATATATTAAAAATTTCGAGAAATATGTGATCAGATCTCAACTTGACTCCACTTAATAGTGAATATACTAATCAACAACATTCTTCAGAACGATGGGTTACCCACTTCAGTGTATGGTTGTGAAAATCCATGCGGTGAAGTGGTTGATCTGAGGACAAAATCATTAAGGATATGAATAAATCCAATTGTGAGGGACCAAGTACACCAATATTATTTGTATTCTTTATGGATCTACGCTAAATTCTGATGTTCTAATTATTTCCAGCTTTATTTCTCATGTTAATATATTATATATAACGAAGAGTTTGGAGTGGTTTCCAGTTTTAATATCCTATCCACTTATTTTTCTCTATAGCTAGATATAGCTGGAAATCCTTAATTCCTTGTTCAAGTTTCATCAACTCAAGGATCCGTTGATTGTGTCAATACGCTGGTGACCGGATCGACTGGAGTGTCTTTGAATGGGTGGTGAGAGAATAGTTTTTATCACAACATATCGTTGGGAATTTTTTCCAATTGAGAGCAGTGTGAAGTGGAGACTGGTGTGTGCATAGAGACAAATAAATAAATTGTGAATAGAACTTGGAACCAATGATCGAGGTGAAAATAGAACCTGGAACCAATTATGTGCAAACAGTCACTGGAACAACCTATGAATAGAATTTATAGAATGTCTCTCAGGAAATCAAAGAACTGCAAGAGTACAATCATGAATTGGAAAATTGAGTTTAAAAACTTGAGTGGTATTAGTTCAAAAGAAAAAACTAATTGATCACATGGTTAATACAATATATTCGGAAAATGATCTTCAAAATAAAATAGATATGAAGGATCAATTGATTGATGCACTTCAGATAAAATTGAGAGAAAGGAATAATCAAATTGATGACATGATTGATGCATCATCTTCAACAAATAAACTCATACAAAATGTTGATGCAAGTTGTGACACAGAGGATCTAATAGAAAATTTTGATGCAACAAGTGATATAGAAGATTTTATCCAAAAGGTTGATGCAACATCTGATACAATTGAGTTGATGAAAAATTTTGATGCAACATGTGATACAAATGAGTTCATACAAAATGTTGATGTGACTTGTGACATACAAGGAATAATACAGATGGTTGATTATAATTGTGATACACATGACCTAATTGTGGATACAAAAGAAACACAAGATATTGATCATGAATCCTTAACTAGTCATGACATGGAATTATACAATGGACCAATGAAGGAAATTCTTGTTGACTAAGAGTCAGAAAACGTAGCATAGAATGAAAGCAAAGGAGACAACAAATGTGAATTTGAACATACAAAAGAACAACATCAATAATTACAAAATGATCTTTCCAAGATTATTGTTAGACATTTGAAAGAACTATCATTCAACAAAAATTGGCATGGATTAGGATATGACAAAAGAAACACCTTTCATATCCCAGATTAATCTAAATTGGTTCAGTTTGTGTGTGGGATCTCTTAAATAAGTGAATAATCTTGGTAATAAGTGTCGACATTGGCATAGAGTTGGTCACATGGAGAATAATTATTTTGATCTCCATTATTGTCTTCATTGTGGGAAGACAAATTATCTCTCAAAAAAGTGACGAAAGACAAAGAAGGTTAAGCAAATAGTTCATTATTTTTTTATCAACTCTTGGAAATGGAATCAACAAGTAAATAAGTTGCATCAGTATTACCATCTAGTCAAGACAAAGATAAATCCACAGCTTCATGGAGAAATGCCAATAGTAAAAATATTTCAAACAATTATCCCAAATGATTTTAGTGATGATCTGGATCCAATTCTATATGTTAAAAGGGCTACCGATTTGTTCCCTCGTATCACACCGAACACTCTAGATAGGTTCAGACCTCTTATGAAGTTCCGCGTAGATATGCATTTTATATATATCACCGTGCACACAGATGAGAATAAAGAAGAGATTCAGTCATACTATAAGCTCACTAAGCAGGACCTGGAAGAAATCACTAAGGAATGGCCTGCAGAGTTCCTTATACCAGTCGACAAGACAGAACTGTTCTACCCAAACCTCATTGGAAGCCCAGTGGTTACCCGTGAGGAGTATGATGCACCCAGCAGTAGTAGAAGGAAGAAGAAAGAAGATGTACAAGAGTTGAGCAGTGCCTCAGAAGAGACTCCTTAAGAATCACCTGGCAGAGGAGGTGGTGATGAAGTGGACAAAGAAGAGAAAGAAGGGGAAGAAGATAAGAAGAAGCAAGGTAAAGTAACATCTCCATAGAATCCCCCTGATGACGCAAATCCATCGAAGAAAAGAAAGGTTTCCCCCATGAAACCTACATCACGGAAGAAGTACAAAGAAAGTAAGTCGAAGCTACAGACTGTGCTCACGGTTGATGACTTCGACTTCATTATCACAGTTGTATTAGACGCCTTGGAATACATTTTGCAGAGAACGGAAGAAAAATAAGAGTCTATGTATGATAGAATTGAGACAGAGCTAAGAGGTGTTCAGCAAGCCCTTCAATCCATTCGTGCAGTGTCCACTGCATCCCCATCCTCAAATGAAACTGAGTTGGGAGACGAGCCTACCCAACTCCGTCGAATAGCCGACGTGATTGAAGCTCACCTTAGTCATGCCCAAGAAGAGAAAGAACAGGCCACAGTGGCCCTGAAGAAAGCACAAGAAGAGGTGATAGAGAAACACAAGGTTACGCAACAGGAGAAGGTTGCCCTCCAAACAAAATTCAAAGAAGAGAAAGCACAGATCCAGTAAGAGAACAAACAGTTTCTCGCGTATCAGGTTGGAGTAAAAGAAGCAGTCAGCAAAGCACTTTTCTCTGTGATGGGCTTAGAGAAAAAGGAGGAAGACCTAGTGGAGCATCAAGTAGCGAAGCTTGTTGAAGACATTCAACAGCTTCAACAGAGAATAACAGACCTAAAGCTACAGACAGTGCCAAACACTCTACAGGATGTGCGGGATCAAAGAGAAGCAACTGCTCATAGTGCAGTTGATAGAATCAAGACCTTCGGCCATGGAAAGTAAACAACTCAGTGATCATAGTGCACTAACTTATGAACGACTAACTGCGGATACTAAACTAAATACATTGGAGTCCCAACTCCAGGAGGCAAAGAAGCAGGCAGCAACAGTACATGAACAGTTGAAGCTCTTGTCTGTAGTTGAGAGAATGAAAATATCCCAGGAACAGCGCACTATTCAACAGCAAGTTCACGCCATACAGAGTAAAGTCATGGAAGTGACTCAGAGGCTCCAGCCAGTCCAAGATGCAACTTGCCAACTGTTTGAGGAGATTGAAGGAGAAGGAGAAGAACTAGAGCAAGTAGTCACCACAATTGAGCAACGCTTGGAAGGACCTGTGAACAAGATAGTTCTTTAGGAGTTCACCGAGTAGGAGGCCTTCGTGCAGCACCAGGTCGAAGAAGCTCGAGCCAATATCAAGGCTTTTGAGGTAGAATTAACCAGAGCAGAGTGACTCAGGACAAGTCACAAGTGAGTGTTAGGGGCTTGTTGTCCCTTGACCAAGTTTTGGAAATCCTTGGTTAGGTTTGACCTATTTTGGGACTTCGACAAGCTGTCTAAGGTGGATCGCAAGTCGAAGTAGATATCACGGGATCTCGGCCCTTGTTTAGGGATTTTTGGGTTTTGGGTTTATGTAACGGGTATGGGGATGTCGACCCATGGGTTTTACCCATGTTTAGGCCCTTTTTGTAATGTATAAATAGATATCTAGGTGAAGTAGGAAGAGACACTAGGTCAATGAGCTAAGTGCAAGTGATAATTGTAAATGCTTTGTGCATATTGTGTTGAACACTTGCAGAGCTAAGTGCAAGTGATTGCAAGGAGCTTATGTGCAAATTGTAAGAAGTCTTTGTGATGTGACCTAACTCAGGGAAGGAGGGTCTAGAGAGGTGCACGCAAATCTCCTATCCTATGCGGAGTAGGATCTTTTGGCTCTGTGCATGTATATGATTGATAGCCCCAGGCTATAAAGAAGAGAAGAGTCAGTGGACGTAGCCCCGGGCTAGGGGTGAACCACGTATATCCTGCATTGTGGTTGCTTTGTGCATTATGGTTTTTTTATTGTTCATATGATTAATGTGTAGTGCAATAATGTATTCTTAGATGAATATGTTAGCTTAGTTCTTAATGATGTAAATGAATGCTAGATCTGATCTATTTCCTTATGCCAAGTGCTTAGATGTGTTAGATCTGAGTGAATATTGCGTTACTCTGTAATTAGGGTTTCATCTGCGAAGTAAATAGTGGTTAATGTTGATGAAGGATAACTGCTAAGTTCTCTATTAAGGTGTTATAATCACAGATATGTGTCCCCGCTAGGTTGCAGACATCTGATTCCTGCAACCCCCCTACCTCTACCTCGGGTGAGACTTCATCTGCTTTGCAGGTGTTGCCGAAAGGGCTGGTAGTTAGGGTTTTTTTGGTGTGTTGTTGAAGCATTGAACCATGGGTATGCCCCTATGCCAACAAATGGTTTTGTTGTCGAGACCTGAAACTGTGATTGTTGGGAACTGAGGAAAAGAAAGAAAGCTATGTGTGTAGATCTACTGCTTTTGTACGCTTAACCATCTTGATGATAGCAGGATCTTATTGAAGGAAACAAGATTCAAAACTCAATCATATTTTCTAGCAGCTTGTCTTTAAAAGTGTATCTTTTATCTTTGGCAGTCTGTGTGTTCTTGTTTGTTTATGGATTAAATTCCATGAATGATAAAGAATATTTTGCATAGTCAAGTGATAACATTTTGTGGCAAGTTGATCTAGATCTTTATCTTCATTCTTCTTTTGTTGTTAGAGTCACTTTGTACAGTTCCCATCGGAGGCTTATAAATATGGATTTGGTCCCTTCATTCGCAGAGGTTTGTAAAAAGAATTCAACTTTGTATCTCAGAATGAAATCAATATAAAAATCAAATTTATGATTTTAGTCTCACATGTGTATCTTGATGATGTTGTTTAGATTTTTCCTTTGTCCTTGTCTCTTATCCATGTACACACTTATGTAATTTCTTTCTTCTTTTTTCTTTCTTTTGCACAGTTACATATAATATATAAAACTAGCCTTGGTCCCTTGTACTTAATACCTGTGGATTAAGTGATTGTTGTTTTTTTTTAAGGCTATAAACCCCGGGTAACATTCCAAACTATCTTACCTTATCCTAGAAAGATATAAAATTCTTGAGTAAGGTCCCTCATACCTTTTCCTCAACATTTATTTGGCGTCCATACTGGGGAGATCTTTCCATATCTCTCTGGTTGACTGTATCACGATTGTATTTTATTTTGTTGTTTTATTTGATTACTCTTTGACTATTTTTTCCATGATAGTACCCATTGTGAGATAGTAAAATATTGGAGATGGTATTGATGACCAAACCAACATTGCCTTGACCTTGTTTAATACTATCTTAGAAATTTCTAGTACTCATGTTGAACTTCACAACTCTTAAGTAATTGTCAGGGACATAAACATACTTGAATGTTGGGAAGCCAGCCAAAGGCAGCCTAGAAATAAACAGTAACCTTATTTTTCCTACCTTGTCGATATTCTATTTCATGTCCTTTAATCCTCGCATTTTTAAAAGGAGAAGAGGGTTATCCCCTGAAGCTACCCATATTTTTTAAATAGGAAGGAGGAAAATTGTCTTATCAAATCAATGAAGTGCTCTTAGGCGCACCTTATCTGATTCTTCTAGTTCATCTTTATCACCCATTCCTATCACTTTCAACATGACATATGTGGGTAGTGGTAGTGGAACTAGAGGTCCCTCCTCCTAACCTTCTACTTCATTAGTGATTGGTAGTATCTACAATCATCAAGTCCCTCTTCAATCCACTAACAACCCTACTAAGGTCATTAATAAATATGGACTTTTCCAATTTGAGGAAGACGTTGCATCCACTCCATGGCAGGTATCTTCTCCCTTGAATCTCGCACCATCCACCCACCCATTACCAAAATTTAAGGATCATTTACCTAGGTTCTTGGGAAATTGTACAGTTACTATGAATGAACACCTAGTAGAATTCTATAATGCTTTTCGCAACATAGGGGCTAACGATAATGACACTTGCATGTGTTTATTTGTTAATTCTCTCGAAGGGAAAGTCACGGAAGAATTTTTTACCTCCCTCCCAAAATCCTTTCAACTTGGGAAGAATCGATTTATTGGTTCAAATCCACTTATGGACAGCCCAAGAGTCCAGCTAAGAAGTTAATGGAATACAACAACATTTCTTATAAGGATGGTGAAACCATTGAATATCTTAACCTTCGTTTCACCAAACTGTATAATCAAATGCCTGAACTAATCCATCCTTAAAATCAAGCTACTTTCATGCATTATTATAATGCATTACCCTCTCTATACTATCATAGACTTAAAGAGAAGGCTATCGAAAATATTGGTTCCACCCTTCATGCTTGCCTATAATATGAAGAGTGTTGGCATGTTTTACAGGCAGCGTATGCTTGTCATTGATGGCAAGTACAACAACGATGATGGCTTGGGTATAGGAAGAATGTGCCAGGCGGGCACCAGAAGTATTTTGGCAAGAACAGCAGCAACGATAGCATGCTTACAGTTATTGATGGCAAGAACAACAACGATGAAGGTATGGTTACAGGAAAGAATAGTAGCAACATTGGCAGGTTTATAGTTGGGAGACAACAATGGAAAACAAGCAGGCAAGGAAGATCAGTAGTGATGATGGCATGGAAAGATCAGAAGCGTAAACTACATTTCGAAGTTTCGGATACCAGGAGTTGGAGGAGTCAAGAGTCGAGACTCTTCATCACAGGGGTCTCGAAGTTGTGAAATGTGAAACGCTGAAATTCCGAAACAGGCACATCAAACCACAACTTAAACTCCATTTCGGAGTTTCGGATACCGGGAGTTGGAGAATTCAAGAGTCGAGACTCTTCATCACAGGAGTCCCGAAGTTGCGAAATGCAAAACGCCGAAATACCGAAACAGGCACATCAACAAAGACTCCATTTCGGAGTTTCGGATACCGGGAGTTGGAGGAGTCAAGAGTTGAGACTCTTCATCACAGGAGTCCCGAAGTTGCGAAATGTGAAACCTTGAAATCCTGAAATAGACACGATGAAGGCCCGTGAAGTTTTGAAATCATGATAAGGTCTTTGATCTAACTCCATTTTAGAGTTTCAGTGATCAGGAGTTGGAAGAGTCAGAGTGACTACCAACAAATTCGTGAAATGCGAAATTGTGAAATGCAATTTCGAATAAGGTTGTGATCACAGCCAGTGGTCACATCTGTGGGAGATGGAGGAAGGAGATAGTGAAACCAAGCTCCATTTTGGTGATCACGACTTGGAGTGTCGAGACCCTTCATCATAGGAATGATGAAATGTGAAATTGCGAAAAAGCTTTATGGATAAGCTCTTGGTCACCGTTGGTGGTCACATCGTCGAAGAGCTGTAAATAAGAGCTCAAAGAGACAAGCTCCATTTCAGAGTTTGGGACATGGAGAGTCGAGACGACTCTTCAAAAATTCCCCGAAACACGAAATGTTGAAATGCAGAAATGCGAAAAACACCTTTTGGTGTAGGTTTCGGATACCGGGAGTTGGAGTGTTGAAACACTTCACCACAAGGAATGTCAAAATGCTGAAATGTGAACAAAACCTTTTGGTGTAGGTTTCGGATACCGGGAGTTGGAGTGTCGAAACACTTCGCCACAGGAATGCCGAAATGCTGAAATGCAGTAATGCGAAATGGGGAAATAAACGCAAGACCCTGTGCCTATAATCCAACGGTGTTGGATACTTGGAAATCTGATCGAAGGGCTATTGTTTCTCTTCACAGTTAATCGATCAGTTACGATTTAGTTGCTGATGCGTTTTCTTGGAGGTTCACAGTGTAACTGCTAGAAACGATTGATGGTTTATGTCAGAGGACTCGAAGAGACTTCAGGGTGATCGCCAGAGAAGATGAAGAGCCTCGGCATCTTCCAGTGGAATGAAGTCTGTTGATAGAGGCGATTGACAGATGGAAGAGCGTTGAAGCCTATAACTGCAACAGAGAGGATGAGCTTGACTATGATAGAGAAGACGAAGAGTCTCGATGACTAGACAGGCTAAGGAATCTCATCATAACACGCAGTGATGATGGATGCATGGTTTTAACTGCCAGAGAAGTTGAAGAGTTGTAATGATGATTAGGCAGAGCACTCGATAGGGGGAGAGCATGCAAAATCATTGTGCAGATAGCATTCACAAGGTGCACAGAGACTATAAGAATTCAGAACAAAGAAGAGATGAGTGTTGTTGAGAGTGATTCAGGTGTGTAGAAGGAGGCGGTGTGCAACAGCTGAAGCACACCGAAGAGGAATGGTGCATGGAATGGGCATGGTGCACAGAGCATAAAAGGCAGAAGAACAAAAAGCGAAAGGCATGTGTGCAAGAAGATACTGATGTAGGTAGAGCAGAGCAGTGTAGTAGAACAGTGATGAGACTAGTAAGCCATTGATGAACATTATATCATTGTAATAAGTTTCAGTATAAAAAATTTATATTTCAAGGTGGTACGGAGGTGCTAGGGAGGATTTTTTTCCTCAGAGGTTCAAGTGGGTGCTTGAACACAGAGAATTGTAGATTCCATCTGGTTGCAGCCAGAGAAACCAGGGTGGCAGGGTGGTGCAAGGGAGAACTGTTGTTCTCTGTTATACAGGTTGGTGCCTGTGTGACTGGAAGTTGGTGCTGGAACACCTAGGGAGTTGTTTCTTCCTTCTAGTGGGTGCTAGAGAAACCAAGGAGTTGGTGCTTCCTTCTTATGGGTGCTAGAGAAACCAGGGAGTTGGTGCTTCCTTCTAGTAGGTGCTAGAGAAAACAGAGAGTTGGTGCTCTCAGCAAGTTGCAGCTTGCAAAAAAGAGGTTGTAGCCTCATAATGAGTTGGAGCTCATATGTATGATAATGTAAAGAATGTAAAGATTACTTATCATATAAAGAAGAAGAGGTTTTTACCCTTTATGGGTTTCCTCATAAAATATCTATCTTTGTGTATCTCATATGTGTGAATGATGTTGAATGTTCTATTGCTTACTTCCCTGCATTATTGTGATTGTCATTGAGTGCTCTATAAAGAGTTTAAAATAAGCGTAATTTTTTAAGCATGGTAACAACTGATTCACCCCCCCCCCCGCTGCCCTCTCAGTTATCCAACAATTGGTATCAGAGTCAGGCCCTTTTATCTAAGGGTGGATCCTAGAGCTTAAACATGTCAATCCATGAAGTAAATTCTACCAATAAGGCCCCTCTGTTCAATGGAACAAACTTTGCCTTCTGGAAAGTTAGAATGAGAACCTACATAATGGCTTTAGGTGCAAATGTCTGGGATGTGGTAGATATTGGTTATGTAAAGCCAAGTGTACTAGCTAATAAGGATGACAAGCTAGAATTTAACTTCAACGCTAACGCTATGAATGCTATCTTGAGTGGGCTTGTAGAAGAAGAATTCGTAAAAGTTATGCACCTAGGAACTGCCAAAGAAATGTGGGACAAACTCATTAGCAGTTATGAAGGTAATGAGAAGGTAAAGGATGCCAAGCTTCAAACCTACAGAGTACAGT